>NC_047563.1:50629774-51229774 GCF_902806645.1 Magallana gigas
AGTCATAGGCATACTAGCCTAAGGGGAAATAACTCTAACTTAAGTTATTGTAAATCTGCTGAAATTCCTCTCAAAATCTTGCAAAGCTAAAGAATTCGGACATTTCCTCAGATGTAGGAAACAGTTGTAACTTGCACTCATTTTGATGAATGCTAACATTTATTTGTCCCCTACCGGTTTTCACCGGAGGGGACTATAGCTTTCCTCTGCTTCCGTCTGTCGGTCCGTCTTTCTGTCCCACTTCAGTTTTCCACACTTTTTTCTTTATACGTCTGAGGAATAATATGAAATTTGCTGAACAGCTTCAAATTGTCAAACTACAGATCAAGTTTACACTTTTGTAGCGTCTGGTTGACATATTTTCGAGAAAATTATTTTTTTATATTCCAATTTTTTAAAATTCGGGTTCGTTATCGGACTCGGTGTGTATCAAATAAACGAGGAAAGTATTTTGTCAGTAATAATATCGTGCATTAATTGGATCATTCCTTTTATCGTTTCTAACAAACAAATAAGTTCTGTAAAATAGTGTCAAGCATTGCGTTGTAAATTTAATCGACAGGGTTTTTTGTATTATTATCGGGTTGGTCTGTTGAGACGGTAAGAAATGATATTCTGCATAAAAGTGCATTGTTTTCACAAATTTCTACAAACCGGTAGGGGACGTGTATTGCTTATGCAATACTCTCAAAATGCTTGTTTTATTTACTATAATTACTGTAACGTTAATTTCCAGGAACGTACTCATAGCATCGTTTTTTAAAGGGGGTTAGGTGGGTTGATGGTAGCCTCATTCAAAAAATCTTTACAAGCAAAAAAGAAAAAAAAATGATAATTCTCATATTCATGAAAGAAAATTCTAATACTTCAGCTCTTTAGCAGTTCAATGGTTTCTTTATTTTCACTTCCATTTATTACGTGCCCCTAATCCAAATTATGATATGATAAGCAACTTTTTTTAGCTTAAATCAAAAAAAAAAAAATGAAAATTATTTTTTTTTTAAGTGGAAAGGGCAACTTCATGATAAGTCGATTTTCTATGTGCAAATTGAAAAAAAAATAACATGGGTGAGGGAAGGGGGCCTCTATGATAAGTCAATTTTTGTATGTAAGTTAAAGAAAAAATGTCATAAAAGGGGGTTGAACTGACGTACGTTACAATCACTATGAAAGAGGTGATAGAGTGCAATAAACAATTACATTAAAATCTTTATTATTCAAAAACATTGTATCTGAGATTGTTCTACTTATAACAAATCTTATAAACTATGAATAATGTAAATTTCCTGAAAAATAAATATGTTTATTTTATTTTGCAATCAAATTAATTTACGTTGTTAATTTTATCTTTATTGATTTATCATAATACATTGTTTGAGCACATGCTGTGCTCGCCCCAATGATCGCACCCTAAAACACATTAAGATATACTAGACTTTGATCACAGGGGCTCGTCACGAAGTTTTTTCAACCTTTTATATATACCACCTCTATACTATAAAATACACAAGGGAAGAATCAAAACTCGAAAAAATCGCTACCTCCCGATTTTGGTCGCCTCGTATTAATTCTTCTCGGACGTTAAACCCTGCACTCTAGGTATCATTAGATCGGGAAAGGACCATAGTTTTTAGGAATACCTGCAAAATCTAAACATCGGCAACAATTTTAAAAGTTTTCACGCATTTTCTTCCAGTTTACTCTCCGGTGACACTTTCTTCGATCAGATGTCGCGCTCTCATTGGTCAATTCAATGTTGCTCAAGATAACTCGTACGCGGACTTGCATTTTAGAGGGATTTTCAAACGATATTCAAACTTGCTTTGATGCAAGAAATACATATTCACGTCCTACCGAATGTCCGAGGTATGGTTAAAATATTTCTACATAGTTATGAAAATTAATACATATACTCACCACGTAATAAGAACTTCTTCACTCATCATTTGAATATCCCTCTAAAATACGAGTCAACGTACGATTTATCTTGATCAACAAAATTAACCAATGAGAGCGCATGCATAAATTTGGTGCGCAACGTCTGATCGAAGAAAGTGTCACCGGAGAGTAAACTGGAAGAAAATGCGTGAAAACTTTTAAAATTGTTGCCGATGTTTAGATTTTGCAGGTATTCCTAAAAACTATGGTCCTTTCCCGATCTAATGATACCTAGAGTGCAGGGTTTAACGTCCGAGAAGAATTAATACGAGGCGACCAAAATCGGGAGGTAGCGATTTTTTCGAGTTTTGATTCCTCCCTTGTGTATTTTATAGTATAGAGGTGGTATATATAAAAGGTTGAAAAAACTTCGTGACGAGCCCCTGTGCTTTGATTTGTCACTTTATAACTATTGTTTATAGAAATTTACTCCATTAACCAGTTAACTTTCTCTCTCTCTTTCTCTCTCCCTCTCAAATTAAGTCACGAGCGGTAATGTCTCAACTCCGCCTTCTACGATCTGATTGGACAAAGGTCAGTCAAAACATTACGTAACCACTTTTCCGGAGTAAATGCCTATTAAACGCTTCTATGATAATAGTCAATTTGTATGTAATATGAAGGAAATATTAAGTAACAAATCTCGGAGCTTTGGCCATTTTTGATCAAAGAAATATATGTAGAATCAAGTGGATGTATCGAAACAGTTTCATTTCTACATAATTCCTGTAATGCTGTACAGACGGAAAAATTTCCTCAAATCAATTATAATGTCATAATGGTTCTAGCATGTAAAATACACTCTGGAATCTTGACCCTAAGCAACGCGTAGGCTGTCGTACTAACTCGATTGAACAACTTCACACAACCAAACTACACACACTTTTCCAAGATGTTGCCTAGACATATTCAACTAATTTTTTCGACACAATATTCTGTTAACATAATTATAATATAATTATCTCGTTTTTACTACAGAAGCTGAAGTCACCATTAGCCGAATTTCCGGCCATTTCCGCTGAACAAAGATTCGGTACCTACGACCACGCTCGCCCTTTTTTGCGTACATAGCGGATTAATAATTATTACTTAAATTGTAATTACGGAAATGGCTGAGTAGTAACGATAGATCATTTACGATATAAAAATCTAATACATGTATATCTAATGTTTGAGGCGCCGCCGACACATATCAATGTCATAAGCAGAGAACCAATCAAAATGTGCAATGCATGATGCCCACTCCTCCATGGCACCTGATCATACCTTTGCCTTTGAACCTTTAATTTTTATTTGGTTCGTTAAATATTACCACATTGCACGAGAGCGCTAGCAACTAAACAGTTTGACATGTCTCTTCTGTAATATAGTTTTCAATTTTTTCATTGGATTTGATAAAATATAGCCCCCTTCCCTCCATTTTCATGAATATTTTTTGTCAAACATAAAATACCGTAATAAAAGCAGGGTAGCAGTCAGAGAAGTCTCACATTAGAGTTTAGACTTCAAAATGAAGCTTAAAATGCAAGCATGAGACTGTCTGACATAACAATTTAAGGTCTATAGTACTCAGGTGACCATCAAGACATGTGGACCTTTTGTTATCAAGTTTCATAAAAATGGGGTTGTCATAAATGCCCACGTATTACATTTGACATAAACGGTTTTCGGGGGGAGGGGTGGCTTGTCGGAAAGCCCCGAGAAGTTTTTCTTTAGTAGAATCAATTAAATTCTTTAATTGAATAGCTTCAATAGTTTGCCCTCCATATCTCCAAATTTCTAATTTTTTTCTTGTATAATAACTAGCAAATGTTTATTTTTATTTGTTGTTGTTGTTTTTTTTACTTTAAACCATAATTTATTAACACAACACACCTAGCTAAAATTGTTCAGCTGTCATTGAATAATCGATAAGACCACAATTTATTTCAACATTTTTTCCATTTTGTAGATCCATGTTCATTTCCATAAAAAAGTTACCTACGAATGAAGAAATATAAAAACATCACAGTCCACTGAAATTGACAATAACATATAAAGAGAACCCATCACCAGCGAAAAACATGTATATAACTAAAGTACATTCATCAGGTCAGTCGGTATTACACCCAGCCTCACTGAAAAAATTGTCAAAAAAAAAAATGGGGACAGCCAAAATTAACCTTTTTATACTGGTATTACAGCATCGATGGAGGATATATGGCAAAACAATGAAAACTAGAGTTCGTCCAATTTGACAATGTTTTCCGGGATAATCAATGAATGCACCAAATCATAGAGGTATGAGAAGAATAGACAGTAAAGGTTTGGGGTATCACATATTTATGTACTTTATTTTTATTATAAAAATAATGACATTATACAAAAAAAATCTGCTTATCTCTTATGATCAAATTTACTTAAATTTAATCCATTGCAATGTAATTTTTTAATAATGTGTTTTTCAGCTTGACTTAGACTTCCTGCCAATGGATAAGGGGACACAAATTATCCTAGCTCTATTGCGCCATCGAGAAGTCAGTGTGCACGTTGCATCCCTGCCTGCAGACAACAACTATTTCGCGACGGTTAAGACTTGATTAAAACGCACGTTTAGGATCCTATCCACACCATCTAATTACATGTATTTTTACTTTTTGGCCATATCTTAAAAGATGGCGAAACGGAAATGAACCGTTGAATAAGTACAGCTATGGAACAATCCGTTTTTGGTGAAAAACTGTGTGTTCAAAGAAAATGTGAAAATGTGATTAATGTTAAATTGTCAACTTGTGTATAAGCGTACATGTACATATCCTGTGTAACGTATATAAGGTATAGAGGAATGCGTCCTGATATGCAGAACAATTGAGAAATGTAATCTGTATTTATCTTTAATTGTACTTTTTTCATTTACATTTTTTTCTCTCAAATTAAAATACGTCCTTTTTTTAAAGGTAGCTTTTTTGGTTATAATTTTAAGTTATTATTTTCATGTAACAAGTATAAAATAGATTTTCTTTAAAAACTGCATATGAATTATATATATATATATATATATATATATATATATATATATATATATATATATATATATATATATATATATATATATATATATATATATATATATATATATATATTAACCTAACCGTATTGGAATCAATACGGTTATGGGGACTGTGTAACATGCAGTTCCATTAAATTTACTATATTGGTAGTATTTGTATTGGTAGTATTAGATAAAAGAACTGCGAACGTCATATGTCATTGAAAATTGTCTTATTAAATTATTTTTTTTAAATAATGTAAACATTTATTTATTAAAAATGATTTGGTCAAACAATGATAAATAACTTTTTTTTTTTGGGGGGGGGGGGGGGGGGGTTAAAATAGCTAATTTCATAATAGAAACTAACAAAAACAGAAACGACCCCCCCCCCCCCCCACTCCCCGGTAAAACAAAATACCTTTTAGGGTTTTTAAAATATTGTTATTTAACATATTCAAAAGGATTTGTTTTTTCACGGGGGGATGGCCAAAATATTTTCCAAAAAAGCATTTTACTTTGTAACGCTTCAAAAAATGATTAACAAAAATGAATAAAATGAAAATTAATCTAACGTAAACTTGCGATTATTTAGTTTTTATGCACTTATCGGCCGCTAAATAATATTTTCCTCACTCATGGAGTCCGATTTTGATGAAGAAGTTTTTAAGCCCCCCGTAAACAAAAATTTCGTTTAAATAATACTTATATGACTATACATTTTTTTTAGATTATACTTTTTAGCAGATAAATTTGTTTTTGAATATCTGACAGAAATTCCGAAATATTTGGCTGTAAACTGTAGGCGGGAAACGGGCGTCAGCGTTCGTAGTTCATTTGTTATATAATATGCCTTTACTATAATTTCTTTCAAAGTTTATATCTTTTAATAGGGGAGAGTTAAGTTAAAATTGGTGGGTTTTTTTTACTGAAATTTGTATATAATTCTTTTTACACGAATCCTTAATGATACGAAGTCTTTTGTTTTTGGTAAACTAGCCATACCAGTCCACAGCACAAATTCTATTTGATTATTGAAAGAATGAGTTTAACTTGTTTATTAGGCTAGCCGGTACGAAAAAGCGCGGTATCTTTCAACACGATCACCGCTTACGCTGAAGTACACGCAATATTTGCGGAACAAAGAATTCATATTGAAAGGTTATTATATGGCATGATTTTTTACACTATGAATTTATTTTGATTGTATCGCTAGGCCTGATTTGATTTGTATGACTAGGCTTGTTCGTACAGTGTATAAAATAGTTGACTCTATATTTTGCATCTTCGCTAACCAAGGGTTTCCGATACACTACGCTTCTCATAAACAACATCATCTTCGCTAGCCAAGGGTTTCCGAGAAGCGTAGTGTATCGGAAACCCTTGGCTAGCGAAGATGTTTATGAGAAGCGTAGTGTATCGGGAACCCTTGGCTAGCGAAGATGTATATTTTGTTTAAAGTAATTTTTGCATTCGATTATCGTTCTTGATTACGACCCTTGTATACATAGATTCATTAGTTGAAGTTGTATTAAGATTTATCTGCGGGGCTAACATGTTATCCTATCTTGAACACAGCGCTGTTGACACTGAAACTCATGCAATGCAACATTTTAACGAAATATATATAATAACATGCATATTTCTGTGGCAAACAGTGTATGGAAAGTGTGAGTTGAAAATGTGCGTTATTTTTATCACAAGCTATATTGATTTGATAGGTTCGTGTGTATTTTTGAAAATAAAGGATTTCATATGGGAGGAATACTAAAGATTTCAGACAAAATACAGTGTTTACGGAATTATTATAAAACATATTATTATTCAATTTTCCCTGATAAGCATAACCTGAAACTAATGATTAGCTATTATTTTATTATCTCTTAATGATATTTTGATAGCTTTAACATTCACTTAAACTGTATGGGTATTGATAATCAATAGGGATACCTTTTTAGAACAAATGTTAAATCAGTGTAATGAAGTGTAGAGTTTGATTTCATGGCCTTATATTGGTTCATGCAATGCCTATAATCTGCTCTTGTTATGGTTGAGTTGGGATTGCTTGATATGGGTACAGTGTATATAAGTTTATGTGATTTAATGTGTTGAGATTTTACATATCTAAACAATATAAGGTACCTATTGCTACAACTCTACCAAGTCCTTCTGCAAAGCACTGTAACCGTAATCACACTATAATAATTATTTAAGTTGAGGACATGTGTTGCTATTCATTTTAAAAATCATAACCAAATTAAAGAATAATTTTAGATATACATTGTAGTGGTAAATGATTATTAAAGACTGAGAAACATGAAACTGAAAGAATCTAGTGACATTGCAATATATACAGCAGGAACAATGGATACAATTAGTTAATAATTACTAGATACGATCTCGTTACAAGTAACGAGTAGGTCTTCCGTTCAATTTCTATACGATACGATTGAAAACTCCGTGAAATTTCAGAATTTCCCTTTAACCCCTCCCTTTCAGATAATGTATACGAATGTCAATATCCTTCAAAATGCTTAACAAAGTGTTTGCTTTTTCATATACAGCATATTAAAAATTTAATATTTTAAGATTTTAGTCCCCTAAAATTCCTAATTACGTCATCAATGGGTGTTGCAATGAGTTTCACAAACTGATATTGTTACGATAAACAACTTTAAATTTGTTTCTATCATGAATTGAAAAAATTCTTTATCGTTTTTAAGGTATATGTAAAAGACTTTACGAGTGTCTTGGCCCCTAATTAAAGGGTCAGCCCCTTTATCTTGAGTTCATGCAAAAGATCTCACGAATACTAACATTTTTTGTTCTTACACCTATCTAAAATTGTTGATCATTTTTGAGATACAAATGATTTAATATATTAGGGCCCAGCCCTCTAGATCCTTATTGGGGACAGACATTGGTGTTTTAATTGATGGAATCGATTAGAATCATCAATGCAAGCATTTTCTCTTCTACAAAGCTTAACAAAATATGTCTCCTTCTCTAGATATATTGCGTCAACATTTCCGTACGTTAGCCCCTAAAAATCCCTAATTACGTAATAAATGGGCGTGGCAATGATTTTACCTGATATATATTGTTACGATCAACAACTTTGTTTCTATAATGAATTACAAAATCTTTATCATTTTTAAGTTATCTATAATAGAGTTTACGAGTGTCTTTGCCCCTAGTTCAAGGGGCCAGCCCCTTTTTCTTGTAATCAATCGAAAGGTCTCACAAATTCTAACATTTTTGTTCTTACACTTATAAAAAATTGTTGATCATTTTTGAGATACAAATGATTGAATATTTTAGGGGCCAGCCCTCTAGATCCTTAATGGGGACAGGCATTGGTGTTTTGATTGATGGAATCGATTAGAGTCATCAATGCAAGCATATTCTCGTCTACAAAGCTAAACAAAATATGTCTCCTTCTCTAGATATATTGCGTCATAATTTCAGTTTTTTGGCCACTAAAAATCCCTTATTACGTAACAAATGGGCGTGGTCATGATCTTTCCTGATAGATATTGTTACGGTGAACAACTTTGCTTCTATAATGCATTACACAATCTTTATCGTTTTTAAGTTATTTGTATTAAATTTACAAGTGTGTTGGCTCCTAAATAAAGGGGCCAGCCCCTTTTTCTTGAATCTGTTGGAAAGAACTTTTGATTATCTACCACTTTTTTTTATATGTTTTATCAAAATATTAACTAATAAAAAGATACAGATCAAAATCTATGAAAAGTTGATGCAAAATTCGTATCAAATTTTCGAGCCTAGGCGAGCTCAAAGAAATGGCGCCATTGGCGCCACAAAACTACGTTCTGCACGTGACGACAGGAAGTGACGGCTGACATTTTTTTGACCGAGGTACACCAGGAAAATGCTAGGTTTATCATCTCTGAAAATTTCAGCTCTATATCTTTACTCGTTTTTGAGAAACATAGCAGACAAAATTGACTTTTAAGAATCGTAAAACGACGATAACTTCCGACCGGAAGTGAAGTTTCAAAAATCTTCTCGGCGGTATGAAATTCAGTGTAGGAGGGATTATTCCTTAAAAGTTGAAGAAAATCGAAAGAGCCATCTCTAAGAAATCGCCTGCACTAAAATGTGTAAGGAAAAAAAATTACTTGCGAGCAACGAGGAGGTCTTCCGTGCGATTTTTTGAAGGTTATATGACCTTGACTTTGATATTTGACCCTTTATCTCCTTATCGGGGCAACAACAACAAAAAAATGATGGTTGTTTTTTCTTAGGAACATCATTCTCAGCATTTTATTCTATATTGATTTTCAAAATGATGCTTTTTCAAATATTTGTTCTGTTTGAGGTATGTTAACAAAGTTGTAAACTTATAGCCACTTAAAACCCCTAAATACGGAACACATGATAAAATAATTATAATATATTGTTAAATAAATGTGAGATGAACATTATTACCTCCTAAACATATAACAAACTTTTTTTCAGTTAAGTGATATAAAAGAAAGACTTCAGAGCCTTTATTGGCCCCTAAAGTGTTTAGAAATTCTTTGCCGTTTTTGAGCTATTTTGTAAAAACCGTTTTAGGGGCTGACCCCTTATCTCCTTATTGGGGCCATATGACAAAATTGTGATGGTTGAATATTGACAAGTGCATCATTCAAAGCATTAATTGTTCAATATTGCTTTTCAAAATATTTCTCAGTAAAGTGTTATGGAAAAAAGATTTTAGAGCCCTTTTGGCCCCTAAATTGAAGGGCCAGCCCTTTTTTATTGGCATCATACGAAAGTTCTTTTGATATTAAACATATTTTGTTCAAGAAGTGTTTAGAAATTCTTTGCCGTTTTTGAGCTATCTGGGATAGGACGTTTTAGGGGCTGACCCCTAATCTCCTTATTGGGACCAGATAACGACACTTTTATGATTGAATATTGTTTGAAACATCATTCTAAGCGTCTTTTATTCTATATTGCATTTCAAAATATTTGTCCTTTTTGAGATTTTTTTTATCGAAGTTTTGGACTTTTGGCCCCTTAAAACCCCTAATTACGTAACGCATAATAAAATTTTTATAATGTATAGTTTAATTAGTGAAAGATGAACATTTTTGTTTCTAAACATATTACAAAATATTTCTCAGTAAAGTGCTATGGAAGAAAGCCTTTAGAACCCTTTTGGCCCCTAAATTGAAGGGCCAGCCCCTGTTTCTTGGCATCATACGAAAGTTCTTTTTTAATATTTAACATGTTTTATTCAACAAGTGTTTAGAAATTCTTTGCCGTTTTTGAGATATCTGGGAGAGGACGTTTTAGGGGCAGACCCCTAATCTCTTATTGGGGCCAGATAACGACACTTTTATGATTGAATATTGTTTAAATCATCATTCTAAGCATATTTTATTCTATATTGCTTTTAAAAATATGTGTCCGTTTTGAGATATATTCGAATGGAGTTTTGGACTTTTGGCCCCTTAAAACCCCTAATTATAACGCAACGCATAATACAATTTTTATAATGTATAGTTTAATTAGTGAAAGATGAACATTTTTGCTTCTTAAACATATTACAAAATATTCCTCATTAAAGTGCTATGGAAGAAAGACTTTAGAACCCTTTTGGCCCCTAAATTGAAGGGCCAACCCCTTTTCTCGGCATCATACGAAAGTTCTTTTGATATTAAACATATTTTGTTCAACAAGTGTTTAGAAATTCTTTGCCGTTTTTGAGATATCTGGGATAGGACGTTTTAGGGGCAGACCCCTAATCTCTTATTGGGGCCAGATAACGACACTTTTATGATTGAATATTGTTTAAATCATCATTCTAAGCATATTTTATTCTATATTGCTTTTCAAAATATTTGTCCGTTTTGAGATATATTCGAATGAAGTTTTGGACTTTTGGCCCCTTAAAACCCCTAATTACGTAACGCATAATAAAATTTTTATATAGTATACATGTAGTTTTATTTGTGAAAGATAAACATTTTTGCTTCTAAACATATTACAAAATATTTCTCAGTAAAGTGCTATGGAAGAAATACTTTAGAGCCCTTTTGGCCCCTAATTTGAGGGACCAGCCCCTTTTTCTTGTTATCAAACGAAAGCTCTTGTAAATATAATTTTGTTTTGCAAAATTTATAATCACAGGATGAATCTCTGCCATTCAGTCAATTGAAAGGTGACTGAAAGGTAACTGAAATGTGACTGAATGGCATAGCTGTGCCATTCAGTCACCTTTCCAGACCATTCAGTTAACATTCAGTTGACTGAATGGCAGAGCTTCATCCTGTGAATGTTAAAATATGTTCAGGAAAGGAGATAAAGAATGAAAACCTTTAAAAATTACGTCGTTTTTTCAAACTTGATTTTCGGGTCCAGGCGAGCTTCGACGCCTTTGAAGCCAGACAACCATAAATGCATTTAAACACATCTACAATCGTTTGTCTACAATCCCTTTTTTAAATTTAATTTAAATTCAATATCTTATTTCGTTTAGGAGGAGATACATGTAGCAGGACAAACTGACGCTCTAAAAATCAATAAAACGTCAATATCTCCGGAACGGAAAAGACGTCATTAAAATAAAAAAAAATACGTATAAGGTTTTTATCAATATCTACAAGATCTAAAATTTTCACGGAAATCGGTCAAGTCGTTTTCAAGAAATCGCTTGTACAAAAAAGTGTAAGAAAAAAAATAAAATAAAAGGGGAAAAGAAACAAAGCAATAACAATAAGGTCTTCCGTTGGAAACGGAATACCTTAATTATATACCTTAAAAACCGACCATGCAAAGACTATCCCTAACAATCACGTAGCATCGTGAGGGGAAGGGGAAAGGACACTTTTCTCCCACATCAGGCAATATTCTTAAATCAAGCATTAAGAAAATTAAATTTTAGGGCAACGTAAAAAAAGTGATTTGAAAAATACGAAAATTATCATAAATTTAGAAGGTTTAGGTAATTCGGTACTTGCTTAATTACCCCTCAACGAAATAGGATTTTGAAGTTTGGTGAACTTTTTAATTGTTTATTTACTTCTCATTTATTTATTTTTACCGATTGTGACGATTTTTGATCCCCCACACCTCTTAGACAGACACGCACCTTAAAGCTGCTTGGTCCGATTTTTTTTTTTTGTAATTACAGTATCATTTTTTTTTTATACAAACCATTTATCTTAGAAAGTTATGGACTTTCTCCTATTTACACCAGCAGAATCAGTCTCCTTTGAAAGTTAGAAATATTCAAAGTAAATAAACATAATTTCTCTTTGGGTAAACGAAAAAACAAACCAAAATGCATAACGGGAATGTTTAGAAAAGGAAACCGCTTGGTTTCGTCCCCCGAATGATTGGGGTTATTCAACCTGCATGCTATGCATGGATTGTAATGAAAGCAGACTTTGGAAATAATAGCGAACAAATGTTTATTTGTAATTTGTCTGAACATTTCGACCTTTATTTAAAGCGATGTCAAATTCGCAATTCAACCATACCCGTCTCATCGTCAGGGGCAAAATTTAACATGATGCGAAATAATGCGGTACCTTTTAATGTCGTTTGTTTTGTTAGCAAATTTTGTACCTATTTTTCTTCATTGAAATTTGGCATAATTGACGGGTAAAACTACTGCAATGTCTATCATTATACATATACTAAGCATAGCCATCGTTTAAAAGCGTGCATAAAATTTGATATAAAATCGGACCAAGCAGCTTTAAAAAACGATGCAACTGAGGATATAACTCAAACACTTTATTTGGGGGTAAGAGCAAGAGGCATTCTTGAAAATGATAAAACTGATCCATATTCTGGCTTGTCAGGACATTTTGGTGAGCCCCTTTTTTATTCTTGCATACTTTGTAGTGCTGGGTACCAAACAAGTCATGTATAATACACAGTACATGTAATTTACTGGGGCCATCATGGAAACAAAGAGAGCATTCAAACTAAGTTCTGCGCACTAAAAAGTTGCCTTCAAAACTGAGGTATATTGGTAAAAGTCTTACATGAAAACGAATCTATCATCAAATTTAAGGAACCTGGATGGTCAATAAATTAACCATTATATATGCAATAAATGTTTACACATAATTTTGGCCACAAAATATCATTTAATTAAAAAAACAACAAATAGTTAAGCTGAAAAATTGACATTTTTTAGTTTATTTTTATAAGGAGCATTTTTGTCAAAATGCACAGAGAGTAAATTTGAGATGCTGTACAAAGTATAGTCAGTTATCCAAATTAAGCACATTTTCGATTACCACTTTCCATTTAGTGAAGACTCAAATCTATAAAATGTTACGAAGAATGCAATCTAATTTGACAATCAGTTTTACATTTGAGGTGGATACTTCTCGGCCTATACTATATTTTTTGCTCAAAATAAGGAAAGTATGCCGTTGTACTATGATGATTGTTAATGTCAAGTACTCTCCATATTTATTATTATCCATTATTAGAAAACTCTGAACTCTTAATCTCAACCCCCTGCAATGCTTCATTTGCATAATTGTTCAAAATCAGTTTTATCAGTTCTTCAAGTTTCAATAGTTTGTGTATGCACTTCAATACTGGTAAAAAAAGGGCAAATGTTAACTCAGCAAAGGGGGTCTTGCAACTTCATTTTATTTATTCCAAAAACATATATGATATCTATGTATTTTTTTTCATATGTCATAATGACAATGAAATTCAAGATCTAAAATCAGCGTCCTAAAATATTGAATTATACTACCTTACAGATTAAATTCATTCCAAAACAATTCTGATGAACACCAGCTGGAATGGGTAAATGGAATCAACGCTTGTCTATGGAAATATGCATTGCCATAATTCTTTTTTTGACAGTAAAGGTAACATATTGTAATGATTATGCCTTATGACAATAAACGTTGTGATGAATTAGATTTGGGTGGAGAAATGGAATAACCTGACCACCCCTGGAGTGGACTAATTCAATTAGAGAAAAATCATTTTACCAATCATTATTAACTCAGGTAGAGTTAGAGGAAAAATTGATTCCATATGTTGCAACCACTTTTGAAATAGTTTATTTCAATACCGGTTGGGAATGTATTTCATTAGAAAAATCACCCTGCAACCACTATTGAAATAAAACCACTATTGAAATAAATTATTTCAATGGTGATTGGGGACGTATTTCATTAGAAAAATCACTTTGCAACCACTATTGAAATACGACCACTATTGAGGTAATGATTTAATAGAGGTTAGGGATGTATTTCATGATAAGAAGTACTTTACAGACACTATTAAAGTTCAACTACTATTAATTTTTTATTTCTAATTGTAGATGAGAATGAATTGCTTATAAATATAACTATGTAATCACTATTATGTAACACATTTGGAAAGAAAGAAGTTGTATATCATATTTGCAAACTACTTTGAAATGCAAGAAATCTAACGAATAATATCAAATACACACTTATGGTACAATTTTCACTGCTGTGTAGAAGTAAATAACCAATTCTCGCAGATAAACATGCATATACATTTGTTTTTATTTAACAAACAATTCAAATACACAATTAAGGTACTAAAGACTTGCATATTTTATGGTAATGGTAATCAAGACTATGATATAAATGTACTTATATTAGGATTTTTACTGTTGTGCAGAAATGACCAATCCTCGCAGATTAACATATAGAATTGTTTTCATATTTTTTCTTTACCTTTCTCTTTCTTTAGATATATCATGTTTTATGGACATTGCAAATTATTTGTACTAGAAAACAACGTTGTAAATTGCCAGAACTTCTATTCAAAACCCCTGCATATTAAAAAATAATTTATAGCTTATATATCATTATAAATTTATCTGATAATGAATATCACTATTAAGATAAATAATTTCAATAATGGTTGGGGATGTACTTCATTAAGACCAATATTGAATGAAATAAATTATTTCAATAGTGGTTGGGTATGTGTTTCATTATAACCACTATTGAAATAAATTATTTCAATAGTGGTTCGGTATGCTTTTTTATTACAACCACTATTGAAATAATGTATTTCAATTGTGGTTAAGGATGCGGTTCATTACAACCATTATTGAAATAAAATAGTTTAATAGTGGTAGGATGTTATTTTAATGCCTATTATTCCGACTGTGCATAACACTTTCGGTACTAGCTGCAGGACTGTAGCTCCCGGTCTGAAAAAATTCGGATGGACGACCTGGGAGCTACAGTGCCTCCCATAGTAAAAAACTGCAATTTACGGCGCACAAAAAAATGCGCTAGTTTTGGACTGATTAACCTTATTTTCACACAAATTCTGTGAAAACAATGAGTACCATTAAATTCTTCAGACAATTTACTACTGATATTGTTACTTTACTTGCCTCAGACTTTCTCTGAAACACGCTAACCGACCTCTGAAAATAAATTACGTCGAGATCGAGAGTCGCCATTTTCACATGTAAACAAACTGCACCACTTCACTTTACGGGGCTGGTGATGGTGTTTAGAAGAATATCAGAGGCAAGTAAAGTGACGATATCTGTAGTAAATTGTCTGAGGAAATTTTTGGAATCAAATATTTGTACAGAATGTGTTCTGAATTGAGATGAATCAGTCCAAAACTAGCGCAATTTTTTGTGCGCCGTAAATTGCAGTTTTTTTTACTATGGGAGGCACTGTAGCTCCCAGGTCGTCCATCCGAATTTTTTCAGACCGGGAGCTACAGACCTGCAGCTATTTCGGTACCAGATGACAGAAGGTATGGGAAACATGACCATATAGAGATAAATCAAAGAACATCATAATCAAAGAGGAATTCATCATCTCATAAGACATTGATACTTCTTTTCTTAAGAAACTCCCCTAGCAGAAAGGAAATGTTACAAACAGACATAATAATAGACATAAAACTGAAATGCATCACCAACCACTTTTGAAGTACTTTATTTCAATAGTGGTTGAAATAAAAGGTATCCCCAACCACTATTGAAATAAATCATTTCAATAATGGTCGTAGTGAAGTAACCCCCAACCCCTATTGAAATACATTATATTAATATTGATATTGATAATATATTTATCAATAAATAATTTTTTAATATACAGGAGGTTTGAATAAAAGTTCTGGTAATTTACAAGATGTTTACAATTGTGCAAATAATATACAATATCATAAAACATGATATGTTTGTAGAAAGAGAAATGTAAAGAAAAAACTGTAAATTTTTAAAGACAAAAAATAAAAAAAATTCTTCTAAGCAACGATTGAATTTTTTTAGCTCACCTGAGCTGAAAGCTCAAGTGAGCTATTCTGATCACATTTTGTCCGTCGTCCGTCTGTCCGTCTGTCCGTCTGTAAACTTTTTACATTTTGAACTTCTCCTCTAAAACTGCTTATCCAATTTCAACCAAATTTGGCACAAAGCATCCTTATGGGAGGGCGAATATAAATTGCAAAAAATTAAAGTCCGATCTGTATTCAAAGCGGAGAAAACCTTGAAACTGTAGAAAAAGGGGGGTGCATTTTTAAAAATCTTCTTCTCAAGAACTACCGAAGCAAATTCAACGTACTTTAGCATAAATTATCCTTATGGGAAGGAAAATATAAATTGCAAAAATTAAGGGGTAATTTTGTTTCAAATCGAAGTTATGACGAAAATAATAATAAAGGAAAGGCGTGTTTCAATCGGGCTCGGCATCCGGTAAAAT
Source organism: Magallana gigas (assembly GCF_902806645.1). Taxonomy (NCBI): domain Eukaryota; kingdom Metazoa; phylum Mollusca; class Bivalvia; order Ostreida; family Ostreidae; genus Magallana; species Magallana gigas. The sequence continues at coordinate 50,646,449 of NC_047563.1, forward strand.
GGGTAGGCAAGACTTGGCCTGGGCAAAACAAAAGATTGGCAGTTATTAATCTGCCAATCTCATTAAAATTTCAGGATATTTGATGGACTAGTATATTTGTATTCGCTGTAGATATTGCTGCAAAATAATGCGTATTTGGAATTGACGATTGCCGATCTGCCCCGGCATTTATTTTGCCACGGCCCGGGTTTGCATACCCATTTTACCAAGACTCGTATTCCATACTTCTAAAACGAGGTTCTTTGTTTAAAGCAGCCATGACATTAAACGAAAAAGGGTCGATCTGACTATGATGAATTTGCTTGTTGTGCAACAGTTCGCGTATGAAGGGAAGTTTTGAAACATGAAAAATATATTGGTGCCGATTTTGTGAAGTAAATTGAGGCTAAATATTTCAATGCGTTGACAGTTTTCACACATGACGTTGGTGTTAGCTTGTTCTGATTTTCGTTTCGTTTTCATTATTTATGCTTTGTAACCTGGAAACTAGCGTCTGTATTTCGTGATTTTTACGTATCAAATCAATCAGAGACTTCGGTAAATCAAACAGTTACGTTAACTGTTTACCTGCGCAAATTAAGCAAAATCTGATGTAGGGGTACTGAAATACAATTCATTCTATCGGTAATTCGGCATTATCTCTTGCGTAATGGTAGATTAATGCAATAGGTTTTGTTGAGATGCTCGGCATTTTCTCTAGTTTATTCAGTTTAAATAGAGTTTGATATCGCTTACGGAAATATGTAGGTATATCCATGTATATATATATATATATGATTCATTTCGAAAAAATAAATTGTGTTCTTTATTTGTTATACATGTAGTGCATGTTGTTTACAATTTTTATTTACTAGCCATATTTGAGTGTTAAGCTTCGAATTATAAGCAAGATACAGAGATTTGCTCACAATTCTATGTTTGTACACAGATCTTAAAAGCTAAAGATTAAAAAAGTATAAAAAATTGTCAATATTTATTACGAAAATTTTCAAAATCTGTTCTTCCAGAAATCCACTTATTGAATTGTAAACTTAACCTTTTTAACTCACCTGAGGATGGGGCCACAATGGGGGGTCGAAGTTTAACATGAATATATAGAGTAACTCTTTAGAAATCTTTTTCTCAAATACTAATCGGCCAGGAAAGCTGAAACTTGTGTGGAAGCATCCTCAGGTAGTGTAGATTCAAAAATGTGAAAATCATGACCCCTGGGGGTAGGGTGGGGCCACAATGGAGAGTCGAAGTTTAACATATGAATATAAAAAGTAATTCTTTAAAAATCTTCTTCTCAGAAACTAATCGGTCAGGAAAGCTGACACTTGTGTGGATGCATCCTTAGGTAGTGAAGATTCAAAGTTGTGAAAATCATGACCCCCGAGGGTAGGGTGGGGCCACAATAGGGGATCGACGTTTTTCATAGGAATATATACAGTAAATCTTTAAAAATCTTCTTCTCAGAAACTAATCAGACAGGAAAGCTGACACTTGTGTGAAAGCATCCTCAGGTAGTGTAAATTTCAAAGTTGTGAAAATCATGACCCCCGGGGGTTGGGTGAGGCCACAATGGGGGATCGAAGTTTAACATAGGAATATATACAGTAAATCTTTAAAAATCTTCTTCTCAGAAACTAATTCGCCTGCAAAGCTGGAACTTGTGTGGAAGCATCCTCAGGTAGTGTAGATTCAGAGTTGTGAAAATCATTACCCCTGGGGGTAGGTTGGGGCCACAATGGTGGATCGAAGTTTAACATAGGAATATATACAGTAAATCTTTAAAAATCTTCTTCTCAGAAACTAATTCGCCGGCAAAGCTGGTACTTGTGTGGAAGCATCCTCAGGTAGTGTAGATTCAAAGTTGTGAAAATCATGACCCCTGGGGGTAGGTTGGGGCCACAATGGGGGATCGAAGTTTAACATATGATTATATACAGTAAATCTTTAAAAATCTTCTTCTCAGAAACTAATTAGCCAGGAAAGCTAAAACTTGTGTGGAAGCATACTCAGGTAGTGTAGATTCAAAGTTGTGAAAATAATGATCCCCAGGGGTAGGGTGGGGCCACAATGGGGGGGGGTCAAAGTTTAACAAAGGAATATATAGGGTATATCTTTAAAAATCTTCTCAGAAACTAATCAGCCAGATGATTCTTTATAATTGTTAAGACTTTGGCCCCAGGACAATTCTTTGGCCTCACGAGAAGGTTCAGAGTTTGATGTACGTTTATATCCCATATATAAACTATTGTTAGGGATCTTTTTTAGATCTGCAATACTCAACATATGATATGACTATAAAATCATCCTGTTAGAAAAGGGACTAATGATTATAAACATAAGAATATCCAGGGGAAAATGGATTTTATTTATACAGGATTTACATGAATTATTGTACATTGTCCAGATAGTTTGTATTATGACTCCATTGGGCTGATTTTATCATACCGCTTGTTCCTCAGGTGAGCGATGTGGCCCATGGGCCTCTTGTTTTTAGTTGTAGTTGTACTTCAACAGTGTCTGTAAATTGATTTTCAAAATGGAATACTATTTAAATATTTTATTTTAGTAGTGGTTGTATTTCAGTAGTGGTTGTAATGTGATTCTTCAGATGAAATACATTCCCAACCAGTATTGAAATAATTTATTTCAATAGTGGTTTTATTTCAATAGTGGTTGCAAAGTGATTTTTCTAATGAAATGCATTCCCAACCACTATTGAACTAATTTACTTCAATAGCGGTTGCAACATATGATACCAGATTTAGGGGTAGATGTAAACCAAAATATGATGCAAGTATAGATGACAGATCATCTCAGTATGCAAGTGCAAATGTTAAATCAGACACAACAGAGAAATTTGGTTGTTCAAAATATACAAAGTCAGATTTCTTTGTTTATCGAAAGGAAACAAGTCAAGAAACGTATAAAGCGAATAGTAATTACTTATACCCTCGATCAATTGAACAATCACATTTTTCGGAAACGCTACTCGCAGGTAGTTTTCCACACAGTACACACAGTCTCAGTGTCACATCAACGACAACCAGTGTTACTTGGACATCAAGACATGGTGCATGGAATAATAGACCACATGCAAACCAGGTCTTTAATCGAAGTGTTACCTCACAAGGTAACCCTGAAAACAATCTTGTAGAAGGAACATGTGTAAAACTTCATGAAGCCAGTAACATTTGATGGCACTTCCTCATGCATATGGATATACTATAAAGCTCATTTCGAAGCCTGCTGTAGTATTAACCTGTGGAATCCTCGACAGAAGAGTTTATACTTGGCAGCATCAGTTTCCGAGTACAAGCACAGATTGACTCGGAAACATAAAATCAGGCACAGTTTACACATACCGGGTATGAGGATTTGTGTGAAGCATCAGAGGCTAGGTTTGCACCTGGTAATCAGACCGAGTTGTACTGAGCAATGCTAAGGGAAAAATGCCAAAAAGCGACAGAGACTTTACCAGAGCTAGGGGAAAGCATACATCGCTTGACTCATATTGCATACCCTACGGCACCAAGGGATGTAACTGAAATGATTGCCAAAGATCAGTTTATTGATACGCTTTTGGATTTTGACATGCGACTGCGTATTCAACAGTCTCGTCCAAAATCTCTGAATGATGCTGTAAGATTAGCAGTCGAAATAGAAGCGTTCTATAGAGCCGAGCGTCAACGTAGGCATGGCGTCAGATTTGTTCGAGGTGCTACAAAGGACGCGGTAGATACAAATACGGCTTCTGAACAGAATAGCATTGGTGTGAATGAAGAAATTTTGAATCCTCGTCAAGAAATCAACAGTCCATGAGAGATGGAAAATAAAATATCAAAATTTTTTGCAAGCAAGGGGTCAGAATAATCAAATGATAGCGATGCAGAGCATGTCGATCGCTTCCCTGTTAAATCCCATCACTGCGGAAGGCATGGACATAAAATCAAAGATTGCTTTAATTAGTTCAACTAAGAACAGACTCAAAAGAAAGCTGTTAAATCTAAAGTAGGTGAAATTATGAAACCCAGTACAAGAACAAAAGCCACGATACAAAGTCGAACAGAGCCACTATTAAGAATGCTACAGTCGGTACAGAATCTGGTTTGTTTATTAACGCGCTTGTAGACATGGTTCCATGCAATTTGCTAGTTGATACCGGCGCGACATTATCAATTCTTGGTGATAGAATATTTGAAAAGATAGAGAAAGTTGGGCATTGGTGTTTGGAACCAGTTTCACAAAACATAGGTAGGTGCAGATGGAACCCCTTTGGAAGCGATAGTGATTTAAACTTTACCCTATTACAGAAAAATCATTGATCCAATCACTATTAACTCAGGTAAATTGATTTCATATATTATCCCCGAGAACCCAGGACAAAATACGTTACAATATAATCTTTCTTTTTGTGTTATTCAATGGATGCACACATTAAAAATCATTTACTTTAAACAAAATGCTAAAGGATACCATGTCTGCTATGTTTTAGAAAACGATATTTATTCAACCCGAATAGAAAAAAAAACTGAATTATTTTTTATTGATGAAAATATTAATTATCTGTTTAGAACGTTCTATACATGCAGGAACAAATTACACAAAAGCAAATTTGAAGAATAAAACCACAAACTACATAAAGTTTAAAAACGAATTTAACCTAAACCTATTTTAACTGATATAAAGTTTTTTGAGAACTTAGTTGTTGATTTTTTTTAATTATTCATTTTTAGGTCATTGAGGAAGTAGGCAATATGCAAAGGAAGATCAAATGCATTTTGGTTTGCTTTGATTAATAAATAAGAATCAAAAACTAAAACAATGTAATCTTTAAAAAAAGTAGATTGCCGGTGTTGTATTAATAGCAGTTTTCCCCCCATAGCCCCATAGTAGCCCCCCCCCCCCCCCGGAAAACCTGCTATATACATGTAATAGCCTCCCCCAAGAAGAAAAGTAACTATTATATAGTAGTTTCCCCCTATAGTAGGGATTCTCCCTCACGTGTTTGGTTAAGATTTTATGAAAATATTAATGGAAACCCAGTAAGGATTAAAATCAATGTTTAACACCCCCTGGTAGCGTATACCTGTATCCATCTGTACAGGTTGTTTTCGTTTTGCTGTTTTATTATTTGTATAGACAATGCTGAAAATTGAATATACGTATCATGAAATAAATAGAAATTAATTTAGGTAATTATTTGATAAATTACCTGGTTTGACAAGTTACTACCATTCACTCATATGCATAACCATCTGTTCTAGATTTGTAAATGAAACATGTTTTGCAAATTTTTGTATAAATCTATCAGGCCGTTTGTCTGTTTGTGGCCAAACCTAGTGTGTTAAGACCTTAACCAAATTTCATCAATTCAAGATTATTGATATCATTCGAAAGTATATATCACCTCCAAGTAGATAAAAACGACATTTATGAAATGGTTTAATCAGAGTGGACAAGAAATATTCTTTGTTCATATCTGAGATTTGAAAAAAAGAAAGAAATTTAATATTCTGGACTTACGAATGTATTTATGCGCAGAGACGAAAACCCACTATATAGTCAGCTTTCCGTGGGGGAAAACAGCTATATAACAATTTTTCCCGGGAGAGAAAACTCTTATCGGCCATTTTTCCGGGGGAAGGGGGGATGGCTAGGGGGAAAAGGCACTATATAACACCGGAAGTCAGACTGTCAAAAGAAAAATTAAAGTTAGCGACTTGCGTCTCGAACGAAGCTATTAGGCAATGTTTATTACCAGTCTTTTTTGTAGAGCTGTCTATTAATTTATCGAATAGGTAAAAAAAAATGTATCATACACAAACACTGCTACCTGTAAAGACTGATTTGCAGATTTTTAACAAATTGTCAATAGCCAAGAAATAAAATCACTGGCGTTCGACGACTCAACTTTTATCTTGGCCTTTATAATAGGCAATGCGTTGAAAAAATATAATTTCAAATCGACATTTTCAAATGAAAATTGAGATTTTTTAAGTATTAAGTTCGTCTTTTTTATTATTATTATTTTGTCATATCTGGATCATATCTGGATCAACTTATGTACAAATTCAAGTTCAGCATAGCATTTGATTTGAAAATTTGAACTTAACATAAAGTTAAAGAAATATTCAATAATAAATATATGATGTTATATTCAATCTGTAGCACACTAAGCCGCTATTTATTTATTTTTTTTTTTGCCATGAAATCTTTTTTTTTTATCCATAAGAACATGTTTTATATTAAGCAAGATTGACATTGCATCTTTGTTGTTGTAAAAATAAAACCTTTTTATTAGTGTTTGGTCTGTTTTCATAGAAAATTAAAGCCATTAACTACTCTTGTGATGAAACAAAGAAAACTGTTGTAATTGTTGATGGCTGTCCGAACAGTGCGGAGAAATGGAGGGAGGCTGCGGCAAACAAAAACTGCTCAGCTAATGCCAATCAATGTACTGAACCGGGGAAGTTTGTGTACCACTGTGTCATCAATGCATTTGTCAATCAAACACTAGAATTATGTGCATATGCCCAAAACATTGTGTCAGGTATGTATTCACGTGATATAGAGTTAAAATTGTTAATAAAGCCGTCTATGGAGAGCTTTGACTATAGACGGGATATGACCATTTAGTTAATTTATTACAACAAGCTGTAAATAAAATATTTACCGTCTTTCTGATTCGCAAAGAGAAGCTTATTGATGTTTATAGAATGTCAAAATCAGAACTTCTGTTATTTAATCTCACTTGTTGAAAAAAAAACCCAATACAAACTACGAATTGGTTATGTTTTGGTGGAAGAAGGCACATAGATGGTGTTGAAGAGAAGCGTATTTATTTCCTGACGTGGAACGGACCTTAAATACCCGTATAACGCTTTCAGAGTCAATCAAAAAATACAGACATTACGTTGACGACTCAATTTACATAGCGGTTATGTTCCGCATGTAAGCAAAATACACGTATTAAACATTTTACGTGCATTTTTATCAGACACGGCAACCACCATTTGATTTTCATTAATAAGGAAAATGAAGATTTTTCTGTATTTTGATGTAAACATGTATTCATTTGGTTTCTACTGTCGAACGTGTCTAAATATAGGAGCTCCATGAATACATCTGATTCTGGCTCTTCAAAACCGACAGAGGTGTAATTATGTATAATCTCTTCATGTTTTTATAGTATCTAGATAAACGCCTGTCTAGACAAAAAAAGTTGAAGAAATTATCCATGCATATTTTCATCAACATATTGCTTCATCACCTGTTCATAGTTTTTTAGAATAACATTTTTGCTTTTAACAACCTATACATGTATCTTTAAAAACGGCATACCCGGTCATTTCATTAAAAAGGGGAAAAAAGTAATAGAAATATATATTTAAAAAATTCCAACTGTTCCGGGATTCAAACCCATTTATAAAAAAAATCACCTATTCTGACTGTGTAAGCACATTTCTGTTCTAGAAATGACCTCTAGATGGGAAATTTAAAACATCGATCTTAGGTCAAAAATATTGATGATTTTTTCCAAAAGTTAGATTTTTAAAATGTATGCCTCTTTGAAACAAAAATCGTATATTATCAAAACTGCTTTAATTGGTCTCTCTCTCTCTCTCTCTCTCTCTCTCTCTCTCTCTCTCTCTCTCTCTCTCTCTCTCTCTCTTAGCTGCAGATCTGTAGCTCTCTGGTTGAAAAAATTCGGATAGACAAACCAGAGAGCTACAGTTCCAAGCGTTGTAAAAACCTCCGATTTACGCCGCCGTTTTTGTGTCGCTCGTTTCGGGAATTATATCCGACTTTAAAAGCATTCAACCGCCTAAAAAATTGGATTTATTAATTAAACATATAGTTTACCCTAACTCTGCTAACTTTGTTTTCATTTCAATGGTTCACAACGGCCATCCTTCGCCTTGGAATGTCATCGTTTTAAAAAACTCGCCTTATGACAGCCATGTTTACCTAGTAGCGAGATCTCGGGTGCTTCGATTTACCCAAATGGACCCAAATGAACCCAAATGGACCCAAATGGCGATTAAAGTGGAAAACAATTATAATAAAATCCTTATTACTAATATTATCACTTGTTTTAGTCATTTCATGGGGTTGATAGCCGTTATTAAGAAAAATAAAGGCCCAAATGGCGACCCAAATGGCGATTCAAGCGGAAAACAATTATAATAAAATCCTCATAATTTAGGGAAATTTGGAAAAATAAAAGCCGAAGGTCCATAACAATAATTAAAATTATTTTAAAAAGTTGTTTTATTTTTATATAATATATATATTTATATTATTTGAATATAATTACATACATTATATACTTTTACAAATCGAGATAAAATGCTCATCTTTATTTTTCAAAAACAATTTGAATATAATTACATACATTATATACTTTTACAAATCGAGATAAAATGCTCATCTTTATTTTTCAAAAGTAAATTGCAAGTTTTTTGTACCTGTCAGTATTGTATGCACTGTAGCTTAATATTTATCAACTTTCTACAAAATTTCTACGTAGAGTTACAGCTATTCATGCATGTATCATATGCATGTTTTATCACAAGCGGACACCTTCATTGTTGTTCCGTCCGTGCATAATTTAGTCTGAACCAGCAGCCAATCAACGGTAAGCTGAATCCACCAATAAAAAAGTTTGTGGTTAAGGTGCGGGTATTGTTTATGCATGGCGTAGCTGATATAGTTGAACGCGACGCGATCGGAAAAATCCAACCAAATTGGTTTTAATAATAAATTCAAGAAATTGTCTGACTCAAACGTTTGAATTAAATTAATTTTGTTTCAAGGAGGCAGTTTTTCACAACAATGAATATTCCCTATTTTTAAAGAGTAAAATCTGCCCCATTTTTCTGTTTAACCATTTGTTAATTTATTTCATTGTTGTTTAAAAGCTAGTACAAACTTCACAGTTCTATTCTACTTTATGTACAACGTTTCATACAAAAAAGATTTACATCGAATTCTTTAAATTTAATTGTTTTTTATTTTTCTTGCAACATCTTTAAGGGAAAAAAACATAGGGACTGCAACACTTTCTTTGTGTCAAGATCATAGATCATAAGTAGAAATCCCAACAACTAAGTACCTGATGGGTGCGTATGTTCGATTGTTTAACGGTGTTGTGTAATAAGCGGAGCAGAGGTGCACCCCATATAATTTTGTAAATGACGATTGATATCAACCCACTATACTATAAAATCAACAAGGCCTGCAACTGTCCGTCATTTAAATCTCGTTTGCAACCTATTTTTAACTTTTTAATATGTACTTGAGGGGTTTCCGGGTAGGGAGGACTTGTCATGAACATCAGACACTCTGAATTATTGAAAAAAAAATTTTGCTAGCCAGAGCTCATTATCATTCTACCGCATACTCGTGTTTTTTTTTTTTTTTTACATTTCTCTAGCTATTTGCTGATCTCGGCCAAACCCCCCCCCCCCCCCCCCCAAAAAAAACAAACAAAAAAAAAACATAGAATGATGCATCATAAGTATTGCTGCAGCAATATTCACAGACAATTTTAGTATATAGTTTCTGAAATCGTTATTTGAGATTCACCGGACAAAATCTTCATAACAAAAAAATTTAAAAAGCAGTAAATTGTAAACAGAATCGACTTTATCACTAAGACTGTCACTTAACTAAAGCTCTAAAAAAATTTGTTGAAATCGATTTAAAACTTTGTGGGATATAAAGCCGAAAAGAAGTTAGAAGAAAAAATTAAAGAAAAAAAAAAAAGAATAACATGAGGGTCTTCCGTTTGAAACAAGCGATTCATGTAATACTAAAAAAAGAAACTATGCAATAACAAATAAGTCTTCCGTTGAAACCGAAGACCTCTAAAATCACGCTTGTTTTCTAATTCCTAAGATTTGAATGGTCCATAGTTCTTGAGGCGTCAACAATTATTGTACTATTCTAAATTAACAAATGATTGCTAAGGTTAATCGCTGTACTTGAAACTATGATTTATACATTTATAATCGTAAAACACGAGGGTTAATCCAAGAGTAATGTCACAGACGAAAACATCCTGAAAACTCAGTGTAAAGCGACAGCAATTTGCACTTCAAAATATCAAGCCATATTAATCCTGATGTGAAATTTTCAAAGAAATATAATTATTACTTCAGACGATATTATTCTATGAAATTATGAGGTTAAGAAAATCGCTGCATGCCGCGATTTCATCTCTTGATTCTCAAAGTTTTTGTTATAAATCCACAACAAAGTCTTAAGTCAAAGAATGGTTTGCACTGCTTTATTAAAAGTTGATTGCAAATGCCTTTGTTTTATATATCGGATGTCAACAAAACTTTTTTTGTATTTAATATCGCGATCTGTAATTTTTCAGCGTGTATTTAGTTAAAACGAGGGCTCCACAAAAAGTAATGAGCGGAGGCGGTTAACATTGATGATGGCATAAGATGCTACCTAAACATTCATATGGACCGAATGTCTTTTGATAATCTCCTTGATGATTTCTGTTGATGCAAAGATATGATATAACTTACATAATTAAACTTTAAATGATATGTAACCTTGAGGTTAGAACCTGAATTTCTTTGGGTTTTTCCCCAAGCTGAATCTTTCTTTTATCTGTTTTAGACTGAAGTTCATAATTTGATGTGTACCCTCTTATAAACCATATGCATGCACCATAACATATATATATATATATACATATATAACCATTTAATTTATTTATATATTGCAGGTTACTGTACAGAATACAATGAACGTGGGAATTTGATACAGTCCAGTATCGGTACTAGTTGTAAGACGTTTAATGTGAAGCCGTGTCCAACCTTTTATAGATCAAATGAAGCTTATAAATGTGAGTATCATTTTAGCTTGTGAGCTCGTAACAAAATGGAACATTTCAATTCATATTAAGTCTGATGTTTAACCATCTTTTCATATGTCTGTCTAATCATATGTCAACATTTTAACTTCTCTGACATACATATCAAATGCTCACATTCACAAGAAATATTTGGAACAAGACCAATCTAGATATACTTTATTATATTTCAACATTAGATTTGTTTTTTCTCCTCTGCATTGCAATGGTTTGAAACATTGTTTATCCTCTTTTTTATCAACCCATCGCTAGCATCTCCATTTGTAACTCTGCTATTCCAGCTTGGTTGTAACATGTATGCCTTGCTATTATATATATATGGAATTCCCTGGTTATCCCTTCGTCCTCTTTAAATGCAACGATCAATTTAATGGACATTTTGCGATGATTGCAAAATGTTTAGGTACTTATTGTCTTCATGGGTATTACTTAAAAACCAAGAATATATGGCCCACGTTCAATGATATAAAATTGTGTAGGTACTTGCCCTGTTCAAAGGGGCTGTAATTGAAAAAAAAAGTTGATGTATTTTTTAGAGTCCTTACCTACCTCCAGGAAAAATATAATATGTATATTCGCACCATACATTATCTTTTCTGTACCAACTCTGACGCAGGCAATATTAATGGGCAACATGCATGTAAGATGAGTGCCGATCAAATGTGCAGGGATTTTGTATTGCGTATGCAAGGTTATGGACATTTTATCTGTGTAATATACCTCTATGGATCCTTATTTGTCTTTTCTTGGCATAATATGCCTATTTCTAATAAACCGTAAAGTGTTTTTTATAAGGGGTAATGTACATGCATGTAAGATGGTTTACATGCTTCAGATGGATGTACGACCTTTCTTTCCAATCTGAGTGAAAATAACATGTATAGAGTTTTAAACCCATCAATTATCAATTCATTTGTTCTTTTCCCCAGTCACCCGTCCCACCATTTTACTCAGTTGAAACCGAAAGCCTTGTTTAATCAAATGTAACCGAATTCTTCCTCTGGGAATGTATATTTATAATTTCTATTTCTAAGTCACAATGAAACAGACCTTAACCAAACTTGCATAAATGCCCAGGTTGCATACTATGTCATACTTCATATCCTTTACTGGTACTGTACCAGTTATCGGCTAAGACCACCCATCGGCTAAACCGAGAGTTCGGGTGTGTAGCATGCGACTATTGTACATTTTTTAAAATTCAGCCGCCTGTTTCAAAAAAAGAAAAGAAAGGTTGCTTGAAAACTTTCTTGAATATGTTTTAAACATGATCTTAAACGATAATTGCTCACCTCTGGTTTACATCTTTGCACTTTCCGGAGTGGGGAAGTGACGTAATACGTTAAAAATAGAATATCACCTCTTTGTGATACGTTATTATACTCCTTCTTTGATTTGACACATAATATCAATACATATAACTATGGAGGGTAATCGTGTTCAAAAATCCAGACATGAAAACTTATAAATCCGAATATGTTATCGTGTTGGTGTGTGAGTCTGAGTATGAATATGTGTAATTCTGATCGTGTAACCTATAAAACATGGGCATTTACCCGTGTAAGATTTGACTCAGTTCCTTTGCATGATGCACAATTTGGAGCTTTATTGCTTTCATCAGTCAATTAAACATTCAACTATACACACTTTCAATCCATAGTTTTTGCATTTGTATCTTCAGGTTCGGCAATAGCACATCTGACATGATACGCATTGACAAATGTAAAGTCTACAAGTTTGTCGAATTTAATTTGACATAACCTTATATGGAAACTGCCTTGCTGCGGGGAAATGGCATATTCGTAATCGCCGGAATAGATGGAAAATGAACATAATATTCAGCTTAAAGCTGACATGAATTCATAAAAGCATTTGGTCGCCATACTAGTTTCGATCGCTCCTCTACTGCCACTGGGGTATATATACCGGTTGAGAAAGTTACGGTCGGTTGCTTTCCGATCGAGGCATTCACGTTGCACGGACTTCTAAATGCATGAACTACACATTGTACATGTAGTAACAAAGAATAAAGAAAACAACAATCAATGAAATACAAACTATATTTATTCTTTGAAAGGATGTCCAAGGTATCTGTATTATTTTGCACAGACAGTGCTGCCTTACTTCGCATGCACATCGAACACGTGCGTCGTTCATACAGAGTGCATAACGTCTGCATCTTCTTGAAAACCCTGGCGACACTACATCCAACACAGTAGCTAAATGATAGTAAATTCAAGAAGGTAACAACGTTTCTATCCGTTCCTACAAAAACTCCCCGTTTATAAAATCCATGCAATAATTGACATTGCTCGATCTGCCACAGTGTGTGGTTTGCGCATGTGCGATGTTATAACATACACAGGAAAACGGTCTACAATTATCGAGGAATTTCTGAAGTATCTGCGCCTGGATTTCAGTCTGTCCTGTTTCGTCGTTTATTGGATATATCTTGCAAGTGAAGTGGTTTTCATATTATTTTTGTTAAAACGCGTTTTTACAAGTCTTTTCGTCCAAGGTAACGCGTTCGGGTGTATGCAATTCCTGAGTGCGGTGAAGCATGACGAGGGCTCTCGGCCTTATATAGGGGGTGTGTAGCGATGAGCAGAACAATAGAAATCGACAACTAATATGGCGGTAGTCGGAGATAAAAGGGAAGTAATGCGTATTTATGAATTCATGTCAGCTTTAAGTTGCAATAAACTTTTAATGAACGACACTTTTTCTATCGAAAATACCTGTATTATTCTTAGAAAAAAAAATTGAGGTATGATTGAAACTGGACCAACCAGGAAGAGGGTCATGCATATAAAAATCGTCGCCCGATGTGACGAATGCGCTAATTTCTGTAATATACAGGTAATTCTCATGGTATTATACGATAATGGTTAAAAAGAAATGCCTAATATCTTATTTCTCTGAAATAGTTTGACATGTAATTTAAACTAGAATATAAGTTAATGCGTACTCTTGTCTAAAAATGAGACGGATCAAGAAATTTCCTAAGTGGGTAAATATATGTTGAGCGGCATGAGATTCTGAGAATCATTAACCGGGTTTTCCGATTATTGAAATAGTGAAAATGGCGGGCGGGCGAGTGGCTGCCAAAAAGGTACCCTTATTGTACCAATAACTCCTCGTACAGTTTTCGAGATATGAAATTGTTCTTTTGCATATCAATTATACATATCTTAGAGGTATGCAAATTGCTAGGATTTTGATTTCTGATAATTTATCAAAAAATATCAGCTGTTAAACTTAATCATTTTTTGGCAAAAACATTGCATATAGAGTACCCCATTTTTTTGGATAGGTAGTATTTATCAATTCAGGATTGACAAATGGATTATAAATACTGTTCACACAAAAGAAAACCCGGTTTGCTGTCACATTGATAGCTTTTCCTGAAAAATGTATGTAACTATACATGTATTTATACTTTTTTAGAATATCAAAATGATTTTGTTGTGCAAGTGAAAAATAAATATTTAAACAATCTAAAACTGTTATAAATGAAAAGAAATTTTATAATTATTAATTAAAGAACCAAGTTTTGTTAAAAATTGAAAGGTTTGAAGAAATGGTAATGGTATACTAGTATGTTTATATTTTTGCAATTATGATTTTTCTTCGGAAATTGGATTTTTAAAAGTAAGGAACGATGTTGGTCAGATGAATTTGATCGTATATGAACTGGTAGAGTTTAAATCATAAAATATTTTAAAATGGGTGTAATTTTATAAAATTGAGTAGTTGCTTTATGGCAAACAGTACATAATCACAAGTGGCTGTAAAACTGTAATATTATAGTTCTCCGGAATGTTTTTATCAACCAATTTCACGAAGTGAGTATGTATTCAATCGACATTCAGGATGTCATGGCCATATCCCGTAATATCTGCTTGAAATTAAAAAAAAAATGCCAATTTTCAACTGCATGATAGGCTCTTTTCCCTATATATTGCCGACAATGCAAAATGAAACATTTAAAAAAATAATTTATACACATTTTAATTTCACGACAGTTAACCTAGTCTTAGGGATTTTTATTTATTTATTTTTAAAGGGGTGTCGCTTCTTGTGTCTCATAATTATAATAATCAAAATCTCAAAACCAATGACTTTAAATTCTTTGTTCTTTTTATCGATAACTTTCCAAATAAAAATACTTTCTAAGAAAAGTTGTTATCCAGAGATGATCTGATTATAGATCTACTTTATATATTTATTTTTTTATATTCATTCCGTCCATATTCCGGCGATTACGGCATGCCTCTACATGCAGCTAGCCTTTTTCTATCGGTGACGTCACTGTTTCCATATATGATCATATCAAAATTCATTCGACAATCTTGTAGACTTTACATTTGTTGATTTGCAACATGTCAGCCATGATATTTCAGAAAACGGAAATACAAATGCAGAGACTACAGATGGAGAGTGTGTATTATAGTGGCAGGTTATATGTAAATAACCAACAGCATTTAACAGCTGCAATTAGCATCTGTAGGAATAATTAGATGGAAGGCCTGACGGGTTAACTCTAAAGTGTTTATTCCTGAGTTTTATAGGTTACACGATCAGAATTACACATATTCATACTCAGACGCACACATCAACATGATTACATATTCGGATTAATAAGTTTACAAGTCTGGATTTTTGAACACGATTACCCTCCATATATAACACGTACAAACAGAAGGAATTCACTAAATACTGAAAGATTCATAGTGCAGTTGAACGCCTGATTGTACAATTATGTATTGGACAGTATTCAATGTTGTGTATTACAGTATGATAACAAACGAATAAATTTATGAGTTCTGTTTATTTATCATATATCCCCTAGATTAAATCAGGCCCCACATGGGTCTGTAAGCCTTCTTTCTTAGTTATCCCCTGAAAATGCGATTCAAGCTCATTAACTACGAAGTCCAGTACTTCTTTCACCATTAGTTTATTAATAAGCGTAATTGTACAGTTAAAATAACGTCAACTAAAAACAAAGAATCTGCTCAACATCATTTTACATGGGTA
The DNA here is from genome assembly GCF_902806645.1 of Magallana gigas. Classification (NCBI taxonomy): domain Eukaryota; kingdom Metazoa; phylum Mollusca; class Bivalvia; order Ostreida; family Ostreidae; genus Magallana; species Magallana gigas. The sequence continues at coordinate 50,662,377 of NC_047563.1, forward strand.
TATAACATTTTAGTTATGATGGACAGTTCTAACTAGTTCGGCCCATCTACGACGATCATGAGTGAATATTTTGTGTTCAAATTTCAGATTAATATTTTATTTCTAAATAAAGTAACAAAACTGCCAATCAAAGAGAACGGATGCAGTATTTGAGTCTCCGAGTCCTGAGTCTCGGAGTCCCCCACCTAGATATGAGGCATCACTTACTCATAATACATTCATTCATACATGGCATAAAGGTTACAAAGGTTAAATAGCATTACTGGACTACCGTGCAATATCATGGCTTTATTACAGACACAGGATGCCAATTATGACAATTTGTTTATAACTTGGTTATATATTTTCAGTTTGGATTTTACTGTGCCAGAATTATTTAACCTCATCTAGGACTTAGAGTATTTGGATTCAGGCTTTGAGTGTCCCGCCTTATTATGGCGCATCGCTTGCGTGCAATATTGAAATATCATATATAAAAATATATATGAGTTAATGATTTGAAAGGTTACAAAGGTTATATAGAATATGCAATACATTACTCAACATAGATTACCAGAGCTATCGATGCAGACACAGAATCGCCAAATATGACACTTATTTATAACCTCAATTTGTATATTATTATGCCCGTATTATGCACCTGGCTTCATAACATCATTTAGGAAAGCTACGCAGTGCTTCAAGAGTCACAGAGTTTATTCTGTTTGATACCATTACCACAATTCATTGCAAAGTAGCTAGGTTTACATAAGTATCATAGTGACCAATATGTAATACTAGCAATTGAAGGTCATAGCATGGCTATCTGTTTACAGGTCATAATTCAAATTTACATTTTGCAGAGTATAAAATCAACATTTACAGGGATTTTACTATGTAATTATCACGAAGCCGATAAGTGGTGCAGTGAAACACAAAAACTCGGCAAATTCAGGGCGTGCTATGAAGCACAACAAGTTGTTTTGGGTTCTAAATTATAATATAATATAACATATAATGTTAAGTTTTATTAAAAATATCAAGGAAAAAGAAAAACGAGAAGAAAATGTAAAATTTTAGCTGATAACAAGCACAATGTCAGTACTAATTATTTTCTGATGATCAGGTAAAACGTTATTAAGCAGATTCTATAATTTAAGTCGCCACAGATAATTCGCATTAATTAGTTACATTTTGCACGCTAGTGTTTCTGAATGAGCGAAAGAGTTTAAAAAATAGAATTTAATGATGCCATATCAGTGATATTCAATGTAATATGTAAGCATAATTTCAGCTAATTTTTGTCTCAAACAATATAAAAAAGAAATGATATCAATGAAGTTAAAAAAATCACTGGGAAGTACATAGTCTATCGCACTTCTGCATTCCGCAGAATATTTCCCCACAGAAATAATATCGCTAAAATTATTTAAAAGCAATACTTCACAATTGTTAAAACGCTACACGAGATGACTTAATCAATTTATAATGGATCTCTTTTTTAAAAAAGCATGTCTCCATATCTATTTCCTTCTATTGAAAATTAACTTTTTTATATTATAGTCTACCTTGGAAACTTCAAATTGTTGCCATTACTGAAAATGAATTCTTAAAAAAGCTTTAAAATGCCATTTTGCAAAAAAAATACCCTTGTAACCGTGGTAACGGGACAACATAATAACGAAAAAACGGCGTATGGCTGTTTTACTTATCAAAGTATATCAAACTGCTAAATTTGAAGAAAATCGGTGACTTTGGAATCGGAGTCACCGAAGTTTGATTCTAAGATAGAATTGATCTCAACTCTTTGGCATACCTACATGTATCAACTGCTCAAATTTATATGGAATAGTTTGAAGAATTTCAATCCGGAAACAATTTTCTTTTTTGATTTTGTTGATTATTTCTTAATATCAAGGTGACTCAACTGGCAAGGTTCTTATTTTAGACGGATAAATTCCTGGTTACAGTTTTCCGCATATCAATGATCATTTAAAATAACAAGTTTTTGATTTTAAGTATTATAAAAAAATAGTTCGGTGGCTGGCTTCAGTACAGATATATACAAAAAGCTCATACTTTTCAAAATAAGAGGAAAACAATAAGCATGTCAAAAAACTTGGAAGAAATCTATTCAACGGAAAAAAGGAGGGGATGCTACTGCACCCGGTTCTACGGTTGTTCCAGCTGGGCTCAAAATTTTACTGGACTTATCTGTATTGCTTAATTTACAATATGGTAAACAATAAATACATATTTTTGTGTTGATTTTTTTTAGATACTGGTTGTTATGAACTGGTAAAGCCATCAACAACAATTGCAGTCCAAACCAAATCTACTACGACCCAAGTTACACACATTCAAACGTCTACTGGCAAAACTAGAAGTATTGCAATAGCCGGAAAAGCTTCATCTAATGTATCTAACAGACATGGCGATATGTAAGTATTCAGAGATTTTACTTGTAAAGTACTTACATGTGAAATAATTCTTCATAATTTAATACAACAGACTGGATACATACGATAAAGCATAAAGTTTATTTTTGCTTTTTGATTTGCATTCGTCTTTGATTTTCTTTCCAAAATTACAATCAATTTATCAAAGCGTTTATAAGACAAAATATTGATTTATTTTTGCAAAATATGTAGTTGTGTTTCTTTTCAGATGCTACCATTATTAAAACTTAATCGTATATACATTGTACGACAACAAGTAAACGTAAATTATTACATGCATATATAAACATTGAATGGTAGATGCATATTAAGTTTCATAATTGCTTGTCAATATCAAGGTGGAAAATACACGTACCAAAAGCATTCAACGGCTCAAAGCTTCATTTAAGATTGTTAACGCCATCGGATTTATGCAATGTGCTCTTTAACATTAGAACGGTATATGCAAAATTTGACCAAAACAAAAACAAAAACGAACATTAAGATAATCATTCTTTGCTCTTATAATACACAATCATTTTATGCAAGAAAATTCTAACATTAAATGAATATGTTCGCTTCTACAAATGTACTTCCGCCCGACATCAATTTGTCTGTCCGTCCTTTTGTCCGCCTGCCTGTAATTTTCTCACATTTATGACTTCTTCTCTAGAACAACTTAGTCAAATTTAACTAAACTTAGTACAAAGCATCCTTATGGGAGAAGCATTCTAAATTGTTAGAGTCAAGGGCAAAATTCTTTCCAAAAGGGGGATAATTGCAAAACAGTGAAAATAGGGTTTGTTTCTTAAAATATCTTCCTGTCAAGAACTGCTGCACCAGAAATGCCAATACTAACAGCAAAGGTTGTATATGATATGAAAAAAGCTTTACCCCCGCTCTAATAGTGGAGTCAAAGCACGGTTTCGAAGTTTAACATAGAGATATGAAGAGAGAGTGCTTAAAAATCTTTTTCTGAAGAACTACAGTGCTACATTTTTGTACTGACTATCCAGGCATCCTCAAAAAATGAGAATTCTAAATTGTTATTTAGATTTAAACAAATCGTGACCAACGGATTAATACCGGGCCCAACAGGGGTTTGACATAAAACATGTCAGAAAACTGTTTTAAGATCTTTTTCTTAGGAACTACAATACTACAATTTGTGAGATTACTATGCAAGCATTCTTAGTATAGATTATAAATTGTTAAAATCGTGACCCCCAGACGAATTCTGGGGGCCCAACAGGGGTTCAAAGTTTAACATACAATTACATAAGGGAAATGTTCTCTTTAAAACAATGTTTCAATTTGTAAAACTACTATTCACCAATAATGATTCTATTTTTTTAAGTTGTGACTCTCCAACTAGTACTAATAAGAGGGGTTCATATGTAAATATTGAAATATATAGATATTTGTTCTCCAAATCTTCTCAATAGAACTGCAATGCTACAATTTGTTTGATTACTATGCAAGCATCCTCAGAAAATGAAGATTCCAAGTTGTTAAAATAATGACCCACAGAGGCAAGGGCAAAACCCTTTTGAAAAGGGATAAAATTAGATAATTGCAAAACCGTGAAGATATGGTGTGTATCTTAAAACATCCTCCTGTCAAGAACCACAGCACCAGAAATGCTAATATTTACAACAATGCTTGTATATATAGTAAATATTGTAAATTGTTTATATCGCGACCCCCGGTCAAATACCCGGGCCCTAAGAGGGGTTCAAGGATAAGCACAGAAATATAGAGGAAAATGTTATAAAATCTTCTTCTCAAGAACTACAATGCTATTGTTTATGATTTTTTTATGCTAGCATAATTAAACAGTGCTGACTCTAAAATGTTGAAATTGTGACTGCACTGATACCGCGGCCCAACCCGAGGGGTTCAACATTTACTGTAAAACTGTATAAAGGAAAAAGATTAAAAATCCTCTTCTATTAAAATTCAATGCAACAATCGGTAAAATTGAGCGGGCATCTTCAAATTTCGAAGATTCTAAATTGTTAAAGTTGTGACCCCGAACTAATACCCCCATCCCCCCCATCCCCGCGCGGGGGTGTTAAGGAAGCATATGGAATCTGAATTACATGTAATTCCGTGAAATCACAAATCTTAGTTACATGTATTATGTACATATTCAAATATCTAAGCAACGAAACGTAGACCAAAACAAATAAAAAATACTTTTTTTTCCTTCAGAAATTAGTTTGTATTACGTAGATTTACCCAATGATGGTCTCATGACTAAACGTTGAATGTCGTGTGAAATTGATCGGAAAGCATTGCAAACATATTTAGATATAACTAATCTAAGAACTCTAATAAAGTATTGTGGTGTGATTCAGGGTTTCCTCTGTTGTTGTTTACGATGTAAAATCCGATAGAACAACACTACCCCGTATATATTGAACTTTAAATTTTATACGTATCGTTAGTTTGATTTATGCTTAAATTGAAAAGTGCTGCTAGAATCCCATGTTGTGTTTTGTTTTAATGCAACATACCGTTTTCCGTGAAAACTGTATAAAGGCTGGGAAGGTTTTACGAGAGCCGGATGAATAAGTATTTAATTAAGAAGAACATAGAATTCTAGCAGCGGTTTTGACTAAACTTAGATGTTTTGCCGCCACTTGGTATGTTTATCTTATTTTGGAAACTGCGGGGTAGTGTTGTTCTATCTCATTTTATGTTAAGGAATATACGTAAGCTATTTTTAGTTGTCACGTGATAATGCACCAATGTGGCAGTAATGTACATGTACTACTCGATTTTATTGCACTGCCGTCTATTTTAAAGGATAATACTAAGTTTTTGATCTTATTCAAAATAATTATTTAATTTCACGATATTGATTATTACAGTCAAAATAAGACGCTCAATTGCCAATATGCTTCCTTAACACCCCCGCGCCCCAAAAGTTCATAATTAACCATAGGAATATGTATAGAATATGTTTAAAAATATCCTTCCTTAGAACTACAATGCTTACATTTACATTACCATGCAAGCATCCTAAGATAGTGTGATTTTAAAATGTTTAAAGTGTCGTCCCCAGGTTGGGGCCCTACACGGGGTTTATAGTTAAACAAAAATATTTCATCAATATCGATATTTGCAAAAATGTTTCCTTATATGAATTGCAAAAACGTTCAACTCTGTATGAATTTTTTTATGACGTCACAATGATCATATCACACACTAATCGTTTGTCGCTTAGATTATTGAAAACGTGAAATCTCGTTAATTTTAACAATTCTGAGCAATTTGCTTTTTTCAAATGTAAATTTAAGTAATAAACAGCAATGTACAAAAGTTCACCGTGATATGAACAAGTCCTCTGAGAAGCCCGTCGAGCTTTACATGATTTGATCACGTCACCAACCTAGTTTATATCCCGATGAACTTTTTAACATCGCTGTTTATTTCTTACATGAAATAGAATAAACAAAAGGAACTGTTGTTAAAGTAAGCGATGTGGCACATGCGCCTCTCGTTATCTGTAAGTTTATTATTAACATCAGTTTTACTTATATTGTCGCTCCTTATTGTTTTATATCGTACATTTTTTAAAGTTTGTTTTCTATTTAGCAGTATAAAAAGAATGAAATAAATCTTGTTTATATAAGACAAACTGTGAGCTAAATCTTGCTTAAAACATAAACACTGGTGTTAAAGTTTTAATTAATAAAATATATATAAATTGCCTACAGTTTGTTGAGAACGAGAAATAGAATGTTCTTTACTCTCTCTTTGAAATGAAATTAAAATGAATATTGGTGCTAGCATTTTTTTCACATCTTTTAAAATAGAATGCAAAGAAAATGTTTTATTATCTAGGCAATTCCCCCTGTTTCATGAATTAAGAGAAATGGATTTTTCATATCAATAAATCATAATAAATGTAGCACCAAAATGACAAACTGAAGGCATTTACTAGACAGTGACCTCAAATTTATCAATTTTCTTTAAAAGTTTAAATTGGATATGACTGGGTTTTTTTTCCATATAAGCAAGGACATTTTTTCAATTAACATTGTTCAATAAATTTAACTTTAAGTTCCGATCAAGTTTTGATTTCAAACATGCACTATTGTTAACGTATTTTAAGGAATTTCTAAATGTTTTTGATGATTTAATTTCGACAGTTATTACTTACAAAGAGAAAATATTTTAAAATAAATTGTAACTCTAGATTATTACAGTCATAAGCCACCGTCTAGTAAACATCTTAAATGTTTATGAAATCTCAGTAAGAATAATTTCACTTATGCTTTATAACACCAGCTTACAATAAGTGAAATTATGTATTGACATGTGCCTCCTTTATATTTAAGATAACAAAATAAACCTACAAAATGTCGTCGTAAACTCATTAAAGCTAGAATAAGGGTTATTGAATTATGAAAAATAATCAGTTACAAATTTTTAAGCCATAGCTTAAGAATGATTTGTTTTCTTATTTTAGCCCTGAAAATGATGATGTAATGGAAAGTCCTTCTGGATTATTAATTCCGGGTATCATCATATTTTCAACATTCATGATTATTACAGCATGCGTACTGGTTATCGTCACCTGCAAGAAAAATCACACAGCTTGCTTTGGAAAACTCAAATTAAACGGTAATTTTATTTATTATAATAATTGAACAGTGTTTCTATAGAAGAAATTTTACTGGTTAGAAAATATAATTTTGCAAATCACTTCATTTTTAACATTCTAAGATATCATAATGATTTGTTACGGATACCAATAAACCAACACAAAAAAATGTAAACAGTTTAAGCTTCGTGAGGTGAGGTAATCTCAAACCTAAAAAAATGAGAATTAAAATTCTATCGTAGCTCTTACACTGGACTTATCCAAAGACTGATCCATCACCAATATATTTTATGTGATGTCGGCATAAAATATCATAATGTGATTTTCTTTACATGAGCGACGCCTAATGATACAGTTTCGTATTCAAACATCTACTTATAAAAGCCCCGATTCCAGCTGAGTTTAAAGATGTAATTTTTGGGATTTCACAATTAACAATGTTAAAAGTTACAATTTCCTTTGTAAAATTCCAATCAGGAAATTTTTTATGATTTTTTAAATAATTTTGAGACATTATTCAATTTAATATGTTTTAGAAAAGGCAACAACTTGAAACTAAAGTTAAAAGACAGAGGCGTACAAAGCGTTATATGATCCGACTTGGAGCAATAAACATTACTTATAATTCCAGATGTTTATTTTTTGCTTGTTTACATTGTTTATGTATAAATTTCACATTGCATGTTAATAACGTGCTTTCATTCTATAAACACAAGAGATATAGGTTCCAAATTAAGCCACACAACGCTTTATGCCTAAACCTTGACCATTATTGTGCTTAACGCATATTTTATGGTAGGAATGAGTCTTCATAAATTAAAGTACTTTGATTTAAACGATACGATTTATTTCTTTTTTTATTCATTAATTAAAGTGGAATTCAGACGTAATATGGGTCAAAATTTGTTCTTATTACATAAACTTAAACACTTTATTAATAATTGTCATACTATATTAGTTATTCACTGTGATTAATATGTGTCAACGAAGCTAAGGTGATCCGCGGAGGATTGTAGACAGTACCTTTCGGTAGAGACTAGATGATAACCCGTGCGAGCGCGGGAAGTCATGACACTTAACAAATCAATGACATAATACAATAATGTTAAATCATATTTTTTCCGTATGTATTGTATCCGAATTTTTCTTTATAGTTTTGTTAAAATTGAAATAAAAAAAAAAACCAACTGCATGGCTGAATATTTAGTAAGGGGATGAAACATTTAAACTGAATTGGATGATATATACATGAACATGGCCTTCATTCTTTTTGTTGCAGCGGAGTGGAAAGTGATTACAATGTGTTTTTTTTTTAAACCAGTAAGTGCGTATTTAGGACTTCATATGTCTAAATTTTGTTTTTAGGTCAAATTTCTTTACTATTTTTATCCCTGTACCAAATGTGAAGTTCAGGTAAAAGACTGTTTCGAAAAAAATAATTGGGGAGGGTAATCCCCCCCCCCCCAAAAAAAATTAACTGTCCCGTTTAATAACACAATTAATGTATAAAGTTCACTACCAATCGGTCGTGGTATTAAAATGTATGAAACTAAAAAAATAACCGCTAGTGTATGCAAAACCAAAGTTGTCATTTTCAAAGTATCTCGCTCTACACTTTCCGCCATAGTGTAAATTAGTCAAACCGCGTTCCTGGGTGCCCCCTTCTGGAAAAATGTTTTTGAACAAAATATTTTTTTTCATTTCATTTATCAGCTTTTTGTATTAACCAAAAATGTCGCATTCAATGTATAACTATCTACCCACAATGCATGTTAAACCCGTCCTTTTCGCCAAGAGGTTAAATAGTCAAACCGCGTTCTTGGTTACCCCGTTCTGGAAAGTTCTATTCCATTCCTTTGCTAGAGGTCGCGGTTCGCTAGCTTCTATCTATCAAAACATAACAAAAATCGCTCACTCAAGAAAAGAAATGCCTTATTTCATTTATTTAACATTGTCAAATTTTAACTTCTTTGTCTAATCCAGGTAAGATCCTAATAAATATATTCACTGTTTACAAAATCATTTAATATTATTTCATTGCAAGCATATATTTTGATGCAAACGATCCCTGTCTTGGATCCGCCAAAGCGTGTCCACCCATTTTCCCATCTTGAGCCTCGATTACCATGGCAACGGTTACCCCTAGCAACCAACTTTTAGTGGTTTTTTGCGTTTTACACCTAGGTGTGTCCATGTATGAAATATAAGGAAAATTGGTGACTATGCGTGGCCAGACCCTTTTATAAATCATTGATTCTTACAAAGAATTGATCTTAAATCGTGCCGGTCTTTTCAAAAGACAATTTACATGCATTTCATTATGTATTCAAGTGTTAATTGACAATTTAATTCACTGTATATTGTTTGTAATTGAATTTTAAAGATGACGTTGATGAAGAAGGTGCAGTTATCCCTAGTGAAGGTGTCCCTTTAACGGACAAGGCAGACGGTAAGGTATTTCATATTGTGAGCAGTTTGTTTGTTGTTGTTTATTTTCTTTTGGCTCTTTTTTTTATTTGCACTGAATCGATGATAATGAATTGGTTTTGTCATACGCGGGCATGTTAAGGCTTCCCGATGCGATATGTAGAAAGTCACTTGTCTGTACTTCATACGATATGACGTCATAATTAACTTTGACGTCACGATCTGCATTCCTGTCGATAGTTCTTAGGGAATGTATCTTAACGTTAAAAGTGAATTATATCAAACCAGTATAGTACCGCATGTTTCCTTTATATATATGCTGCAGTTAATTTCTAGACGTACAGAAATCATTCATATCAAAAACCAGTATCAAATAATCGGCAGTTGTAAAGCTTCGTTTTAAGTAAAAGACTATTTATAAACTAGTGGTTTGGAGACTCTCCCTGCTACGTGTAAACAACTGAATGAAGAAATTTTAATGCATGTAAAACCAGCTTGGCGCAGGTGAAAGATCAACACAATTTTAGAATATTTTACGTAAAATTGGTAGGGAATATAAGTACCAATGTGAATCGTGCTGCGGAAACCTACGGATTTACCCCAATTATTTGTAAATCGCTTTTGATTAGTAAAAATGTGCATTATTTTGATGATTTTGTGGAATGTTTCAACAATATCTTCTATAAACGAAATATCTATTTCTTTCCCAAGCAAGAACTTCAAAGTTTATGACTTAACAAAGGATTTTTCTTAAAAATATGTATGATTTAATGTCATTAATCACCTGCGTCGATGCGTTTTAACTAGATCATTTGCAATATTAGGATTCGCCTGTCACGTGATTACGAAGTACATATGACGTCACAAAAATGCATCAAATATAATGTTTAACATCGATGTCAATAAGTGTAACATAGATTTAAAGAAATACTCCCGGTAAAATTATTTTTGCCATGAATCAAATAATATCGTTTTCCAGCCGTATTTTAGCATCGGGACGCCTTAACAATGCTGCATACGTCAGTGCATATAAATGAATAAAAATTGCTAGTACATTCGTAGCTTTGTTAATGGAACATGTTCTTACACTCACAAGAACGTGAACATACGTGTGTTTGAGAATACCTGTAGGAGGGTTGTCCAAAAAGTTCATGGACACATGTAGTTTTATTAAAGATAACGCCGCCATTTCCAGGAAAGTATTATAATATTAATATAGAGTTTAATGATGTATATGCATAAAAATCAGAGCAATGTACATTTTAATTTTGGAGTTATCATTGTATATACATTGCTTATACAGGCCGCACGGTCCAATCTGACGTTGAGTCACAGAGACCTTTCTATAACGTCGTAGACCTGGGTTTACCCGATAGTGATATGCTGATGTCACCGACCGGTCAGAGGGTGCAATTGCACGCTCCATCAAAAATTCTTTTGTCTAAATTGTAGATAAGTAAACTCGAATTATTCCGATGTTTTTCCTGTTTCCTTCATATTTTTTTTTTTGGTTTGTATCGGTGTTTTATCTCAGTCGACACATAATTTTCTGATTGCGTGCTCTTCCGTGCGGTGAGCCGACGTCACTTTCTTTGGTGGTTTTTAAAGACATGTTCTTGTCGGAATGTATTTGAAAAGTCCATTGCTAGTTTGAAAACGTCTTCGAATGACGTACAAATGTATGAAAATGACGTTCACCATACAGACTATATCACAGAAAAAAGTTATAAAGTTTTAACATATTTAAACTAATTCAGTTCTAAAAACTCATATACAAAATTTGGATAATTTTTACCCTGGACCGCGCATACTTTCTCTGACTCTCTTATACATTGACATTTTAGTTTAACTCTATGAAAAACATTTAAAACCACTATAGTTTGATTTGATATACATATTTATTTATAATCCATTCAAAATGACAAAAACGTAATTGTCTATGAACTTTTTGGACAACTCTCGCGTATATTGTTTAAATAAATCAAGTTCTATACATTTATAATGAAAAAGCGTTGAACAAATAAACACATTTAAAATGTTTATATTTGACTTTCAAAGATAATTTTGTAAATTGATGTTACCGAATATTTATTTCTATGTTAAAAAGAAAAATAAATGCCCCGAGCTTTCATACAGCAATATAAATGTGTTTACGGATACATGTATATGAGAAGTGCATAATTTTAATGGTTCATTTCCATGAGAGAGATGTTTGAAATTGAAAGTAAAGGGGCCTAGATAGGATTCGAAATCATTTTTTAATGCATAAAATGATGAAAAGCATTTTGAATGATTCACGAAATTTGAATATTAGAAGTCATGTCACAAGGGAGATATAGAGTAAAGAACTCGTCGTAATGTAAACATAGTTCGAGTCTTATATTTTGTAACAAAAAATGTAAAGTAGAAAAAAACGTACCCGTAGACGTACACGTTCAAATGCTTAACCTCTCTCGATAGATTAGAGAAGTTTACATTATGAGAGGTTTACATTTACTTTTAAAGAGAAGTTTACATTTACATACATTGACAAATTAAAATGACTCGTGAAAAACAAGATAAACCGATTCCATGTGTTTATAAATAATCATTGAAGATCAACAGAAGAAAGAAGACTTGATTGAAACTTATACCAATACAAGTCATATAGAAACAATAACAATACTATTACTATTTTTTAATTGTTCATTTTGAAGCAATTAATAAAAAAATCAGTGTAATGTACAGGTAAAATCCTACTAAGTTTAAAAACATGTTTTTATTCTCATAACTGAAAATTTACAGTGTAGAGAAAATACATATGTACAGTATGTACACACTACACACTATATATATTAGTTGAAAATCATTGGTACTATACAGGCATGATGAAGGGAGGGCAGATATAATTTAACAAAGAGAGCTAACTCTCTCAAATATAGTATCTAATAGTTTACAAATATTGGTAAGTTGGTTTATGTTTGTAACATTAAACAGTTTTTCAAGTTTTACAACATTTGGATTTGTTTTTTAATAATTTGGTAGACATAGAACCCTTGAATTGGATATATATATACATCGGTACATTTGAAAAGGTAGTGAAATTCATCCCCAATTTCATTGCAGGCACATAATTTACAAATTCTGTTTTCTCTAGGAATATTAAACCATCTACCTATCTCAATAGTTAACTTAGCATTACCAGTTCTGAAATTGGAATTTTTCTTCAATAATTTTGTTGGCAAAGTCAATAAAAACTTTTCAAAATCCAGTGACTTTTTAAAAATCCATAATTTAAACCTTTTGGAAAATTATGTCTGGCTATACCAAATATTGTATACCTTAGATTTTAACCAGGGTATGTTTATTGTGTTTTGATACCATATATATGTCAACCCACATTGATTTAAAGTTTTCTTAATGGCTTCGCACCATGGGTTATTAAAATTATTCAATACATTAAAAAGTTTTGCTGACAATTTTGAGTTCTGGAAATTGACTAATTTACCCCAGAAAGAAATCATTTTAGCTTAAACATTAATTGTTAAGAGGTATCTTCCAAGTTCCCCATATACCACACAGTTTAGTGTTGAGGATCTCAAGTTCAATATATGTTTACAAAATTTGAAATGTAATTTCTCAAGGAGATGAGTGTTATGAAAACCCCAAACTTCGCATCCATATTATAATACTGGCTTGATAATTTTATCGAACATGTCTATTTTAAAGTCAATTGCTAGATTATGGGTTCTGCACTTCCCAATTACACCATACATTGCTTTTGTAGCTTTGTCAAACAGTTCTTTAACATTAAGATTAAAAGAGTTACTTTTACAAAAAGTAACAACCAGGTATTTAAAGTTGTTAACAATTTCTAATTGGGAGCCTTCAAAAGTAAAACAGTTGGTTTGATTACCTCTACCAAATATTACAACTTTAGTTTTTTAACTGTTTACCTTAAGACGCCACTCCTTACAGTATCTAGAAAAAAACATTGAGTAAGTGTTGAAAATCTTCTGGATTTTCTGACAATAAGATGGTGTCATCTGCATACAATAATACAATAAGATTTAAATAAAGATTAAGATCTTTCTTAATGTTCTCGGACAAGCGTGACAAACCTCTGACATTGTTTGTATAAAGATACTCCTCAAGATCATTTAAATATAGTGAACATAAAAAAGGTGATACATTTTCCCCTTGTCTTACTCCAACTGTACATTCAAAAAATTCAGAACTTAATCCATTAACCATAACTTTTGCCTTAATACCTTTTTACATATTAGTGATAATTTTAAAACATTTCCATCAATATTGTTTGATAATACCTTGTTCCATAAGCCAATATGCCAAACAGAGTCAAATGCTTTCTCAAAATCTATAAAAGCACAATATAATTTCATCTTATGCAATTTGAACAGATCGATAAGAGAATACAATGAGAAAATATGATCCATAGTACTATGACCTCTACGAAAACCTGCTTGGTTCTCTAAAATGAGTTGAACATTATCTGCATATTTGTTTAATTTTTTCATTAATGATAGCAGTGAATAATTTTCCAAGACAACTCAGAAGTGTAATTGATTTATAATTGTGGGGTTCTGTACTATCCCCGTTATTCTTATAAACAGGTATAATGTTACCACTAACCCACTGTGTGGGTAAAACACCAGAATCAAATATTTTGTTAAACAATACAGTACATAAATTAAACATGCAATCTTGGGTACTTTTGATATATTCATTAAAAATTCTATCATCACCACACGCTTTGTTATTTTTCAACATATTGATACCCTTAAATATTTCTTCACGAGTTATTGGTTGGTTAATGTCATTATTAAGATTAATATCAGATAACATATTGAGTTCATCAAGAGAAAATACATTGTTATTTGACTCTTCTTGTTCATTATAGTTCTTGTTACAACAATCCTGATAAAAAGTAAAAAAGGTCATATAAATTTGCCATACATCTTTTCTTATCTGTGTTTGTATTAAACATTTCCCAGAATTCTCTAGGATTATTTGTTCTTAAACTAAAACGTTTTTTTTCATTTCTACTCTATGCGTTACATTTGCATTTTCAACCTTTTTTATACAATTTTTCTTGTTCATACAAGTCACTTTTAAAAATATCTCCACCAAATTTCTTGTACAACCTTTTCGCTTTTCTATAATTCTGTCGAGCATTCTTACAATCCCGAGTAAACCACGGTTTCTTATATTTGACATTTAATGTTTCACTTGTATTTGTGAGAACTGGCTTTCTGCCGAATACATTTTTGGCACTTTCGACCAGTACATCACTAATCTTTCCAACAATATTATCAATAAATTCTACTGATACATTTTCAAGCAAAGTGTTACTTAGTTCATTTTCTAATGCTTTTAAAATATCTACTTTATCTTCTACAGAATTATGATATACTTCAATTTTTTTCAGGATTCCATTGATTAGCAATTTCTTGTGTTTGCTTTTGTTGATATATGGGTTCAGTGCTGTGCTGTCTTTCAAGTGCCAATTATATCTCTATAGGGTTATGACCATCAGATAAAAATGAAGAAAAAGGTAATATTCTCACATTGTGTACATATCTTAAAAACTCAGTGTTTGAAATACAATAATCTACAACACTTGATTGTAAACTCACCATTTTGGTCACCAATGGATCTACCATTAAGTATTATAATGTTACAATGTTTACAAATATCAATAAGTTTTTCCCCATAGCAGTTAACAATGTTATCTTTAGATTTCCTTTCTATGGAAAAACCATATTTTTCATTTGCTTCTAAGTCTATTTGATCATCGATCAACAGGCCAATCAAAATTACTGTTATTCTCTGCAATGTTATAAAAATGTGATAGAAAATCATCAACATCAGCAAAATCTCTCAATGCGGATACTCTACTATTAAATTCACCTAATAAACATATACAATCATTTTCTTTGGATAAGTTAAAAATCTCATTCTCAATATCGTCAAGAATTTCAACTGATGAAAATCTAAAGTTTGATGGCGGTATATAAACAGTTCCCATCAAAATATGTTTCTTAATACTACATGTTTTACCTTCTATTATAATCCATAATATATTGTCAATAGCGTGATTAATAATGCTACAGAATTTGGATAAAGAATCTCTAATATAGACTACAATACCACCAGACTTCCGAAATGATAGATTTGATCTACGTTTGCTGAACACACTGAAATTTGGGATATCAATATCATCAGCTTTATCTGTTTTTGTCTCTGTGAGGCAGATTATGTCATATTTGCTAATAACATCAACAAACTCAGGATTTCGGAGCTTAGACGCTAGAATGCAGACATTGATAGAAATAATCCTCGCATTAGAAGTGTCTGAAGATGTGAGAGGTTTCGTTTTCGCTGTTTACATTTCCGCTCGGTTGCTGTCTTTGGTATACCTAACGACGCGTGGTTGCAAAACGGGTTTCATGTCGATTTGCGCTGCGCGTTGCGTATTGGCGTGGTCCGTATGCGGTAACCGGGTCAGTGCGCTGTGTTGACGCTGTGTTGTGGATCGAGGAAAGGGAGATTCCTGTCCCATTCACGAAAAAATTGTCTGCAATCATCACAGCTTTTTTCCCGAGACGTTTTGCTTGTTTATATGGGGGTATAACAGATTTCTGCGGTCGTTGATTTCCTTTGAGAACTGTTCATTAATTCCAAATGGTTTTCCAACAAGTTTGGATGGAGCAGCTTTTCTGACTTTTTCTCTCTCTTTGAATAGGACGAATTTTGCTATGATTGGCCGGTGACGTCCCTGCACTCTTTTCCCCATTCTTGCACTCGTTGGAATTGTGGCTCTTCCGTTATGTCCATTTCTGATTTAAAGAATTCTCTTAAAACCTCCTCTGTGTTTTCCTCTTCTGTTTCGACGATTCCTATAAGATTATCTCTCATAGAACGTGTTTGAAGATCCAAGTGGCGTTCGTTTAAATTCTCGAACTCCGATTTCACAAGGCTCAGCTCTTATAGGATTTTTTCGTTAACATTTGTCATTTCAAAGACAGGTTTTTTAACAGCCAAAACTTCTTTTGTTTGATATTCATACTGCTTGTTGATAAACACTACACTTTCTTCAACCCCATTGACCTTGGCCTTCATGTCTTTCAATTCTGAAAGTCCACTGTCGGGTGTCTGAGATTCCAAAAATGTTCACTAGGACACTTTGACTTGTAAACGTTATTTTTCAATGCCTCTTATTTTTCAAGATCAAATATTCTTTTGATAAAAAAAAGACACTTTAGTATTCAGTTGTGTAAACAATTTAAAAATTCAACGTATTTATAAAAACTGGCCTTAAATGTAGCCCCAAAATAAGGATAAAAATGACGGACATTTTTTTAAAACAGTCTCTGTAAAGTAATTCAATTTCAGGATATTGTTTATTTGGGATTTGAGTTGTCCAATTTGGATTGTTATAAAGTTCAAAGTCATAAGTAGAAGGTAAACACGCCATGCATGATTTGTAAAGAGGTAATTAGCAACAATAATATAAAAAAATTAGGCATTCAAAGCAATACAGACCGAGAATTAAAGGAATATTGCATAAAATAAGACAATAATTTTAGCTATTGTTTATGATTTAAACACATTGCGAAGTATATAGTCTTTTATTATTATCTCAGTTTGATAAATGTTCACCTGGGGTAGTAGATGTGCATAATGATGTGGTGCCGTTATAATTTTAGAGCACTAGGATAAACAGACAGTGTAACTTCTTTTTTGTCGTTCGTTCAAAATCTTGCCTCTAGTAAAGTATAATTTCTTTAGCAAGTCGATTTCTTGGAAACAAAAAAGTCCTCATATCAATATGTCTTTAAATCTTATTTTCTTTCTAAGGTTTCGTAACTGAACATTTATATATAGACAAGTGCATGTTTATCACTTATTCAGGAGGATACTAGCATATTTTAATGAAAACGTTATTGCCATTATTGCTCATTGCAATCAATGTTTATATTTATAAATATTAATCCAAAACTTGCCATTTAATAATGTACACAATATTTATGTTTGTGTTTTAACCGTACGTGATCGTGTTTTTTTTTTGTTTTTTTTTTGGTTTTGTAACTTTTTTATGAATTGCCAGGATTTATTCTAAAACATCGACAATTAGTTTTTTAAACGACGCAACAATGTGACTTGATAACTTTTTTATAGAAGAATATTGGCAATTATTTACATTCATGTATCAGGACAGTACTAATCTTTTAAGATATTATCCTTTTTCTGTCGTAAAATAGTAAGTAAATAGTAAGTTTTAACAACTCATTTATAATGCTTTGATCAATCGAGTTAGTTTTAAAAGATTTTGTAATCAGTCTATATCAAGAATCCATCGTATCTTAACACATAATTTCAATAATATTAGTGTCAAGCAGGAGAGGCACAAGTGCCTGTAAAGTGCAAAACGAAATAGAAACGAAACGAAACGAAATCTACCGCAACGAAAAGAAACCTACCAAAACGAAATCTAATCGAAACAAAATCAAAAAGAAACGAAACCCACAGAAACAATATTATATATATATATATATATATATATATATATATATATATATATATATATATATATATATATATATATATATATATATGTATATATATATATATATATATATATATATATATATATATATATATATATATATATATATATATATATATATATATATATATGGAGGTATTTTCATATTAAAGCATTAAAGCTTCTTACTTAGTAATGCGCATAATTTAAGAAAAATCTGACGCTGAGGCGAACGATATTTACAATGAACAATGAGTTTTTGCTTATAGAAATCATGTACACAAATGGTCTTTTAAGATAAAGCGCATGATATTTATTTCGTTCTTTAATTTAGCAGATGAAATAGAAATGGGAGATTCTGTAAATTTGAGCATTGAAAATTTACATTTGGTTCAAATGGAGACAAAAGAAGGTAAAGTAAAACTTACGTTAAGCATGAAATCTGGCTTCTTGTTCTGTAATATATCTGTTGCATACTATTTAAAAAATAAACTCACTGAGTTTAAAATTAAAGAAATTATCTCAATTGCCTTTAATATAATGCAATCAAACGCACCTTTGGCCACTGTATGCTTCACAAATTGCATGTTTATAATAATAAAAAAAACCTATTTAATTACCGCTTCATGTTACTTATACATGTATGCTATTCTTGTATAACTATGGTACATGTATTTTTATTTTATTCCAAATGATTTCTTTTTCTACATGTACAATTTGACGCAAACGCCAACTCTATTATATTTGTGAAGTTCAAGAAAATCTACTAAATGATTCTTGTTCAGGTCACTTAAAAATACAGGTATATTTACTTTAGGAATTTAAAGGAAATTGCCATTTTTTGCACTTGGAAGCAAATTTAAAAAGTTCTGTAATAGTTATTTTCCTCAAAAGTTAATGTATGACTAGTAATAACATCTTTCTTTTTTTTTTATAAAATGTATGACTAAGTAATAACATCTTTTTTTCTTTTTTCTTTTTTTAATAAAATCTACTAAATTCTACGTTCAGGTTTTTAATGGGGGCCATCTCAAAATATCAAAATGCACAAACATTTGCTATATATATGGAGTATTACAAATTTAAATTGGTACGATGGATTTATAGAAAAAGAAAGATAACAATGAGGGTAGCATAAGTGTATGTGTAGTATTTCAAGGATCACACTTTTTACTTGTTTAACTCACCTGAGCTGGTGTATGTATGATTCATTTTGAAAAAAATAAATTGTGCTGCCTCTTTGTTTTTGTGAATTTTACCACTGTTTTTATTGTTTACGATTTGCTATTTACTTACCATATCTGATTGTCAAGCTTTGATTTATAAGCAAGATACAGAGCTTTACTCACAATTCTATGTTTGTACACAAAGCTGAGGCCATGCATTGTCCGTTTATATTTAAATTGCTGAATAGGAAATACAAAGTTAAAAATCTTAAGTTGAATGTTTTTATTTTACGTGAACAAAATCATGATTCAAACTAGCAGAATTGTGAGCTCTGTATCTTGCTTATAAGTCTACGATTGACACTGACAATTTGGTTGATTATTAAAAAATGTCTTAATCCTAAATATTAAATAATTGTACAACAAATTTAATTGATGATTTACTACAACTCTACAACTACTTTTTGGGGTTTTTCGTATTTATATGATGAATCGTATGAGATCTACACCAGTTTTTGTAGTTTTCAAACGAGAAAACAAAAACGACATCTTTTAAACAGTTTTCATAGTTCAGACACAATATTTGTTAATCTTTCGAGGGGCCATATGACACATTATCCTTTGAACGCTCGTATAAAGCCATTGTTGCACAGGTGAGCAGGGCCTTCTTGTCTTTTTTGTTACTTCTTATAATCGTCATTTTTTTGTAATGTCATAAATGCACAATGGCAACGCTCATCTACAACCCCCCCCCCCCCCCCCCAAAAAAAAATCGTTTAAAAAATAAAATTTCTTTTAAAAACCTAAATAGTTTTATCTGTATTTTGTTTATTGTGTTCATTTAATAAATGGTATCAGAAGAATATCATAAACGGTATAAATATACTCTATTTTATTAGAATGCGCAAAAAGCATGCGCAATAAAAACACTATAGTCGGCAATCTTAAATGTTGATACATCAGGTCCATAAAGCGTACTTACTTACAAAACTTTGCGCAAAATTATTGATGAGATATGGCTTAAATAAATATTTATACTCTATTTTTTAGGAAAAACGGACGTCTGGCAAATTTCATAACTGTCAATAATTTTTGCAAGGGGGTACACCCGTCTGAGAGGTGATAACAAACAAACTAGCATGTAAAAATACATATTTTCTTTTGTATATGTATTGCTAGAATGCATATTTATCATTTAAAGCTAAGCTTTTAATGATTGAGCCCATTTAGTGCCGAGTATAGGACTACCTTTATAAAATTTAGAATTAAATGAGTTATAAAATAAACGAAATAGGAAAGGAAAATGTTGATGTTCAAATCTTATATCCTTATTAATTATATATTTTCTTTATTAGAAAAGAAAGTGTTGGTACCCTCTGGACAAATACTAGAAAAAGGTGAGTTTTTTTTTCTTTTCCCAAACCACTGACTGAGTTTCAAATAATCTTAGCACAAAGCATACTTGGGTAAGTGCATTCAAATTTACTTAAATAAGAAACCAGGTCCTCTTTAAAGGGGAGATCGTTAGGAAAGAGTGAAAATTGTGCAAGATAGTTTTAAAATCGTCTTCTAAAGAACTACATAAACTATAATATCCAAAATTCATTATAATCTTCCTGATATATGGTAAATTTAATTATGTTTAATTCATAATCAAATGGGTCAAGAAGGGGCCCTAATAGGGGTTAAAAATATGATAAAAAGAATAAGAAAAACAACACTTTAAAAATTCTTCAAAGAACTGAAAGGCCATAGTTTCTGGAAAATCATTGAAAATAGCATTTTTCGTTTCCAAAAGAAGACCCTCTTGTTTTTCTTTTCTTACCTAGCGTTAAGCGGTAATCTAATACACGCGCACTTACATGTATATGAACGTGTTTGAGTTATTATAGCCGTTAATACAAAAACTATTTTAATTTTATGTTTTAAAATGTGTCCATCTTGTGTTTATTTATTAAACATTTAAGTGTAAATTAAAAAGTCGTTCTCAAAATCAATACATGTACACGCGATATTATTCTAAATCGGAAATATTGTCAGACATAAATTAATTGTCGGTTTGTAAGTCTAAAGTACTTTCAAAACTGTACCTTTTTTTTTAATCAGCAAAAAAAACCCCATCAAAACAACACAAAAACAAAAATCCAAAAAACACACAAGTACACAACACATCCATGATCCCTCGCACATGGCCGAGGAGATCCGGCGCGAGTGGACAAGTGATCCGCGGTAGATTCGTGTACCTTATCATGCGTGCATGTTTCATATTTTGTACGGACACAACTATATTTTATTATGTTTTAAAATATTGTATTGGTTTAAGATGGACAAGATCAATTTATTTTACTTGTACAGTTGATTAAGCATTGATTTATACGATAGCGTACAAGGTAGAAGTTTAAAAATCACATCAAATTATAATCAAAGTTCCATGTTTGCGGTAGGTGCTGGCACGATAAAAAAAATGTCCTGAATTGAGAAATTCTATGATTATTTTTAGGAATATTTACATGAGTTTTTAAACAAGTTTTGATTAGATTCTATCTGTCACATATTAATCACTTCAGTCTGTAGTTTTTCTACATGGTCGTTCGTTTCATTGTGGACACGAACTCATTGCTGCGTCGCCCCCTGCCTCCCGCCCCGCTGCCAACTGCTCGGGCTGGATTTTTTTTAAATTGGCGAAAAGATATCCAAATATATCGAAAATCTTTTTTGGTGACTTCTTCTTGTTTGTAACATTTTTTTCCTTCACGTGTTTTACTTTCCCACCTGTATGTTTATTCAGTCAGCCTGTGTTTATTCATTCGCCACGTGCGACTGTGTCTTGTGTCGCTTCAGTGCACACAGCTCATAACATATATAACCCCAGAAACGTAATCGAAACGAAACGAAACCGAACGAAACCAAACCAAACGAAACGAAACCAAAAATCGAAACGAAACATAACGGAATTAAACAAAACTAAAAACCAATTACGACAACATAAAGGTGAAAAAAATTGTTTTAAATAAATTGTTTAATCATAAATACATGTACACTGTATAACAACCTGTAGGTGTCAAATTTTCCGTTGTAAATTCTTAAGCCGATTACCTGGAATTTGTAAAAAAAAACCAAAAAAAACAAAACAACAACCCAAAACACATAATAAAGTAAAAAAACTGATTTACATTATTATAGCCATATCTTTTTGTACGCACACAAGTTTGGAGAGAAAGAAAGAGAGAGAAAGCGAGAGAGGATGATTATACTATAAACGTATTAGAAAACTGTCTTTAGTCCTTTGGCTGTGTATTTTATTTTGTTTTTGGCGGAAAACGGCGTCCGCAAAATCAGGTACATTGTCAAATGTAAAATATATAAATACATGTAGATAGAAAGGTAAATTCAGAAATGCGCTAACTCAAATCCATGCCAACTTGTTAAATAATTATATTCCGCCAAATATCGTACACCCTAAATATAGTACGTTTACGGTATTTGCGGAGACATTCCAACCACATTATTTTTTTATATTGATATGAAATATTGTAAAAATGAATCAAATGCAATGTGCGTGCGTGTGAAAGGGAGAGGAAGAGGGGATTATGTTTAATTTAAGGTAATACACAGGTAAAAAATCTCTTTATAATGCGAGTTAATTTTGTCAAACTTCGGCGTCCAAATTCATGCTATACATATTAAAACAATTCTTATTATATGTTAGAAACTGATAACCAACCAGTATGCTTTAAATCACATTGTATTCGATCGTTTCATTTTTACAATATTTCAAATCAAATTGTTGTTAGAATGTCTCCTTCAGAATCATCATCATCATCACCATCATATCTCTATCTCTCTCTCTTTCTTTCTCTCTTTCTCCCAAACTTGCCTATATACTTTGCTATGTGAAGTCGCTGATAAGTTTTAAGGCATCTTTCTCTCTCTCTCTCTCTCTCTCTCTCTCTCTATCTCTCTTTTTCTCTCTCTCTAAATGTCTGAATATCATTTAATGAAACAAATTAGAAACATTAAAAAGGTATAGGAATGTACATCGGTTATTTACATAATATATAATTCTTGCAAATTACGGATAATCAGTTTAAAAATTTACAGCGGCAATCTAAAACATACAGTTAGTTATATTTTATAGTTCAAAAATTCATTTCAATGAATTTATCTTTACTTTTATGTAGTCAAAATTGACATTAGTTTTGTTTTAAATTCCGTTTCATTTCGTTTTGGTATTTGGTTTCGATTGGTTTCGTTCCATTTCGATTGGTTTCGTTTCGTTTCATTCGGTTTCGTTTCGTTTCGTTTCGTTTCGATTTCGTTTCGCACTTTACAGGCGCCCTCAATTGTTATGTAATTGTGTAACATGTAGTTGAAGGTAGCTTTCACTACAGTGGTTAATTGTTAAGCAATAAGAGACTTTTTTTCAAAGTCAATCATTTTCACACGAAAGGTGTGAGATCGTAATCTGAGAATGTGGTTAATAAATTTACCTGTCGAACACGCTAAACGTTTATAGTTTTTTGATATATTATAATTCAAAGTTTTAAGTCAAAGCTAAGACAATTTTTTCTTGGGATTAGGAGTTATGAAATATGACTACATTATGCAATGCAGTCGGTCGCAATAGAAATCATCAAAATACTGTAAGTGTCGACATATTTCTTATTTCATTGAAAGACCAAGATAGTTCACTTGACTTACAGACTATATTATAGCGGTATATCTGCCTTCCAAAAATATATGCGCTTCTCAAAGTCACACTTAAGTCTGATAGATGTGTGTTATTGGGGATTTTATTTATTGCTAATTGTATGAAAATTAAAAAGAACCCCCCCCCCCCCAAAAAAAAAAAAACCCAACTTCTTATTGATGTTGCGTAGTATGAGGTTGTAAAGCAACGGAATTTACTTACAAGGTAAGATTCTGCCAGTGGAATACTAATTCTAGATGAACAATGAATACCCAGTCTATTGAAATACAAAACAAACAGTTTCCAGAACTATAATAATATGCATGTGCACATGAAGGTTGAACACTCATTTGTATGGCTGTAGGCGAGAAGGTAAAGGTATATCCATGTACATACAATATATGAGTGCAGATACGGATTCCGGACCGTGGCTACAGAGGATACCCATTGATTTAGAAACTTGCCAATTGAATATCTTCGACTTTCTCTAACACCGACTGTCTAATTCCCTCCCAGATTTCCAATTTAGGCAAGTGCAATTAAAGTTTTATTCAATTTATTAAGTCAACTCACTGACATAAAAATAAGGAATTTGCAAATTATTGCATTGTCGAGAGAGGTAATATTCATTTCTGTATATAAGGGTTTTTAATTTCACGTTACATAGCGGTGTCTCTATGAAACAGCACCATCTGGTGTAAAATTAAGATGCTCACATTTGCATATATTCTCCCCCTGATCTTTGATGGCTAATTATTATTTTGAATGAACAAGTCTATTTGTATCATTCAATAATATCAGACGACACACACTTCCCTATAAAAAAGTTCAGAGATGCCATCAACTTTGACTAATTACTAATTTTGACAGCACGCAACAATTTCAAACTTGCACATAGTTTTAAAAAAATTAGAAAGATTTAAATACAGAAGTTATCCTAGAAAAAAAGTTACTTGTTTTGTAGGCGGGTTGGTTTTTTTTTATTGAATACAATTCCTGACATTAATCATGAGTACATGCCGTAAATAACAATGCTTGCTACTCTTTGAAATTTAAATCGCCATTAAATATTTCATTGTTTAAAGAATTTTTGAAACTGTTACACGAACTGTGTTTGACAAATAAAATTCCTAAAACATTTTCTTCTTGTCTTTTTCAAAACACGTATTTCTATACAGGTTTTCAATCACAACACGTTTTCGTAACAAAAGCAGAACTGAAAGATTAGTCATTATCCTTGTTTGACACCAAATCATATATATTTGCAACTTGCAGCAACAACGGAAGACCTACTCATGGCTTTGCCACGAGCTCTGCTCAAGTATTTCATTATTTTTGTTGTTTGTTGTAGGAGACGGGACTAGCGCACTTTTCAAAGTTGAAGAAGATGACATACCTGGTAAGAATACTACGTAATACCATGAAATACTTATATTTCTTACATGCATATGTTACTAATAACACATTAAGAAAGTTAGCCACGGTTTTTCGAACTATGGTTAAATTTAACATCTTGTTAAGGATCACGACATGTTAAATCATTATTAAGTGATTTGTTAACGTAGTAATTATGGTTAACTTCTGTTGACCAAAGGCTATTTAGTGCATTTGTTAGCTTACTCTGTTTTAACTGATTTAAACACTTGGTAATCACTTAGTACCCCAGAATGAATTTCTACTTCCTATATATGAAGAAAAAAAAGAATTTGTTTTGGTATTTCAATAAGTTTTAATTTAGTGAAATACTATAAATATATGTAGATGTTGAATATTTCTATCATTTTCAGTGTACCATCCTATATAATCTATAATTTCCCAAATCCTTTCTTTTCTTGTTGTCTATAAAACAATGTGATATAGAGGATATATATTGTGTGATTTTATATTTGCTTTATCCAACGAATTGAAATGGTGTATATATTCGCGAGGCTTGCCGAGCGAATATAACCATTTCAAGGAGTTGGATAAAGCAAATATTGAAACACACAATTACTGATGTTCTATTTTTCTCATGCGGTTTGATTTATATTATTAAATATTTGAGACAGTCCCTTATATGACCCAAATTGAGTTATTTTCAAAAATTAAAAACGATGATGCAACGTTGTGTTATATGGTTATTGTGACCTTGCACAATAACGTACGTCATTTCGGAGATAAATCTAACTGTTTTGATATTAAGTTTAGCTGAAATAAATCTTGAAATAATTTTGTAGCTCTAAATAATTTTCGTAGAGCTAAGTCACTCGATTAAATGGAAATACTGATCAAAAGATTAGAATAATCAAGTTTGTTGACATACACAAAGTTGCGAATGCTTGTTAGTTCGAATGACTCGAACGAGGAATAGTTGATGTTTTATAAAACAAACACTAGCTTAATGATTCGAAATAGAATAAGGATGCTAACTGGTGGTGGAATAAAAGTCTTAAGAAATATTATTTCGGTAAGTTCTTGTATATAAACTTATAAACACAACTAAGCGTTCTGTTTTCATTGCGTCGTCATGATAAACTCCTAGCATGGTAGCTAGCGTGATCTGCAGTTTAATAAATTACACAGTGTGGTGAAAGTGTGTGTGTGGGGGGGGGGGGGGGGGGCTGAACTTATAAAAAATCTGTACAAGCCAAGAAAAGGTCCTTGGTTACGGTTACGTTTAACTTTTAAAAAAAAAACGGTTCAGACGGTCTATGCTGCACGTTTGTGTGATTTCCTTCATATTTGTAATTTAAAATTTTGACAAAGTTCCTTTTATATCAATTCCTGGTACATGAAGTAGATATAGTTATGTTGAAAGTACTTTTGCAAATCTTCAAAAATGGGTCACTGAAGAGTTGAAGCGAGGGGCTGTGTCGGACCGGAAGTATTTCTTAAAGCATCACCCGTTTAGTCAAGCTAAGATTTATCACACGGGTAGTATACACCACACGTATGAGATAAAATACAATAATACTAGTACAATGTTATACATGTATCTTCAATAAATTGTTATGGATGTTTTTCAAATTCATTCATATTTACCATTAGAAAACACAACAATATAATATTTACAAGTTAAAACTTTGATGAACAAAAATTGAGCCATTAAGATCTTTTTTTTCAACGGAGGAGCTTGCACTGATTCCGTTGATAATTCTTTTTATTCTTCTTGACTTTTTTTTAACTCAAATATTTCAATTGTTTGTTGCCCTGTTACGTTCAAATTTTCTGGTTTTATTGCAAATTACAATTTCTCAACATTAAATGAAATTCATTAAAATCAAATCTTCCGATACTGAGTTATTCCCCTTAAAACAATATATATATATATATATATATATATATATATATATATATATATATATATATATATATATATATATATATATATATATTTATATATATATATATATATATATATATATATATATATATATATATATATATATATATATAGGCATTTCTCTGCACGCAAAGGCTCTGAAACAGGCCAAAGCATGTGTTACAGTCACAAATCTTGAAAATAAATACTTTGAAGGTTGTCTTCCGAGTTTTGTTTTTGCAATTTCCCCCTTTAAAGTTTCAAAAAATTAAATTTTGTTCCAAAAAAAATGCTGATTTTTGATTGTGTTTTTGTCTCGTAGCTCTTTAGTTTAAATTTTTTCTGAACACCTGTTGAACAAAAATATCAAGGGCTTTCACTTGACACCATTCAAAATGGGACCATCCCCATCAAAATGGGATGGTCCCTTAAATTAGGGGCCTAGAGGCCTTAAAAGTATTCGCTTTATAACTCACAAATGGTTAATATTGTGTATAGCTGTCGATAGAAAAGTTGTTTATTATGGTGTCATCAATGTCGTTACAAAATTATTTTGTACCGGTATTGCATATTTCACCAATGAATTTTAAATGTAAAGTTCCTATCGCGAATTTTCCGTGAAGTTGCGGTTAGCCCGGTAGCATGCCAATCGGCTTTCTACTAAAAATACTACCCAACTTTCACGAACGTATCTTGTATTTGATTTGTATTGTAAACTGTAAATTGTAATATAAAAGTTCTTAAAATCCATATGGTGAATTCAGGGGAAAGCTCAATTCGTTACACTCGCTCAAGTTTACGCTGAATAAAAAACTCCAAAACGAAACAAAAGTTCAACAAGTTGTATTTAAGTTGATGAAATAACGGTACATGGTATTCCAATGAAAACCGATTCTCGGAGTTCCGAGATAACAACTTGATAACGTGCGGAGATTCCAGCACGGACAGTTCAATATAATTCTTTGTACAAAATCGACACTAACGTGCGGAAATCCAGCACAGCTAGCCCGATATCACACACACTGACCAAAATATTAACCAGTGATTTATTTTAAACTATTTACTGGCTAGAATATATTTAGAGGATCATCTAAAAAAAAACCAATAAATCATTACTGATTTGTAGATAAGCTGTCCCTTTCATAGTTCTTTTACTGCATTTGACTTGACACTATTAAAAATGATAAAACTGATGAATAACTTTCCAGCTATGATCTCCTGTTTTGTAGCAAGGTTTATTTCAAATGTAGACTTGCCGACATTTAAAAAAGAATGAAAATAGTTACTATATAAACATTAAAATTTTGTTTTTCATAAAATTGCCACTTCGGTAACTGCATGGGCCGCCATTTACACATGTATCGCCTGCTTGTTGAAATGACGATGATTTGATAAATAAGATCATAATTATGCGATACTTAAGTCTGAAAAAAATTATGCTATGAGCATAGTGTAGCATAAACATTGCCATTTCAACTATACTACATGTAAGTCTAAAGGCACTGAAAACTTACATTTCTGCAGTTCACTATCCCGATTTCCTCTACTGAAACTTGTTCTGACTCATTTTGCTCGTTAGTTGCATTTCTAAAATAATTCTGTTGGCAATGATTTTGCTTGATTGTTTTTCCATTTTTCCTCATCTCTCAATTGTCATTTTCGGAGGTCTTGTACTGCTGTTCACGTCGCTTTGAAAGCGACCCTTTCTCCTTTCTCCGACTACGGTATGTCGTAAATGAAATAATTTTACCTATTCCCTTTTCACTTATGCATTAAATGATGCTTTATTGTGTGAAATATAATTCATTTATTTTCGACGTTTTATTGAAAATTGTAACAGTTTGAATTTTACAACATGTTCATATATAGAGACCCACTTGGGGTAAAAGTTGATGACAAGAATACATTCTTAATTCCTGTCTGTGTCATATCTTGAATTAATGGAAATAAGTAAAAGCTTAAGTTTGATATAACAATTGCTTGTGACCTGTAAATACACCCTGCCTTGTTTGACTAACTATAATAAAAAAAAGATCCATTTTTCTCTAATAGACAAATACTTGAGTTATTATTTTTTTCTTAGCGGAGGTATCATTTATGAACTTGCTAAGAGTACCTTTTAGATGGTCCATTGGGAGCACCCCTCTCTTGCAACCAAAATTTCCCTTAAATTGATTTTGGGGCATTTCCACCACCACCACACACACACACACATTTCCCTACCACTACACACACACTTTTATTATAATTGCATTAATTATATCGTGTACATATCTGATGTGCTTTTTAAAGTTATCCTAAATGTGAAGTGAGTTAAACAATAAACTTGCCTGCCATGAAAATAAAACCTTGAAATTGAAATTCATTTTCGATTTTTTGAACTTACTATTATCATATTGATAATCCAGTCTTATTAAAACCATTTTCATTCTCCTTACACTCGTCAGGGTCTGATAGACCTTTACAATTACATCTTCACTTGACCTCCACATTTGCATACTATCTAAATATACTTCTACTTACCAAAATTATGCCTTTATTTGTTAAATGAGTGATGCAACTCTTCAAAACTCAGTCTAGATGTTACATAGAAAACAGGCATGAGTTAATTTGTTTGTCTCTATTTGAAGAGTTCGAATCAATTTTGTAAAACTTTAATTGGTAAGAAGAAATGGTCGGGTAAAGATGTCCTTTTATCAATACAGGGTCTGTCAGGCTCTGACAAGTGTGAAGAGAAGGAGTTTGTTTTAATCAGACTGATGGACAATCCTTTCGCGACATGAAGTTGCGACGGAAGACCTATTCGTTGCTTTGCAACGAGTTCGGCTCTAATTCTGTGCATATTTTAGTTATTTATTTCGCGGCTGTATTAAGGCTGCCCGATTAATTTCACAGCGATATGTAGAAAGTCACTTGTCTGTACTTCATAAGATATAACGTCATAGTTAACTTTGGCGTCACGATCTGCATTCCTTTCGATCGTTCTTAGGGAATGTATCGTAACGTAATAAGTGATATTCATTGTACATAATAAAACCGCTTCATTCCTATACATATACACTGTTGTAAATATTAGTGATACTAAGTTCAATATCACCGATATGGAGTATAAAAAAAATCAACAGTTTTAAAGCTTCATAATAGGTAAATAACTATCTATAAACTAATGGTTTTGAGACTCCCCCTGCTACGTGTAATCTAATGAATGGTGATTATGTATATGTATATAAAAAACGGCCTGGTGCAAGTGAAAGATAAAATCAATCTTAGTATATTTTATGTGAAATCGGGATAGAAAATAAATACCAATGTGAATCTTGCTGGGGGAAACCTACCAATTGACCCGATTTTGTGTAAATCGAGCCTAAAAGGTAAAAATGTGCCTAATTTCGATGGCGGTGCGAAATATTTTGACAATATTTTAAATAAACGAAATATTTACATGAACCCCCAGCAAGAACTGCAAAATACATTACTTATCGAATGATTTTTCATAAAAATATTGTTGATTTAATGTCATTATTAACTTGCGCCGATGCGATTTTTTATATATTATTTACCGTGTTAGAATACACCTGTCACGTGCTTGAGAAAAATATATGACGTCACAAAAATACATCAAATTTAGTGTTGGATGTCACTGTTAATTTATATAATGAAAGTTTAAAGAAACTCGCTCGGTTAAAGTATTTTTTGATAATTAAAATAGTATCATTTTTCGATATATATATTTAGCTTCGGACAGCCTTAACATAGCCGCGTTCATATTGGGATAAAAATCTCCACTTTTATTAATGTAAACCTATAAATATTCACATAATGTTTTACAGAGAGAGCGAATAGAAAAGAGAGAGAGAGAGAGAGAGAGAGAGAGAGAAAACAGGCATGAATTAATTTGCTTGTCTCTATTTGAAGAGTTTCAATCAATTTTGTAAAACTCTAATTGGTAAGAAGAAATGGTCGGGTAAAGATGCCCTTTTATCAATACAGGGTCTGTCAAGCTCTGACAAATGTGAAGAGAAGGATTTTATTTTAATCAGACCGATGGACAACCCTTTCGCGACACGAAGTTGCGACGGAAGACCTATTCGTTGCTTTACAAAGAGTTCGGCTCTAATTCTGTGCATATTTTAGTTAATTATTTCATATTTTGATGAAAATCTCAACTTTTATTAATGTAAACCTATAAATATTCACATACTGTTTTACACAGAGAGAGAGAGAGAGAGAGAGAGAGAGAGAGAGAGAGAGAGAGAAAGAATGTTAATTTTTTTGTCTGATGTGTATTATAATTTAAGCTTATTAGGATGAATACATTAGATTTAATGTTATAATAATTGTTCTCCTTTTATTGGCGCATGATATTTGAGGCTTATAGATTGGTTGTCATCAAATACTCATCTTTCTCAGTCTCTTCAAGTCCTTTACAAATGAACAGAACATGATAAAAGCATTACTGTATCATGCAGATCTTTGAAAAAAGGATATATATACAAAAAGACAACACATGTGAAATAAGGACAAATATTATATAAGACAATACTTTTTGTCATTTTCATTGACTGAAAGTACATCACTTGACATTCGTCCTTTTTTGTTATCGACGCGAACGCGCTTTCACGGAGTATGATATCGCACGAATCGGCAGTATCAACAAAAATAGGTATTGTAAAGACATTGTACCAACGAATACCTTTGAATATTTTTCTTTTGTAAAACTAAAAAACAATCCCTCAAAATTTTAAATTATCTTTGAGATTTTCATAATTGTGAATAATTAACAAAGATATGTGTTAAAAACGAACAGTGTTCAAAATCAAAGTCCAAGGGGAAAAAAACCAGGTGCAGAACAAACACAGACCTTACAAAAATTAGAGTTAGGATAAGGTGCCATGGTGGAATGAGCTGCTGACCGGTCACAACTGTGCTCTTTGTCGTAATCCGTAGACAATTAGGTTATTGATAATGACCTAACAATGAGTATAAAAAATGTCAGTCAGCATTCGACCTCTGGAAGATTGTATTTGCCGACAAGGTCGTGGTATAGACCATTTTGATAGAACCTGCAAAATGATGACTTCAATCGAGACTGTTGATTGTTCTTGTTTTCTCATCTTGTTTGTCAGTAGCTTGCCTCATTTAAGAAATTGCTCATAGGTAGAGCATGTCATTGTGTATCGAATCAACTGAGAGACAAAACTAAATATGCATGTAATGAAGGTCTATTGCTACATTTGTAAGAAAAGTTGACAATTTTAGTAAAATTGAAGTCATCACGGTTATAAATATTTGGTGTAAGGTTACTATTAATGACGTTTTCTAGTAATATATCTAAATATGAAACAGATGAGGAAGACTCTGTGGTATCATTTAATATAAGGTCACTGGGGTATATCGAGTCGACGTAAGAATGGAAGAAACAATTATCAATTGATAATACGTCGTCGATATACCTTAATGTTGAGTTAAAGGCCATATCGAGTGGTTTTTTATGTATTAGTCTTTGAATAAATTTTGCTTCAAATGAACATAAAAATATAATAATTGAAATTTGACAACTCAAACCCTGAGGAAAAAGCATCGTCAAATGCATTTGAACAAAAAAATTGTACAAATGATAGAAAAGATTATATTTTAAACATAACGTTTACAATAATCCACTCTCAACTTTTTTTCAGTATGCCTTTTGTATATTTTTGTTTGTCTTTCAGATATACCGATCAATGAAAAAGAAAAAGAAGAACAGGTGAATATTAATTTCAGTAAAACTCACACGCAGTTACTAATTCAAGGTTATATTTTGACTTCAACTACATCTTCACTGGGCCAAAATATGCTCTGTAATCAAAACTGATAATATAACTCTTCTCCTAATATCTTTTAAAGGGATTGCCATTTGGGGGAGGGGGGGGGGGGCACTAATAAGTAGATCCCTTTAAGAGTAATAAAAGTGATTTAATCTAAAGAGGTACATTTGAAAAATGTATTCGGGGTTCAATATAAAATCAACTTTTGCATTATAGCTCCTTCAGAGATATAACGTGTAATGATTGAATTTCCAATATAATGTTCGCATTACATTTTTTAATATAATTTTGATGTTTTTTTTTTATAAATCTACAGTTTTTTTGATTAGCTAGAATATTTATTATTAGGTTGAAAATAAATTTATAATTTAACACTGTGAGGAATTGTCTTTGAAACCTTGAAATATATAGCCATTCCTGTTGAGCAATTTTGTAATGCAGAAAAAAATAATGTTTATTACTTCTAAAATTAAATTATTTTAAAGGAAAATCGTAATTCACATTCCTACCGTACAAGGTTTTATCTGATATTGAAATTTTTAGGAATGCCAGAGGTTATTTGGAATAATCAATGGTGTCCTTGAAAGAATAGCAATTCTACAACATGAAAGCAGCCGAGAAGTTGTCCAAACTATTGGTGACCATTACAATGATCCTTTGTTTCTGGCTAATGAAAGAAATGAAAAGATAAGAGAAGAATGTAAAGTATTGGAATCAATAGAGGAGTATTTCAAAAAAGAACATACCGTTACTAGAGAATGAGATATGACAGGACTTTTTTTATATTGTCCTTATAACATACCTAAGATTAAATTTGTTTTACGGCATACGGTCTAAATTTATATATTATCAAACATAAAACGGCAAACAAATATGTTATCAAAATGATTTTAAAAGGTTTCTCTGTTTTGATTTATGTTTAAAATACGCATATTATTCACAGTAGGGTATGGTGGCACGTTGTAGCAGATGAATTAGAATTCATTTAAAGTTTTTTTTTTATTATTTTCAATTCACAATGATATGCATATATGGCAAAATTTAAAATTCAAATTGATAGAAATCATTCGATAAAAAACAAACAAACAAACAAAAACAAACGAATGGGTAATGTCAAGTAAATACAAAATACATTTCAGATTGACCGTCAATTGTTTTCATTATCTAAATATCTAAAGGTCTTAAAAACATTTTTAAATGTCTTCAATGATTTGCTATATCACATTGAAATGAAGATATGGATTATTACATTATTTGTTTGCAAATATATATTGTTTAACAACCAGGGTTATCAATGATACGGTTTAAATAGATATAATTCAATTTTGACTATAACGCCACATTTAATTCGCTGATACAGATGGAGAGACATGAATTATATTGTATAACATACTTGGCATGGGGATACACACATACCGAAGTTAACAAATATAATATGATAGTTTATCTCTTTTCATTTGAACAATATAAATTTATTTCAAATAATTACTTTTTTAAAATTAAAATCAGAAAGAAAATTTAAAAATCACCAAATATTACTGATTTTCTTTCAAAAATTATTGAGATATCAAATTCATAAAAAAATACAATCTTCTATATTTCACCATAGTCAATTGACATTCATAAAAACTATGATTAATTATATCAATGTCTGCATACCAAAAAAATAATGACGAGTTTATTAATGTTGTATAGATATTGTTTAGGTTTTGATTAGTTGGTTTTATATGTGTAGAATTTGGGATTGGTGCCAACGTAGCTTAGTTATAAAAGGAAGATCATTATTTTTTCATGTCAGTGTCTGTTTGTTCCTTCATTCATATGTTCTTATGAATGATTTTACAAGTTCACTTTTTATTTTTATTGAACATATATATTTCCGTCTAATTTTTTGTATATAAAAAAAATAACAAAATGGAATTTTGAATGTTAAGTGAAGCCTCTTGAATCATATTTACATGTTCTAGTGGAGTCAAACTCATGCATTCTCATTGCATTCTTTAATCCAACATGTTTTAGTCCAACATGTTTTACAAAATTAATTTTTACATTAATATCTGTTAAAATATCAAAACCAAAAAAGTTACCTTTGGAGTCAAACTAATCTAAAAATCCCTTTATTTATAATATATAATCTTTAAAAATTCTGACGTTTTACGTATTCGAATGCTTAGCTTAACCCTGTTTCTGTATATTTTTCATGAATACTTTTTCACTTATAACTGTTTTTCGGCTTCATAAAACTCGTTTTTAAAATAGATTTGTTATTTTTTTTTTAGTTTTTTTTATCATTTTTTGTATGAAAAATAGATAGATTATATCAAGACCTTTGAAGCCCGATTTCGTGTTAACCAAGTTTATATCCAGGTGAACTTTTTAATATTGCTCTTTATTACTTATTTTACATTTGAAAAAGGCAAACCGTTCAGAAATATTAGAATAACAGTTTTTATTAATGTTTACAATAATGCAACTGTCAAGCGATAAGCGCGTGTAGAAATCATTTTGACGTCATGAAAAAAAATCACACAGATTGAACGATTTTGGTAACCCCATAGGTTCATATAAGGAAACATATTTGCAAATGAAAATATGGTACGATAATACAATAAGAATTATCGATATAAAATAACAACAAAAAAGTATTGATATCTCATTTTCCACAAATTCTGTGTACCTTTTACAGCAATTTTATATACATTTGTTCCTAGGCAATTGTCTCCTTTTGGAGTTTTGTTTTGTACTAATATAATGCGTGCTTTTTTACACAAAATAATATAGATTCTGTTTACTGTTTATAGATGAAGTTTGTTTATAAGGAAACATTTTTATTTCCAGCCACATGAGTTTTAAGTAATCTTGTTCTTTACATCAGTTACATGTATGACAAATGCAGTATGTTTTCTCCAGATTTTTGCTTGGAATTGAATTTTAGTGAAAAACCTTATATTAATGTTTGTAATACAATTTCATTTTGTTGGAAATTGAAATCTTATATTATTCTTAATTTTTTATTTTGCCTTGCAGAAATGATATAAATTATCTGCTTTTTCCATTGGCTAAAATGACATTTATCAATATTTTTAATATGAAAGACGAGTTTGGTATTTGATATACTTGACAAATTCCTATAAAATAAACTTAAAGAATTAGAAATGTACAATCAAACGCTTTACGTGTCAAATATCTTATCTGGTTTTTAATTTTGTTAGTGAATACCACGTAGATTTTAACTCTTAGGGGTTTGACTGCAAATGTTAGCGATGTTAACGATAAAATGTAAATACATGTAATTTATATTTTTGTCGAGTAGAACCTCGTTTCAGGTTCGTTAAAACTTTTTGTTTAATGTAAATAATTGTATATAAAGCCGTCGCCAAGTAGTATTGAAGATTTCTTGGATTTGTTTTAATTGTACATAACTCACTTTCTTGTACGAGTGTGGTAGTAATATTTCTAATGTTTTCAATTTTTAGGTATATTTACAGTCATTTACATTTAAAACGTTTATTTTATGATTTCCAGTGATTTGGAACAGGATTTAATATTTATACAATCACTTTAATATCTGTGTGTTAAGTTGTCTTATATCAGCTTTCATGTTTTTCAGTCTGTTTATTTCTAACTTGAATGGTTTTGAAAAGTTTAAATTACTAACTATTTTTGATTTTTCATACCCATATACAATGTTTTTTTTTATTGTGACGTTGTTTACTTATTGTAAGTCATTTGTTGTCTCCTTACACCTATATCATATTTCATGTCACTGATTTTTAATCCATATGCATCAACACATTTCTTGTATACTCAAGTTAAGCCTCTTATGTCAACACCTTTTATGATTTTATTAGATCACCTGAGTGACTCAGGTGACCTTTTGTGATTTGTTTTGTCTGTCGTCGTGCTTTAACACTTGAATATTTTCAGCTTCTTTTCCGAAACCACTTGGGTTATTTTAATCAAATCAATGTGTATCATTTATAGGGGATGGCGAATATTAATTGTTACACTCATTACCCCCATTACCAGGGGCAATCAATTTTGGGTAAATGTAAAGGTTGATGCACATTCTAAAAATATTCTCTACTACTGGATATTAAACAGAGAAGCTGAGCACATGGTTATGATAAGCGAAGATGCCTCCTATCAGAAAGGTAACATTTATTGTCCCTCGGTAAAGGGTTCAAGCTCTACGGCAGGAGGACAAATAAGGCCATTTTTTGAAAAAGTATCAGTACATAGAAAATCGTCTCATTTTCTATACATATATGAGAAAAAAACTAAATGCATGATAATGATCCATTAAATTCTCTGTCTTAATTGTAAAAAGCATGACCCCTTGGTTTGGGTTTTAGGGCTTCAGGTGGGGGCAAAACGGTAATAAATTGAAAGATTTAGTGTATTGAATTTTAAAATACCTTCTTTTCCACTTCCACAGAAGTTGGGGATAAACTTAATGCATTATACATGTACAAAGTGTTCATATAACATTCAATCTTAGCAAATATTCTGCTTTACTTCCACAGTATTTGGAGATAAAGTGAATGTATGGTAATGGTGTCCATGAATCCCTCTTTTAAAATGTGAAATGCATTACCCCTTTGACAAAGGCTAAGGCTCTCAAGTAAACCCAATATTGCCAAATAGTAAAAATATATAAATGTTGCGCGTAAGTTAACAATCTACACTTTAAATTCATACAATGCTTCATATGTAGAACCATATTTTTGTTCAGTTTGGTATACACTGTGTTTAAATTTTATTAATTGCTTTCTCGACATATTCTTTAAAAACAAAATAAAAAAACGGCATGGCTGGATATTTGCAGGAGCGAGCAGGGATGAATCTAAACTAAAACTGATGATATGTACATATACGTTGCCTTATTTCTCTTTGTTGCCGCTGACTAAAAAAGTGCAAACCAGTTGATATTTATTCTATATTTCATTATTATAAGTTTTGTTCTTTAAGTCCAATTTTACTGCATAAGGTTACTACTAATCTCTCGCGTTAAAAATGTATATTTTTAGTAAATGCACATATTTTTTGGCATACAGTGGTGCCAAATATCGTGGATTGCTTAAATTTACAGGTTCTTGGGAACGTAATTTGATGTATTGTTTTATACATATGAGAAGAAATATAACTTTATAACTCTAATTTTATCAATTCTTAGTAGTTCAGCTGATAGGTGTAAAATTTTAGCAAAATTGCTAATTTAATGAAGAAAGCATGAAACTTTCTATAATAGTTCTGAAATGTATAAGCTTCAATTTCAGCTTTGGACCCACTTTCAAAAATCCAATATGGTTGTCATTTTCAAAATCGCGAAAATCTGATCAAATTGCTCAAGTTTCCTTCATTCAATAATTGCAGATTTAATAACGTTTATTAAATAAAATGATGCTTTTTATGATATTTATGCCATAATTTTGCCCAAAATGTTAACTTTTATCTTACCAAAGAATTAGCATATTGAATTCTGAAAAAAAAAACCTGGTCTTTTTGAAGGAGACGCAAATGTTCAAGATATTTCAATTAAACTTTAATGTTGAGAATCGTCAAGATTTAGACTATCTTATTATCTGCCACATTTACAAAGCTTTAACATTCGGCATCTCCCTCTGCATCCAATCTGAGGCTTGCAAACACATTGATTAGCTAATTGCATTCATGATGCTGACGCTTCTTCTTCTTGATCTTTCCAATGATTCTAAGCTGTATGTTATATATTCAAACCGGAAGATATCAATTCTCCTGACAGAATGCAACACTGAATCTGAAAGTATGGTTTGATAATATCTCTGAAGTAATCTTCAAACGTTTTACTCTCCCTTGGTTTAAGCATTTTAATAAGGACAGCTCCATCTAAAACTAAAGCATTAACTTTCGGTCGCTTGATTCAGTAATTTGATTTCTCCAATTGTAAAAGAGGATCAGATTTTGATCCATGGCGTAAATCACCAAAATGTGAAAGGAATTGAGGACAAGCTTGGTGTTCATGCTTTAAAAGTTTTACAAGATCGCCATTTCGAACTTTACATGAAACATATAACTGTGAAAAAAAAAAGAGCAGTTCAGTTTCAATGATGCAATTTGTTGTTTTCACTTGGATTTCGTTTCCGGTGGTTGACTGCTAAATAAAAGGAGCTTATTTTGTTCAATTGGTTCGTGAATTGTTTTTGAGTTACTCTCTTAACGTTCTTTTACAAACTGGTTAAACTGCTGTTCTCTAGTAACCTCTATCTTTATAACTGTTTAGCTACCTTTTTCAACAATATCATGTTTGCCCAATATACATATGTAAGGTAGCAGAGGAAAGTTTTTATGCATGAAATTGTGGGTTGGGGTACACCCATTTACCGCTGTGTTTCGAACAACAATATAATTTGTACCTGGATCAAAATAACTGGTAACTACCTGTTGGACTTAAGGAAGGACATTCAGGTTAGAAATGTACCCAAAATAACAACCATATATTTTTCTGGTTAGATAAAACATCTAATTGACCCCCTATGCAATGTCAAAATTGTACTCATTTTGCCCCATTTTGCCGCGCTCCCTGCAGAGAGATGACCTCCGGGACAGGGTGCAATCTGTAGTCTAACATGTCCCCTCCCTGCCGGTCTGTACTGCCCCACATCCCATCCATGTCATTTTCACACTATTTCACTTACCGTCTGTCCTACTTTCTTCTTGCATGAAAAATTAGCACACCTCTCAATAGTCGCTGTTTCGCATCTGACTCCAAAGCACCTCCTTATAACACTATGGGACCTACATGCTTTACATCAAAATACAGGAATGACTCTCTGACACCATACAATTATCACGTTTAATCAATTTACTAATTTTGATAGTCTATTCAGGACTTCAAATACAGTTACAATCATTTTTTTTTTAAATATTGACGGGTACTTTATGCGAAACTAACAGGATTTCCCATCATCAACAACTTTGCGAAAGTGTTGTGTCGACTTCTGACCTGTTCGTGGTGTTGCACATCTGATTCTTTGCATTGATCTTTTTTCTTTATTTGTTCTTGAGCAGATTCGAATTCATTTATTACTCTAGCTACTTTAGGACCCGTACCATCCATCTTTGAAGCTGAGCCATATTTTCAGTAAGGCTCATTGGTCCACCATCTCCTTTTCATTAACTTCGTGTTCTGCTCATGTGCCTGATCTAATGTTATTAAAAAATATATATTCTAAGATTCTTCGCGCACACAATCGTCCATTCTGAATTTTTATTTCACTTCTGGTGCATTATCTTGTAGTATAACCATGTTTAGTAAGTGAACAGGTAACCATCTTGCATTGTTCGGATGATAGAGCATAATATTTTATATTTTTTACCACAATGGCGTTCCATACTTTTTGGTGGTGAATTTTGTGTGAACATTTGAATATTTATTAGTTTACTGTCTATATATAAGTGTTTTTATGTAATATAATACTTGTACAAGTATTCATGTACATCCTATATAGTATACAAATATTGACTAGTGTTGAAAGCAACATTGATTATATTAGCCCCCGAGGGACGAAATATTGCCACGACGCGAAGCAGATGGCAATATATTCGTCCCGAGAGTTTTGTCCTGATAGTTAAGTCCATTTTATCAATTTTTATATTCAAGTTAAATAAATAATTTAATATGAAATTCACTTTCATCTCATACCAGTCATCAATGTTCTCATTTGAAAACTTTTATATAAATCCATTGAGAAAAAATATGGCAATTATATCTAAAGATCAAACTAACAAACGTCATTATTTTTTCAGGGTATAACTTTAATAACAATTAATAAATTATGTTGTATTTTTAACTATCATCAACAGTAATATTGCTTGAAACAAACAGAGATGTTACAGAGATGTTATAGATATTTTACATAGCGGCCATTTTGAATATGGCGGCCATATTAAAATATTTTCATTTTAAATGTTAGAACGTCTAAAGCATCCACATCCTATTAACTGTGTAAAACTTGAACTCATAGGATCAAAAATAGTTATTCTTTTGAACAAACTTATAAAACGGTAAGCTGTATGGCGGCCATTAGAAAAATGGCGGCCATTTTGATTTTTGAGAGTGGGTCCATAGCTAATATTGCCTAGTACACCTAAATATACCACCATCCAAAATTTGATGCTTTCTTCATTAAGTGAGCAATAATTTTTCACCAATCAGCCGGACTACAGAGGATGTTAATTCATGCATGAAAGGTATGCACGAATCCACGAAAATTGAGCCACCATATAATTTAATGATTACACAGTATTTAAACCAAAATTGTCAGATATAAACTAGCTGTCCGATAGTTGACTCGCCCTTCACTTTCAGCCATGATGTTAATTAGTCTTACGGCGTTCGTGGACTCACCGTGCTGCTGGGTTCTTTCCATTTTTATAAAAACCGAATCAAACTATCCATTTTATTTTTTATTTTTTTTAAATTGATTATGGATGGCCGATCGAGGGTATCTGCCTGCAAAGCATGATGAACTCGTCCTGTCATACCGCGGCCTAGGTTACCCCGTTCTGAAAAGTTCCACTCGGCACACCTCGGCCGATTCGTATTTCGTCTATATGATAAGGTTTGTCGAATAGGAAAGTTCTATATAATTTTCTTTCCAAAGGTCATGCTTTGCAAGCGTCTACCATTGACACTAAAATCGTGCATGCAAGAAACAAACTCAATCATTTTTATTATTCAACATTTATCAAATCTTTATTTCTAAGTATACCCTAAACAACTTCCAAGTAAATATACTAACGATTTGCGTTATCATTTAATATTATTGTATTGCAAGCATTTATGTTGATGCAAACTCTCTTTGACTTGGATCCGCCAAAGCGTGTCAACCACCTTACTCTTAATTTGGCATTTCAGGCTTGTTTATCGAAAAGGAAAGTAGGTTTTTAATTTATTTCTCAAAAACTTTTTATCAGGTAAAATTACTGCTTACGGACATCATAACACACGTGTTGAAATACTTAAGGTGTAAGCAGTTACTCTGGTGTAAGCGTTTCGTAGTTTATTGGCGAAATGTCTTAAATTATAAGTATTGAATTTTGTTAAGTACTTTCTCAGTACTGGGAGATAAACTAAATGCATTGTCAATTTGTTCGTACTGTTTTCTTCTTGTGAATTCCACTGTCAATTGGGCAGGGGTTCAGGCTATATTTGACGGGGAGGGATGACACATATGGTCATGAGTGTTGCTAAAATACGGTACGGAAAGCGGAGCGGAATGAAAAACGGAAACCCTGATATAGAATATGTTTAACTGTTAAAGGTTAAAAGAGCTAAGGATTGTAAACTTTAGGTACCTTTATTTTATCTTTCAAAGGATTTATTAAAATTATTGAGAAATTTGGTAGATTTTCTGAGATTAATTGTGCAGGATATATGCATCGATTCAAACGAGAGAACTTTTATTTCAATTTTTTACTTGCAACG
Organism: Magallana gigas; assembly: GCF_902806645.1. Taxonomy (NCBI): domain Eukaryota; kingdom Metazoa; phylum Mollusca; class Bivalvia; order Ostreida; family Ostreidae; genus Magallana; species Magallana gigas. Next base: position 50,704,817 of record NC_047563.1, read on the forward strand.
TATAGCAATTTTAACAAAAGTAAACGTACGTCACAACATGGCGATTTTTACAAATTGTAAAATTAAGATTTCATATAGCCAAAATCGGGTGTCTAACGCTGTAGAGCAATGGATGAAGCTTCGATCTACCGACCCGCATGTCCCCAGTTCGAATACTGCAGGGACGTTTATTTTCATTAATAGCAGTAAAATTTGAAAAGCTGACTTGATTGATTTTTTTCTGTCATTTTCAAGTCCAACATTGCTAGAAGTCCATTTTTAAGTAATTAAGAATAATTTGCTGGTATGAAAAACTTTTCGCAAATGTGTGGGGGACCCTTAATTGTTTTTCTAAAATGGGTGAGATTTTCAGAACTTAGACAGCAGTCACCGATATCACACTACAGCATCGCTGACTTCAACAAACCATGTTGGTTTTAATCAAATGATACTCGCATTTAAAACATTATCCGGCAATAAAATGAACAAATGCATAATGCAGCAACTCCAAAAATATATATAGTGTTAGTCATGAGATTTTAAAACGACTTTGACACCATTTGAGCTTATTTTTTTTTTCAATTTTAGTATTGAATGATAACTTTGAGCATTCCAATTTACAGTTAACTTTATAGGTTATAATATTTCTTGCAATATAATATAGGTTATATAAGTAACATATCATTTCTCCCCGTCCCATGATTAAGCAAACAAATTGCAATGCGAAGGTTGATGGAGATTTATTAATGATGTTAATTTATCTACACGATTCGGTAGGTTTAAAAAATTAACGTAAAATATACTATCTCGCCCCATTTCTACTATCTCAAAAAAATATATCTTGATATTACATTTTTCGTTCCATTTTCGGTTCCGTTATCCGTTCTGCGTTTTAGCAACATCCATAAGGTAATACAGTGAACATCTATTTTTGGGTCATTTGAGTCACTTTGGTAACCTATTACCGTTGGTCGTGCATCGCATGTGAACATTTTTGCATTTGTAACACTAATTAGAAAACAAGGTATTTTATCACTTGCTTAAATTATCTAAGCCTTATGTTATATTTTAGTAAATTTACTTTAATATTTTGTAAATTGTGTGCTTGTATCAAGAAACTGTTTTCATGTTGTATGCGTAATAAATAAAACTGTTGACCATTTTTTTCTAAAAGCAAATTCACTATCAAAGGCCTGACGTTAAAAGTGCAAACATAAACTCCGCATCATTATGCCCAGGTTCCCGTCGAGGCCTGTAGCCCTCGTTTCAATTGCAAATTAATTTTTTGTCTATTTATCAGTATAACTTTTTGAGATGGTCGACAGTTTTTATTGTCATTTTTTCATTAGTTTTTGTTCTATTTGTAGATACATGTAACTATGATTCATTGATTTGATTTTTATTTTATGTTTTTTTTTGTTCTTTTAAAACAAACATTAAATACTTCATTGTGCTATTAAAAAAATAAGTATGACCTACTCAGCTGTGCCTCTTTTTTTCAAGCACTTTTAGGATTCTCTCAAGAAGTAGGTATTGTTTCGAAAGGTATTGAGGATGAATAACGGCTATTTACCTATGCATATTCGTAAACGGTTAACGTTTTAAGTTGATTTGCGCATGTGCGCGGGATAAGAAGCTTGCAGAACGAAGTAATACGACAGGTTTGTTTACATTTGTTTGAATTCATATAAACAGGACTGTGTGCGTTAAATAGAAAAACTATCAATTTTTTCATCTGCATTCTATGAGGATAATTGCCTCTCGATGTCGATGACAATCGATGAGAGCTCTTTTGCAACTGACTATTTTTTTTTACATTTCACACTATATATAATTATAAAAAAGAACGTCATTCGACTAAAAAAATATACAATTTATAGATTTAAAGTACTCAAGTGATAGCTATACAAGTTTCAATTTAATCAGACAATGAATAGCGTACCATAAACAGGAGCTTATTTTCCTTTATTAGTAAATATCTTATTAAACAAAAAAGACACACCGCTGTGTGACCCACCTGTCTATAGCAATAATCCGGTACAATTGTTAAACATTAAGTTTCTAACATGTGTCTACCGGTCAAAGTGGACTCCGATAGAGATTCTCACTTTACAAGGTTTTCTCTCAAACTGTCTCTTTCTGTCTTTTTTCTACGAACGCGTTATTTCTCTGCCAACGAACCGACCACGTTTTCGCCTCGACATATTGTGTACGTTCTAAAATTAGCTTGTCACATCACATGCTTATGAATGTTTCAAAGTTTGGCGTTTAGCGACCGATCCAGTCAGTAAATATATTATTTCAACATAATAGAATAACAAACACGTCTGTTGGCACTTTTTTGTCATGGCTTTACTTTAGTAGTATAATAAATGGCAAAGAATACAATATATAGAATAAGACTTCAATGAACAATGAATTGAGGTATCAATGGTTAAACAACTGTCACAACAAAGATGATCAATGAAGTTTAATAAATGTTCAATATGGTTAAATGACAAAAATTCAAAGTCAACCAATATATTATGCACAATGGTCTACGCCGACTTTTTCAATAGTATATGGCGTAGAAAAACAATGACATAATGACGGAAGCCCATATGATTGGCCAGAGACACTGGAAATAAACAGATTCTGCGGCGGGGCTTCATGCAAAATTTGTCTACAATGCAAGTCCAAATGCTTGAAGACTAGGAGTCCAAAGGATGGCGGATGCAGAAAAACAGCGACTCCCTGGAATTTGTGTAAAGCCATGACGCAGTATGGGTTTGACAGGAAAGAGTACAACCCGACATCACCTGAAATGATATAAGGAAAAAAAACAGCAGCACACAACGACACTACAGTACTATATAATACAAAACATACATGTTTCATAAAGGGAAGTGAGGGGGAGGGATGGACTGATCGAACTATTGCTTGAAAGCGAAATCGAAAAATGAAGCTAAGTCCGATTATTTAGAATTTATATTTAAAAATTTTAAAGCTGTTTGGTCCGATTTATTTGTAACTATAGTATCAAATAACTTTCCATACAAACCATTTATCTTGGAAAGCTATGGACTTTCTCCTATTCACACCAGTAGAATCGCTCTCCTTTGAAAGTTAGAACTATTCAAAGTAAATGAAAATAATTCCCTTTTGGGCAAACGAAAAAACAAACCAAAATGCATCATGTGGTGTTTAGGAAAGAGAGCCTTTTGGTTTCGTCCCCCGAATGATTGGGTTATTAAACTCGCAAGCTCTGCATCGATTGCAGACAAAGGAAACTTCAGAAATATTAGCAAACAAAACATACATAGGTTTATTACAGTTTGCCTAAACATTACGACCTTTATTTATAGCGATGTAAAAGTCGTACCACAATCATTCCCGTCTTGGCTTCAGGGTGGATTTTCATTTGAGGCGAAATAACGCGATATCACAAGTGAAATCACGTGCTACCGAACTGACGTCATTCCTTTTCGCTGTTTGATGGTGATAGCAGACAGCAGACCGAGAGGAAGGTAATATTATATTTTACATTATACGCCGTTGGAGGCTTGAGTGAAATTTATGGTATCAAGATTGTTGGATATCTTTAGAGAATAATTGAATTAATGTGACTGTTGGATGTCGCAGATTTGAACTGGATTGTATTTGGAATATGGCAGGGCCAGGGGCCATTAAATGATATATGAGACATGCCGTGGAGCGGTTTGTGTGAAATTGGAATATCTAAGCTGGGTTTTTATTCAAATGCATTTTATATATGATTAGAGAAGAAGGTGGATATTGACTACAATGTAGGAAGTGTGACAATTTATTTTATGCCTGTATATTATCTACTTCGTTTATCCGTATTTTCCGACGGTAAAGTTCGGGTCGAGCATGAATGCTTACGTCATGATTGTTTATATTTTAGATGGTTCAGCCGGTAGTTTTAAAGAAGAGACATAGTCTGAAGGGGCTTACTCTGTTACCTGTAGTCAGGAAAGTAAAGGATGGACGGTTAGAAAATGTTACGGAGTTGGCGAGGATAAGTGTCTGGAAGCGCACGGAGGCGCTGCAGTTGAGGGATATCGCCAAAGCGGTGATGGAGATGACGGGGGAACCCAAGGATGAGTTGTTGGAGTTAGCAGGTAAACTGTGTACTTGAATAGATTAGCATGGGCGATATTTAGTCTCGAGCACTTAATCTGGTTTAATTATATTGATGTAATAGTGCTATTATCACTATTATGTGTCTAGTTGATATTGTTACGTGCAAAGTCTGTCTTGTAGGGAAAGATATTCGAGATTATGATGCAGCAAAGTTACTGTTGCACTATTGTGTACTAGCAGCGAATGAAAGGGGACAGCCCAAAGGGCAGGTGTTGCAGGATGATGAAGCGGGTCCGAGTACGTCTGGTGCACCTGCAGAGAGACAAAATCAGACTGAAGACAATACTGTGGAGGTACTGTGTCTAATATATTGTATGAGTGTGTGTGGGGAAAACAAATGTGCAAATCCTGTTTGTTTTAGAATGAGGCCACCCCAGTGAAAAGGAGAAAGACGATTGATGACATGGAAAGGAGACTGCTGATGCTCGAACAGTTGGAGAAGGAGGATGTTTCGAAGGTGAAGGAGAGGATTAAAGCTTTAGCTGCTCAGTGAACCTAGTGAACCTCTGATATTAATAACTCTTGATGAATTAGCTCGCTTAAGTAGAAAGTTGGGGGATAAAGATATGGAAGTATATGAAGAATTGTATAGGCAGTGTGGTCGTCTGCAAGGGAAAGTGAATATCGCGAATTTATGTCTTACAGTTCTAGGGGGGACAGGGAGCTGATCTGGTGTCAAAAGCAGTTAATAAATGTATTAAAGAAGGAGAAAATTTGGGGTCTAAATCTGAGGGTGTGAAGATGAGGGGTGAGATGGAACAAGATCAAGGTTCTAAAGGTTCAAATTATCCATTAGCTGGACTGTACCCTATGTATTCAACGCCTCTTCTAGGTGCCCCTGGTTTTCAGCCTTATCTATTTCATCCATTTTCAAACTTTGGTACTTATTCAAGGCCGCGGGGTTACAGACCAATGGGAGGTACATGTATGGGAAGAAGGAATGCTAGTAGGTTAGCTTGTCATTTCATGTGACAGAGTTTTTTACTCGTTTTAAAGGGAATTTTCATGGAAAGTCATTTGATTCTGAGTTGCCCCCAAGTGCTGTATTCCCTAACTCTGCTTTATGTAAAAAGTATCATGCTTTTATTTGTGATGTTTTGTATGAAAAGATAAAGTCAGGTGCTATAAGAGTGCTCGGTAAAGTTGGTGAGTGTGAGATGCCCCATATTGTGATGCCGTTGACAATTGAACCAAGTAAACCAAGACTATGTCATGGTGACAGATTTTTGAACCTCTGGGTGAAGGATCTTCCCTTTCAGCTGGAGACTTTTGAGATGTTCATAGGCTTGTAGGGTGTAATGCATTTCTGATAACGACAGATGAAAAATCTGGATACGATCATGTTAGGTTGTCCAATGATTCTCAGGGATACTTTGGGCTTATTTTTGGTGGTTATGTTATGGTGTATACGGTAATTCCTTTTGGGTTCAAGGTATCGCCTTTTATATACCAGACCATTGGGATGGTTGTTACGTCATACCTTCGGAGTCGGTCTATAAGTACTGTACAATATATTGATGATAGGTTGGCTATCGCGAATGTCTCTGGTGCTGTGGACCCGTATGTAGAAAGTTGTAAGGTCGCATACATATTAGTAGAAGTGTTGACAAGGTTGGGTTACACTTTGGCCTTGGGGAAATGCTCGTTTGTTCCATTGACATGTGTCAAGTTTCTGGGTTTTTTGGTTGATTCCAAAAAACAAGCTTATATTTTGCCAGAGTGCAAGTAGTTGAAATTTGCTGCTTTGAGAGAAAGTATTCTTGGTTCAAAAGAACTTACTGTGAAAACTCTTCAGTGATTTGCTGATAAATGTATATCAATGGGCCTTGCAGTTCCTGGTTGTAGGCTGTTTTGTAGGGAGGTTAACTTGGCAATTTCTAGAGCTGTAAAAAGTGGTAAGCATGTGTGTTTGACTGATGAGCTGAGGGAGGAATTAGAACATTGGCGTTTTCTAGATTCTTGGGAAGGTTGTTGTCAGTGGAGAAGTGAGTGTCATCAGCAGGTTATGTTGTCTTCAGATGCATCCTTGTACAAGTATGGGGCTGTGGTAGAGCAGGTCAGGAATTAGTATGAGATTACACATGTAAGGTGTTATTGGCTCTTGGAGAGAACTTAACAATTCTAGAGTACATGTACTCACAGATAACATGGCTGTACTTAGTGTCTGGCAGAACCAGGTGGGGAAAGGACAGAGCGTTGAACTGTATTACAAAATGTATTTTATCTTTGACTTTGAAGTTGAATTTTGAGTTAAATTTACAGTTTGTTCCTTCGAAGTTAAATGAGACTGATGCACCTTCGAGACAGATTTGTTATGCTGACTCAATGTTGGATGGGAGGACTTGGGGTATAGTGGAAAAAGTATTTGGTCCCCACACTGTTGATTTAATGGCAAGTGATTCTAATTCAATGAAGGCCAAATGGGGTGGGGTATTGCGTCATTTTACACCATGTCCAATGCCATTTACTGCAAGGGTTGATGTGTTCGCACAAAATATTCGAAAGGAGTTGAACCCCTATGTATTTCCTCCATTTGGTATGGTTTTTGCAGTTTTATCATTTTTGAAGAAACAAGAAATTCCTGTATGTACATGCATTCTTCCATATAGACAACCAGTGCATGTATGACTGCCTCTCGTTGAGGAGTGTAAGACATCTAGTGTGGTGTTAGGCTGGCAGGGGGAAAAGGGGGTTATTCGGGTCATTACAAAGAAATGATATGTTCTTGATAATAAGGGGCTGAAATGGGCATTGATTGCTTACAGGTTGACATTTTCAGTGAATAAACCTGTTTAATCTTTTTCAGGTAAGGAGTGTCGATGTTCAAGTCTTGGATGAGAGGTTAAAGGAGTTAGATGCAAGGAGGTCTTCTTCACTGGATTCAAAGAGGCAGGATTGTTTGAAAAGGGAAATTACCGAATTTCTTGTGAGGATGTTTGGTCTAGAATTGACAAGTTGTACACCTGATGACATTAGGCGATATTTGGTATGGAAGGATCAGTGCGGTAAAAGTCAAGTTCATAAGATAGACTGTCGTTTTTTAGGAAACAAGGGATTATTTGACTGTAATTGTCAAGTACGTCTTGCTTCTGGTACTGTCTCATTAATGATAGATAGATTAGTGAACATTTTTCATGAGATGGGATGTGAAAGATCGTGGAACATGGCTCTTGGATTAGGGAATCCGGCTGCATCAAGTCAAGTGAAAGATTATTTGAAAATTATACAAGAGGAGCAGGCGAGAGCCCATTTGGTACCAAAACAGGCTAAACCCATCTTTTTGACCAAGGTTAAGGCTATTGTTGGCTATGTAGGGGGTCGATTAAGCATGAGTTCTGTGTCAGTTAGGGAGAGGTATATCTTATTGAGAGACGCGGCTTGGTTCAAATTGCAGTTTTTTGCTGGAGATAGGGCAGGAGATCTTGCAAATTTGGTGGCTCAAGAAGTTAAGTGGCTGAGAGATTATTCAGGTTTTGTGTTTAATCACACTTTTGGAAAGACTCTTCGAGGAGGTAAAAGGAGGAGTAATATGTTTGTTGTAAAGAGGTGTGATGATAAGGTTAGTTGTCCTGTAGTAGGGTTACAATATTTTGTTTCAGGATGTAAAGACTTTGGAGTTGATCTGTCTTGTGGCTATCTCTTTCGAGTTGTTACAGAGGATGCACGGGTTTTAGATCAGCCTGTTTCCTATTCAGTTGTTTATGATAGGTTGCGTGTGTATTTGCGGAAACTTGGTGTTGATGAAGGTGAGACTCCACACAGTTTCCGGGCAGGTTGTGCTGTTGCGTTGGCTATGTCAGGCTCAGTGAGTGAGTTGGGTCAGATAATGAGACATGTTGGTTGGTTTGGGGAAGGGAGTGCCGAGTATTATAGTAGACTTCCAGCCTTGGAGGAATCAGATTTTGTAGCAGGAAGATTGGCAACAAGTGTGAAAGATGCGGGAATGATGGAAGAGAAGTATCGAGAGTGCATGCAGTATGATAGTCTTGGTTCGGCCTTTGTAGAGAGTGAGTGATGAGATAGAGAGCTAACTGTACATTATGTACATTTACATGTCTGAATATGATTTATGATTTTAATGATTAAAGTTTTGATAACATATTAAGGGTTTGATGTGTTTTATATGATAATTTAATGTGTTTAAAAATGTTTATATATTTGATAGTGAGTGTTGGGAAGAGGCACTAGATATTGAGATAAGAATTGAGATTTGGATACCTAGATAGAGACTTTTACACCACATACTTTTTTAAAGGAACTGAGGTTGAAATGTGATTCCACATGTGATATGGGAATATCACAAGTGAAATCACGTGCTACCGAAGTGACGTCATTCCTTTTCGCTGTTTGATGGGTGGATGTGTATACAGTAGGAGATGGAAGAACAATGCGGTAGGGTTGGGTTGTGAGATGCACAAAAATTGATATAAAATCGGACCTAGCAGCTTTAAATGCGTTTGATGTAAACTGTACAATTTGCAGAAAGAAGAGAGGGGAAATAGATAGCAAATAATATATATATATATATATATATATATATATATATATATATATATATATATAATATATATATATCTTAAATAAATAAAAACACAAAGATCGAGTTAAACATGTTTTACTCGATCTTTGTGTTTTTATTTATTTAAGTTTTATATATATTTCACCGACCTCTGAGGTTTTTCTTGTGTATATATATATATATATATATATATATATATATATATATATATATATATATATATATATATATATATAAAAGGGGGGGGTAGTGCACGGTCCAGTCCACAAGTTATTGTGACTCAGGACATATAAGGCTACACATCGTTTTAATATGCTAATCATTTAATAATTATTCGTTTGATGAAATATCGGCGCTTCTGATTGGTCGAAAAATTTACTTTGATACCTGCATCAATAAAATTTTGCCGGATCTAATTTTGTTCATCTGTTATTGTTAAACACCATTTAAAGAGCGTGAATTTCCAAAATAAACAATGTCAATAAATTTTAGAGTTGTGTCTGTTTTATTATTAGCAAACAAAATACAAATTTATACATATAAACAATTAAAAGTTATACCTTCAAATATAAACAATAACGTTACATATTAGAATTCACTTTTTAGAAAACTACGCGTCTTATCGCGATTTCGTTTGCTAGAGATCAATCAACATTTATTGCGAGGCTGGCTGTTCCTTTTCCAGGAATAATGATAACAAACATAACTTCTACACTCTCACGGTAACACTGCTGTTCAAATTTGGTAACGATGAGTTTTAAATTTACACACGTAGATGATCGGTCATCAGAATAAGCATCGAAAAACAAAGCTACTGTATGAGCAGTGCATCAACTCCTTCGGCGCATTCCAAGCGGCAGATATCCATTTAAGTACATCACTGGCTATCAAGTTACCACAATGTTTACAAAAGTAGCTATACGTACTATTCTTTGTCGACATATAATTTATTTTCGTCCACGATCGCCCTAGCTCCTTGCATAGTTATGCCCAGTTGCATATTTCAGCGATCTCACATAGAAACCAGTTTAAGGATTACGTTTACTCAGGGTTTGAGATTTTAAAAAATATTTTTACAAAGTTCAATATCTGAAGTCCAAAGTTGTTTTAAAAACATAAAATAACAATATTATTAACAAGTATCGATATTGATATCCATGGTTTGTTTATTTGAGGAAGATATGCTCCGAGAAAGGTAGATTAAAATTGAAACAGAGGAAATTCGGACTAATTTTTTCATTTTCTTATTTTGTCTTAAAAACTTTTTGTTGCAGTGAAATTGCAAAAGTTAAGTTTTTATGTGTTTTCATATCATTTTACATATTTTATGGTTGTATTTACTCCTCTATAAATTTATATCACTGGCTGACACGCGATTGGAAAAATCTTTAAAATACATAAAATTGATTCAAGATAAAATATCTCAAAATTTTGATTATTGACCTTATATAATGTTAATAACAACATAATACAGACAATAAAAACAGTTTTAGGCAATCAATGGTTTGGAGCTCCTATTAGTCAGTTTTTTGTAAAACTCGATCAAAAATGGGTACAATTTTAGAAATTGATAGAGGAAATTCGGACTAAATTAAACTTAAGATATCAGCTTAAAACAATTCAATCAAATATAAATTTAGTAAAGCTATTCGTTTTTTATCATTTCCCAATCTACAAATTGTTTTACTATTTTTAATAATTAAAAAATGAAGAAAACCTTGAAAATGGTGGACAATTTTGACAAATTTTGACAATTTTTTCAAAAAACATTTAGAGGTCACTAGCAGAAAAAGTAGGTCATTGATCTAGTTATTTGAAAGTGAAAAATAGCACCACAAAAGTGGGGCTACAATGAACAATAAGTAGTTTTTCGTTCCTATTAGTGGATTTTTTTCGCCCCTGAGTAAACGTAATCCTTAAACGAATCTTTCTGCAAATTGAATGATATCACAAGTTATCGCATGTATTTTCCTTTCGTTTTCAATTCAGCCGGTTAAGATTTTAACTCACCATTTCTGTTAAATCCATTAAATTCAGCTCAATAGCTCTGCATCAGCTGAAGGCGCATCCATTTTGAACATTGTTGCTGTTGATCAATAACACTTCACATTTTATGATTTGAAAATGTTTTATTAAAGCTGCTTGGTCCGGTTTTTTTTTTGTTATTTAAGTATCAAATAATATTCCATACAAACCATTTGTCTTAAAAATTTATGAACATTCTTCTATTTACCAGCAGAATCGGTCTCCTTTCAAAGTTACAAATATTCAAAGTAAATAAAAATAATTTCTTTTTGGGCAAACGAAAAAACAAACCAAAATGCATCATGGGGTGTTTAGAAAAAGGAACCGTTTGGTTTCGTCCCCAATGATTGGAGTTTTACAACCCGTATGCTATGCATCAATTGTAAACAAAGCAAACCTCAGAAATATAAGCAAACAAAACATACACAGATTTATTTATTATTTGCCTGAACATTATAAATTTTATTTATAGCGATGTCAAAGTCGTAATACAACCATACCCGTCTTGACGTCAGGGGTGAATTTTTTAATATGAGGCAAATTAACACAATACCTTTTTATACACAGATTTATTTATAATTTGCCTGAACATTATAAATTTTATTTATAGCGATGTCAAAGTCGTAATACAACCATACCCGTCTTGACGTCAGGGGTGAATTTTTTAATATGAGGCAAATTAACACAATACCTTTTTATGTTTGCTTACTTAACAAATTTTGTACAATCATAATTTTTTCATTAAAATTTGGTTTATTTGACTTGGAAAACTACTGCAATGTCTACCATTATACATATACTTAGCATAACAATCGTTAAAAAACGTGCACAAAATTTGATATAAAATCGGACCAAGCAGCGTTAAATAATAAGGAATGAAGATAATAATTGTTCTATTGATTGACGTATCAAAGAAAAAATTTACCGGAAAACTTTTTCATCAAGAGTTTGTGTTTGATAATACAGTTTATAAACGGAAAATACCGGCTCTTTTTTTACGATTTTTCTTTGTTAAAATTTATTTCAACTAAAGAAATATGATAAAATTTTGTGAAATCATGATTTGAATTAAAGCACGCTTTTCCCCAAACTTGTTCGTAGAACAATTTAACGGACTTTACTCTTTATTCAAGTCATAGGTTTTGGCCAGAATTATTTAATACGAATTTCAAATGGTAACAGATATTCTGTGACACCCGGTACAAGTTTATAAAAGCGTAATATTTTAACAAACAATAAGAAAAAAATATAAATTGTATAGTTTTGGTGGTACTCGAACCCACAACCTAAAAACCTTGCTCTATAATGTTACCTAATGTCTGGTGCTTTAACCACTGAGCCATTTCAGTCACATCAAAATCCATTGTTTAATGCTGTATGCGACTCCAACCACTTATTTACGGACTTGTAGTATTTTTCCAAAACGTTCAATTGTTGCGATACAAAATGACATTTTTAAAGCATAGTGTGTCATCTATCCACGTTTTCGTTGATGGAATCGGTTTGCATTGATTTACTTTAAACCTTGTATAGACTATGACAAAAATATTGAGCCCGGACACACTCTATCAAAGAAAAGGCAATGTTCTATAAATGTCTTCAAATTACACTATTTTGAGGTTTTAACACGCATAATCCAATTTAAATCAACCCATTCCAAATATTTAACACATCAATGTTATGGTAAATATACCATGTTTTCAATAATTTAGAAAGAAATTATGAGTTTTGTTGATATTTTAATTCTTAATTACAGTATCTTATATATCTTCATATAGGCAGTTTACATGTCTTATTCACCTATCTTCTTCGTTTGTAGCTTAATTGAAAAATGCAAACATTTCTTTCTTTTAAAATGTTCACTTCAAACGGTATATATACAGTGATGTGCCATTAGTGATCATCCAAATTCAAAATGGCCGCCGTAGTAACATGACGCTTCGGAAAAAGAAAACGATGAAATAAAATAGTAAAACACTTTAAATTACCTTAATATTTTGTTATGTAGCCTTTTGACCTTAGTACTCTGTGTATCCGTCTAGGAATTGACCTATATAGGCTCTGCACATAGTCGGTTGGGATGTTTACTCAGATGCGTCGAATGGCCGCCTTCAGTTGATTTTTGCACATAAATGTTTCATTGCCGTTTTTTAGTTCACGTTTGAGTCTTAACCAGATATTTTCTATAATATTTAAATCTTGACTCTGAGCGGGCCAAACCATCGAATGCATGTTGTTCTGCACCTTGAATTCTTTGACGATTCGAGCTCTGTGAATGGGGGCGTTGTCGTCTTGGAAGATGTAATTATTCCTTGGAAAATGACGAGCGATAACAGGCCATAGTTGTTCATCAATAATATTTATATACTTCTGGGCATTAATATTACCATCCAGAACAGTTACAGTACCCATACCATCGAAAGTAATGCAACCCCATATAATTAAACTGAACTTGGGCGTCGGGGGTGTCGATAGACAACATGGCATCCACTCTTCGCCGACCTTTCTCCAGACAAATATACGGTTATCACTTCCAACATCCACTTTACATTCATCACTGAATAATAACTCTGTTCCAGTAATTGTCAACAGTTTTAAATCTGTTTCCTCTACACCACGAAAGCCGGGCTTTTATGTTCGCTTCTCGAATTCGAATGCGCTTCCGAACAACTCGTCTAAAATATCCTTGCTTGTACAAACTTCGCTGAACAGTTCTTTTTGAAACAATAGAGTCCCTATTCTCATTAAACAAAGCCGTGATGTCTGATAATTTTCTCTTTCTGTTTTCCTTCACCAACCTCAAAAGTTTACGACTGTCTCTGCCACTCAACTTCGCATGCTTCCCTTTCCGACGATTGTTTTCAACACTTCCCCGCTTGCGATATCGGTCAATTATAGATGAAATTGTAGGTCTGGGTATCTCTAACCTTCGTGCAATATCTGAATGTTTTAACCCTGATAGATACAAAGAAACGATAACTTCTTTCAACTCGGTACTCAATTCTCGACGAACGGCAGCCATGTTGTTTACAAGGGAAAACCACAGCAGACGAAAATATTATTGATACGTAATTATGACACGTGACAGTCACGTGAATACGTGTTAAATATAGACAGGCTTTCTCAATATGGACGGTGTTATTAAAAACTAGAGCGCCGGTAAACGCAACCAAAAATTAAAGGTGACGTAATAGAAATGAATTTGGATGATCACTAATGGCACATCACTGTACCTTTAAAAGAATAAGGCATACGCAATGTACATCTTGCCTTGCAAGAAACATATTGTGATATGAATTATCCCTTTTTTCGGCATTTTGAATTGTTGTGGTTGACAAATTCAATTTTCTGAGATAATTAACTATTATAATTTGATGAATTTATTAACAATTTTTTTACAATAATTTTAAGAACAGAAATAAATTTGAAATTAATTACAACTTTGGCCTTTTAAACAAGAAGATCATTTGTTACGAATATATTGATAAAACAACACTTCGATTGTTACAGAACCACATAAACATATGCAATGGAAATTTTAAAATGTTTACATATCAACATTAGCATGTACTTTATATAAAATAAAAAGTTGATCGTCCCTTCTTGGCATTCAAAGGAGATACCACAGTAGAAATCCTCTTACCCCCATTTTTGGAATTATAACTTTTTGTGACAACCTCTGTGTTGAAACATCAAACACCTACTGTAAACTTTAGTTTTACTTATTAACATTTACTTTAACAGAATACTGATAAAATTGCATTTATGATTGTAATAACCACTTATACTGTAAACGTATTACATTTGCTGTGTATTCTATTTGGCGTTTTTGGCGGAATTCAGCTTCCGCTAATTCAAGTTCATCGCTAGATGAAATGCATATATGCATAAGAATAGTCATATTCAGGAATACACTAATTTAAATTCGTTTACAGTAACTGTGTACATCATTCTACATTAACTTTTCAATTTAAAAACAATAAAATTCCCAACACTCTGTACTTTAAATTAGAAAAGTGTAAACACTGATCAGAATATGTCAACATACTTAGAAATTAACTGAACAAAATTAGTGGATTTGGGGCAAAAACTAATTAAGAAATGTCTTCTTTACATATCTATATAGTATATAAACAATTCAAAAACATCACTTTCACAATGTGTATTGCCTATTACTTTACATTTTAATAACTGTCATGTGATCAACAAAATTACGCAATTAATGTATTCGCTTCAAATTGTATTTGAAATTTGTACAATCGGTTGGTTGTCTGTTATTATCAAAATCAGGTTATAATTTCCCCATATTTCATAGTCTGATCTGCTTTGGTTAGTACAGCTGCAAAAAAATCTTAAACGGTTGATCTTGGGACGTGTTGCCATGGTCCCAGACGCAAAATATTGAGCAATGGCAGTTTTAAGCTAATATGAACATAATTAGGGCCCCGCAAGGATTTGCGGGTGTCCTATAGTAATCACTCTGTCCGTCCGTCCTTCTGTCCGTCCGTCCGTCTGTCACTCTTCCGTCCACAAATTTCCTGTTTTTTTCTAATAACTTTTTTTATGGTTGCCCAATCAAGTTCAAATTTGGTATGGTAGTTCAGTAGGCAGAAATACATATTTTGATGCTAAGTTTGGTTCCTATGTCTTCTGGTTTGGAGCTGGGGTGGTGGGGTAGATTCCTAACTATGCATAAGAAGAATGGGCAAAGAGAGATAACTGCTGAGAATGAATGGGCAAAGAGAGATAACTGCTGAGAATGTTACCATTGTATACATGGAAGGCTGTGCAATATTTGTCCTTTGGGATTAATTAACCTTCCACAGGAAGAAAATCCTAAGCTTCATCTTTATCTGTCACATTGAGATTAATTACTGCACTGCCTGTGTCTGCAAATGAACTTTGTTTTGAAGTTAAGGTCAATTTTGAATGATGTTTAGTATTGTGTACAGTCTTTGAAATATGGATTTGAAATATAATATTCATATTTTTTTTGGTTAAAAAACCGTACACAATGATTTATGATAGTTTTATTGAATAGAGGCAAAGCCTAGGTATCATTGCATTGGTATCAATTCTTTGTTTTTTTAACAAATTTTATTTCATCCCATGTTAACCCACTTTATCCCGTGGATATGACTCATTGGATATTTTTTTGATATTCCACAGTTGTGACTTTACAATGGGATTTGCCTAGGCATAATGAAGTAAAAATAATGTAGAGTTTTATAAACAGTGTAAACATTGATTGCGGTGTATAAAATATGGGATAAATAGAATCTCATGATTTGTAGTATAATATGATTTTTATCCAACTTGTGTGTTTTATCCCCTCACTAAGGCTCAAGAAAAAAACACTTTAATTGTTGGATGAAAATCATATCCAACTACAAATCACGAGATCCTATATATTCCAGTTCTTTACATCTTCTGCCGGGCATTTATTTTTCATCATTGTTAATATAAAGAGGATGGAATTCAAAGTTTTTTTCACTTCTCTATATTAATTGTCATAGCGGGGCCCTTCCTGACTTGTCAGTTTTCTAGTTGAAAATTATTACAGCAGTTTAAGCAATACAGAAATAAATTATTATTTAAGTGATATACCATACATTTTTATCTGTAATTTGTTTCGTTTTCAAAACAAATGTTTGTGTTGTCCAGTTTAGCTAGACAGTCTTTATTCACCAAAGCAGCAATTACAAAATAAAAGTCTTTTTTGAGATCCTTTCTACCTTTTAAACATTTACTTGCTTACAGCAGAGTAATTATTATTTCTTAATTTCAGTACAACTCTTTAGATTAAAAAAGTATTCAGTGGGGAAACTAATAATTTTCTGTCAAACTTTCAAGAGGCAAATAGAGTCGTTACGGTTGACTTGCAATCAGCAACGGACATTGATTTTTGTTTGTAAATACTACTGGTATACTGGCGCACATTAAGTAAGTTGTTTAAAATTATGTTAATATAATTATATAAATTATATCAAAATATACTTATTAACTGGCTTTAAGTACACAAGCAAGCTAATGGTCCTGGGACATATACTGTTTTCCGAGCCTTTTGTTGTCGAGAAGAAAATCGTCTTATTCTTACTTTCATCAAATTTATATAATATAGAATTTTATATCGAAAAAAAACCTATATTTGTCAACTTTGAGTTATCTACATGTAACTTTAAACTGAACGCAAGGAATCGGATCACACCATATAAAATGAATATGTTATTACATGCGAGAAGCATCAAATACTGTTGGTAATTGAAATGCTTTCGATAAATGTTTACTATGGACAAATAGCACTGAAATAGGTCACAGTAAACATTGTCCAGATAGAGTTTCAGTTTTTTTTTTCAAGGAATAAACAACAAGGAATACAAATATATTTGTCTAGACTAGTACTTGCTTTGAAATTGAGGTTTGATTTTATCTTTTTTGCATCCAAAGAATAAAAAAACAATAAAATAAGCAAATATGTATATATGTGTGTGTGTATATATATATAAATATATATTTGATCTTATTCTTATTTATCATATATATATATATATATATATATATATATATATATATATATAAATATATATATATATATATATATATATATATATAAATATATATATATATATATATATATATATATATATATATATATATATATATATATATATATATATATATATATATATATGATACGCAGACAATTAATGTTGTTCCATTTTAAGTTTGGCCTATTCGTGTTAAATAGATAAATAGATGGAAACAAAATCAACATTTTCATACGCTGAATGGTTTCCGGGCAAATTTCCTCCGTTTTCCATTTCAATATCCCTTCTTCAGTACGTCGATTAAACATTTCAATGGCTGAATAGATGCATATTAAAAGGATGTCCAAACCGCCAAAGAATAAGATCAAATATTTTAAGACACTATTCACTTTTTCTGTTTTGGAATAATTGTCATTTTCATTCGTAGTATTGTTGACAGTAAATGTTTGTAATGATGATATGTTTCCTTCTAAAACCGAAAACAACGCCAGATTAAAAATTGTTTTCCAATGAAATTAAGAATGGGTACAGCAACATATATTTCTAATAAAAAAAACCTGTTGTGAAGGTTCCACACCCTGTAGATGCATCACACGTGTCATTGCTACATTCACAATATCCCTGACATCTGTATCCATATGAAGGATATGAACATATGTCTGTACAATTTAATCCATGGTATCCTGGCATACAGACTAAATCAACAGAAATGATGTTGTTTGCATTCGCAATTTTTTACAAAGTACCATAAATATGTGTTTAGCATAAAATGTCAATACACATGGAAAACGTGTATAAACTTAAAATCTTATTTTTAATAATTACTTACGGTCACACGTTTTGTTGTTGGAATTCCAATAAAATCCATCACAGCACCCTTTGTGGTTTCTTCTATAGTAAAATGAAAATTAGTTTTACTATATAAGTTGAATATTATTATTTCTGATAATAGCTATGATATACGACTTTTTTTTTGGGGGGGGGGGGGGGGGTGTTGTTACTTCTGTTAATTCCAAGTTCGTATAAAACACGAATCTTTTATTTACTTTATTGCTTGATTTTTGTGCTTTTAAAACAAGAAGTGTGTAAAAGTATTACAATGTATAATTGTTATTTTCAATGAACCAAAAAGTCACATTAATTTATATTCAGGGGATGATTCACGATTTTAAGCTTTTTATAAAGGCGAGAGATTATTGGATTTTCTTTAAAAATAAACGAAGGTGTTTTAAATATTTTCCACTGTGAAATACTTTTTATAATTTCAAACGTATCGTATTTAATTCGAACACAAGTTTGTGCGATACAGGGCAGAGAATCTTGAAAAGACATTTTGATAACTACAAATAAAGATGAGTGTTTATTAGGTTACCTATTTTAATGATGCATATTAAAAACCAGGGCATGAAATTGTATCAGCAAAAACAAAAAATTATACGTGCATACACTGAACCATATATTTATGCATCTGTGTAGAAGCAACATAATTATGTTGATTTCATTCACAAATACTTCAATATATTTAGCTGTTTCGAATGAAAAGTTACGCGTAAATCAGAATAATTTAATTATAAGGGATACTTTATAATTCTGTCCGTCCTAGATATATAACGTAAGGAAATAATCCTATGATTTAGTTCGATTTTGACATGTTATAGTTTTTGTTTTCTATCTGACCAGGTTTTAAATTTTTACTTAATGTTGCAAAAAAACCTTTACTTTCTTTAAAATTAAAATGTTTCCAGGCGATTGAAATACATATTACATGTGTCCTGGACACTATATTTTAACAGTAAATTTACCGTTTTAAAAAAATTTCCAAACAAGTCCTACCCTGCACATTCTCGGCTTGCGTTGCAAGTTCCTGAATAGATAACCAAGAACAATGATAACACACAGAAATGCACTGTTTTGTAATACATCACCATAACAAACATATTATCCTTAATTAACGGAACAGAACCTTGAATTGGGCTTTCAAATTCCAGAATTCTAGAATTCTAGTGTTTTAAAACGATATGAAGGCAAATAACTTCCCTCTTCCTTTAATTCACATTCAAATGATTGAGTATTAGAATGAATGGCAATTGCAATTATTTATTTGTAACATTTCCCTGTTCACAACCAAAGAATTTAATAAGTGTAAAAATATGTTTGGCCTACTTATATGTAGATGTATCTATGTAAGTGACAGATAAATTACAATATTATAAAAATTTAAGCATAATTCAGAAAATATTAATGAATATCCATGTTGATCGAGTCAAAGAAACCTACAAACAAGCTACGAGTTTAAATAATTTCTATCATCTGAAAAAGTGTACAAAACTGGCTTATTTTAATGATTTGGTGGTATGTATTCACATTTTCTACAAAATTAATGTACCTTTAACCATAACAAGATAATCTGATTGAAATTAATGTGTTCATTTAGAAACTATTAATGATAATGGTTGCAGTTTAAAAAAAATGGCTCTTTATTTAAATTTAAAAAAAAACAAAACATGGACTTCCTATTATGATGTTTTTATTTGTTATTTATTTGTGTATTGTCAACTTTCCTAAACATTATTGTTTCCTTGTCTATTTTACACATCTCCTCTCTCTCTCTCTCTCTCTCTCTCTCTCTCTCTCTCTCTCTCTGCTGAATACAAGAATTATGAATTATAAAATTCAGAATATGTGTAGGCATGTTAGAAAGATTATCCTCTTAGTTTATGCAATTTTAAACTGTTTTGAGCTTTTGAATTTTATTATTCAATAACTAACGATAAAGTAGTTTTATATTTCAATGTTTTTGTTATAATATTAGAGGACACATGTCGTTTACAGCTAATGGCACACTTTTTCCTGCATATTGCATATCTACAGATCGAAACTCAGCAAACAATATCATGTACCAGCGGTTCTCATGAGAAAAAGGTTCCCGTACGTTTTTCGAACGGTAATCTTATGATTTATACGTTTACAATACGATTACCAAACAGCACGATGCGTTACATTCACGTATGTTCTCTGTCCCTTCGGTCACACGAACGTTAATTATTTCCTGTTCATAATCATATATAAATGAAACAAACAAATAATGAAGGAGGTGTCAGCATTTGCCAAATTTATTATCATTTTTGTATTCAAGTAAAATCAATATCAGAATGGTTTCACCCATGTAACTGCAAGCCCGGAATCTTGAGTATTGACCACACAAAGTAATGCATCCTATAGAATTATATTTCCAAAACCAGGACATCGGAATCATCTTCACTTCAAAAAAATAGGTGGCAGGGGATAGTTCATTTTGGTTGAGGTAATGTGAGGCAGATACATGTAGTGCTCATATATGTGATTTAATTTTTCAGTGAACTTTCAAATTTGCTAAACTTGGTTTGCATGCAGGGGACACATGGTCCCGACTCTTGAGAATTTTTAAACATTTCAGAATAAAACAAGTACAACTAACATTATGATAATTATATAGCACCATATAGAATTGCCAGGGGCAGTCTCACCATTTTCTGCAAAAGTGCCCTTGTCTCACATTTTCACGGGTCCAACACCACGTTTCAGTCCCGAGCAACTGCCGTAAACTACCATAAGCTTGGTAGTTTAATGTATACCCATGCAAATAATAACCAATTGGGTGGTCAATTTCCTTCCTTTCGACTGACATTTCGTGTTCTGAACCCACCCTACTTTTCAAGCACAAAACCGAAAGTGAAAATGTTGGCAGTTTCGCATTTTCATTTCAAATCTGATGAAAAATGCTACCAGTATTAGATGAAATTGTCATGAGGTCCTCTATATTTACATAATGAATGCAATAAATATTTTTGCAATTTATCCCCCGAAATAACCAGCCAAACCTCAGGTTCTCCTTTTATTTTAAATTTAGACGGGTCTTTCGTTCGAAACTATCCCCTTCAACCTTATACTTTTATTGCAACTAAGTGGTCGTACATGTTCCTAAATGACAATAGAGTCTGGGTTCTGGGTTTAAATACCGTAAGAACCGAATAACTCCTTATAAGAAAATAGTTCCAAGCTATAAATATTAACCCCTAGGGTAAACATTACTTATGTAAACACGATAATATTTGAACTCCGATTTGCGAAATTAATGATAGGGTTTTTGTCACCCTGGCTATCTAATTTCATTTTCGTTTGATATTTTTGAACATGTATTGTGAAGATCCCTTAGATACATAGTTATGAGTAGAAAACGTTAAAATACCTACAGAGATTGCCAGATAACAGAAATTTGACTTTGAGATATGAGGCAATTTTAACACACATGGAATGAACATTGAAGAAATGAATTGAAGATTTTCATTATTGCAAAACATGCGAAAAGTAGAGAATTTTAAATGAGCTACTTACAAAGAATTTCCGAACAAATGAAGCCCCCCCCCCCCCCCTTCCAAAGAAAAAAAACCCAAAACAAAACAAAACAAATTAAAACAAAATAAAACAAAATAAGTAAAACAAAACAACACATTGCTAGAGATAGCATTATTGGTTTTACTGAAGAAAATAACGGGAACAGGAATCAACGTTGCTCATAAGTTTATCTAGATAGCAAATTTTATTTCGCTATAAAGTGCAACTGGGTTGCTAAAGAACATTTGAAAACAGGCAGAGGTTAACGCAGGTGTTCAAGCCTTATTCCGCTAGGTGAAGGGGAGGGCTTCTAAATAAACTTTACAAGTAGATAAATAGAGATGCTTAGTAAATCTAATCATGGTCTGAGCTAAATGGAAGTTGAAAAAAAACTTTCCGAAAATTTATAAGAAATCTTCTCCGATATCGATGCTCAAGAATCATCGTACAATTTTTAAAATTCCAAAAACCCGAGAGCTTTAAGAATACTTAACAATATCCGATCGTCTTTATTTGAACCAAAAATCCGCCTTTCATATGGACATAAATCAGTCATCTTTTGTTTATATCTCGATTATTTTTTCAACAAATTGCTTGTCTTAGTGGATCCACGGAAATCTACTAAATATAGGTGAAGGGGTTTGAGCCACTGATGCACCGATCTTCTTTTTTTTTTTCAATTTTATCTCAATTTGTATAATTATTCCATCATATCCATCGTTGGCAAATATGCATTAACTTTGCAAAACGCATGCATAACATTTATTGATTTCTTTTTAATTCATTCCATCTGTAAAGTTTGAATGACAACGAACATTTTTTTTATGAAAAATACTATCAGGCCGAGGATCACAGAACGTTAAGCATACCTAACTTTAGTGTATGAAATGTAAATAGAAACTAGTTAGGTAATCTATATAAGTCTAATGCACTATTTGTAGTTTCAAAAACACAAATTAAGAAAGATGGAATTTAAAGACGAAGGCAATGAACGAAATATGACCCTGAATTAAGTCTTCTGACAGCGCAGCTACATTAATTTTAACAATTATATTGTTTTGATGTTATCATGTTTTAACAACGATCATGCATTTTTTGGTTTTTGTTTTGAGGGAACGTCATTTTTGTGATTGATTATATTAATAACGTTAACTAGTTCTAAAGAAAACATTTGCGAAAATGATAAAAATAAAGAATTTTGCTTTCAATAACTTTGTGAGGAATTCAGGCCGTAGGGCGTGGCCATATGGTGAAAAGGTATGAAATCTTAAAATGTTATTTTGTTTATTTACACCAGGGGGTTATACCGAATGCATGAATCTGATCTTCAAGAAGCCCTCCACCAACATTTTGAAATTCTTGGCATTTGTGTCGGGGGCACAGGCCCTAGGGTGGAGTAATATAACCATTTAGTGAAAATGTATTATATATTAGAAAATATAGTAATATTCACCCGGAACAAGGGGAGATAAACTAATTCCATAGTTAATATTTTCATGAAACCTTCTACTCTATGATTTTTTTAACATCAGATTCGGATGAGGGCTTAGGGTTTAGACTCCGAAATGAAGCTTTCAGTGCAAAAATGAGACACTCAGACATATCAGTCTAAGGGCTGTGGTACTAAAGTGAAAGCCAAGGCCTGTTAACCTAGATACTCCACTGAAACCCATAAAACTTCACGGTTCCTTCCACTAATCATGGAGAGAGCATCAGTATGTCTACGGTCTTGCAGAATTGTGCATCTTTCAAAGTACAATTTAGAAGATAACACCCTAGCATCTGATTTGCTAAGCCAGACCCGTATTTCTCGAAGCATATGCTGCAACCAAAGAGGTGTTGCAAGTTTAAAACCGCAGAAAGAGTTTTAATTAACATTTAGGCAACATGCAATGTTTCGCTGTTTCACCCATACGACGTAACTGACTGGTTGCGGCGATAACTCTAATTAGGAAAATTTTATTCCATGCCAGTAACCTTAAATACCCTTTTTCACACATTCACACATAAATATAGAGAGAAAAGTATTTAAGTATTCAAGGGACAAATAACATTCAAACATGTTTAATTGTTGAACTTCATGTAATCAAAATTATAGGAAATGATAAGTTAATTGTGAGTTTATACAATCATGTACAGTTACAATTTCCTGTTAAATGTATCATTTATTATTATTGATATATTGTGCAAAATTAATGTTTGTGACCTCACGTAAAAGATCATGCTTTCCAAACCTTTATGCAAGCAGGAAATTTTGCAATATTTTGTTATAAATATCAGTGCAGGTCGTATCGATATAACATATCTAACAGACATTTTTTAAATTCTTCCTGTGCCGTATATTAATTGTAAAATAACTTTCCTCTTTTCAAGAGGCAGTTTGAAAACCCATTCTGTGGAAAAATTAAGAAAAAAAATTTCAAAAAGTTTAAATTGACTAGTTTTAATTAATGAATTTCTTAACTTTTTCTCAGGTAAAAAAAAGGTACGGTGTTATCATAAGAATATAATACATTGGGTAAAATATCTATAAGTTATACACCGGAAATGGGTTTCTTTTATCCATTTCATAATAGAAAAAGTCATGTTTGCATTGAGATTCCTATCCTTCAAAATGATATATATTTACCCCTGCAAGATAAGTGACTTAATTATTCGTTTTATATTTTGTTAGAGAGGAACAGAAAGTCACAATAAAGTTTACTTCATAGCTCAAAGGAATATTAAATATTTTAATAGATGGAATTTTTCTGATTATTATCAGGCTGAAGACCCCCAACCATAATCAATGACTTAAGGAGACCGACTTTAGTTTGCATTGCGCATGTTTTTGCGCATTCTAATATAATACAGTTGATTTATACTTCTTGTGAATTTTTTTCGATATCATTTATAAAATTGAACACAATAAACAAAATACAGATAAAAATATTTAGATTGTTAAAGGAAATTTTTATTTTTAACACGATTTTTACGTTGTGCGGTAGGGGAGCACTGCCATTGCGCTTTTATGACGTTATGATAAAATGAAGCTTTGTAGGAGTACGTTATAAGAAATAACATAAAAGAAAAAGTAAAAATTGTACGCTGTTTAAATTTTATATACAGAATGATGCTATCCTCGAGGACAATTTCCTCATTTTTTGAATGAATCCATTACACCAATCATCATTCGTGATGATCCAAATATATAGCAAAATTTGGTGCATTTTAATATTTTGAGATGGCCCCCACTAAAAACCAGACAGTAGAATTTTGTGTTTTTTACATATAAGGTAGGAAATGATATTACTAATCATATATAACAATATGAGAAAAAAAGCTATTGTAGTATTTTTTAAAACTGCTTTGATGTGCGGAAAATGACAGTTTCCTATATATTCCTATTATAAATGTACCTCTATTTTGAGATGGTCCCTAAAAAGAACCAGACGGTCGATTTTCATGAACCTTCGCAAATAAACTAGAGTTGGTTTAAATTACATATGGTTAAAAAATAAAGAGTTATGCTATTGTAGTTTTTCCGCAAAAAAACCCAAATCGGCCTCCTTAAGTGTCATTCACTTTTCAAATTGATAATTATATTGATCCTTGCTATATACAACGACATACTGTCAAAGAGCCAGAAAGAAAAAAGAAGAAAATCTATAGATCTTCATTAACTAGGACTATCAAGTTGAATATTACTCTAGATTACTTTACAACCTTAAGTACAAGTATCAGTGCAAGTCTACACTAAAATGATGGCATGCAAGACTTGTTCTTCTCAAAAATATGCAAATAAGCATTTGCATATGTAAGTAAGTATGGATTGCACAGCGGGGAAAAATATTCTATATATTAGTTCTCTCCAATGAGAGAAGATATTATTCCGTTTCATTCTAATTGGAAATTATGTGTCATGTTTGACAGCAACCCGCATACCTCTGTCACATATATCAGAGTAATGTGTATACACAGAGGTATTTTGTATTATAAATGTATTATATATATTAAAGTTGGTATAATCACATGATGAAAAAATCAAAAATGACAATAGAGTAAATGCAAAACAAAATGCATGTGACTTAAGTCTGATTTATTTATACATGAATTACTTATTGAAACATGAACGTATTAGTGGTGACTTAGAATGTTATGGTTTGTACAAACACTCCTTGACACACCATTCTATTAGCCGAAATAGTCTACATATTTTCATCATCATAAAATTCGTCCAAAACATAGGCTCATATCTAGTTTGTTCTCATATGCAATGAGGTTTAGGTACCTTGAATTCATTACAAATATTTTTATTCTTCAAACTAACGTTGTGAGATTCTAACCACTTTATACTTGGGGTTCGTATGCAAATGGTTCACACATCTGCCACATGTATACCGGTAATGGAACAAGAGGACTATCATACATTAATAAATACAAGCCGTTATTGCTTTCAAAAGAATACTTTTAAGAATACTTTTTATTGGTTTGGAATCAAAACACACTTGTTTGAAACTTTTACGAATCACAAGTTGTTTGTTTGTGTCTGAGAATGATTTAATTGAATATCGCATTTAGCTTTATATAAATAGAAATATAAGGAATTATTTTTTTGTCAAATCCAAACTAGCGATTTTACAAACAAGCACAATATCCGTTCCACTGGTATTTTAAGCATGTATTGTGCTGCATTATAAGCATATACGTTTGTAACAATAGTATAAAACGTAATTTGTGAATACACTTTAATGAATAACCCAAATCAATTAGAATTAATGATAATTAATGTAGTAGTCTATTTTAAATACATCAAATTGTAATTAATTTTCGATAGTGGTTGAAGTGATCGTTCATCATGCAATTAAAAGAACACTTAAAAATTTATTTAAATGATTGATTCAGTTTTGGTATAATGACACATCACTCCTCATACATCTTAGTGTATCAAGAACACTTGAAATCGCTTTTCATACATTATGTTATTCTACATAAAACCAATGAAACATCGGAGCTGCGTCCTCATGGCGATCCCGCGACTTCAATTACTGCGGTGGGATCGCCAAGAACCGTGTAAAACGCCATGCGACGGTGTACTGATAAACACGCATTAGAAACGCAGTGAGGTCGCCCTGACAGCGCAGTAAGGTCTCCAAGGCTCAGTGGACGTGATTAAATAACGCACATATTCACAGTATGAACGCGGTGATAAGTCAATTGCGCTTGCACAGAGACCTCTCAGGAGTTTTTTGTGATGTCACTGTGTCTATATAGCGCGCACACTGCGGTTCAAAGGCGTGTGAAAAAGCTGTTTCTGCTGCATTCATACAGAGACC
Source organism: Magallana gigas (assembly GCF_902806645.1). NCBI lineage: Eukaryota > Metazoa > Mollusca > Bivalvia > Ostreida > Ostreidae > Magallana > Magallana gigas. The sequence continues at coordinate 50,731,720 of NC_047563.1, forward strand.
CAAAAAGCTATTGTTGCGAAAATCGCGCTCTCTTGACGTTTCTTCTGCGTTCATTAGCATCTATACCACGCTTCAACGGCGTTTCTAGTTCGTTGTCAGCCAGACCGCAAAAAATTGCAACAATGGTTGGTGTACGGTAGCAAGCAATATATTATTATCACCTATGATGTGGATGACAATGTAAAAAGTAGCATTTGCAAATATTTCAGGACCTATATTTAAGGGCGTAGATGGAATTCATGCCATTTTGTTCTGATGTTGCTAGCCCTCCCATGTTTTTTTTAATAACTGATAACGGTTCTTTTTGTTGACCTGTCTACAAATGTACTAAGATTTTTGTCTTTCACATATTATTTAGAAATTAGTTACGTTTTAATTCCAATGTACCTTATTTCATTACAAAAAAAATGTTTTTATCAATTTTTTACGAATTGTAACGTTCAAAATTCTTTTTTGTTTCCCATACAAATGTACACATAAAAATTTACTTACTAATAAGTAAACATAATCATGAGCACGCAGTCAGCGCACAGAGCAAGAGCAGGCCGTGGACGCTCCGGACGCTCGGGAGCTTCGTAACAATGCATCGTTTCCCGTCCGGACGCCGACACATCTTCACGTGTAGAACTTTTCTGATTTAATGTGATTACCATCTGTATTTTGTGCTTAACGTCTTTTTTTTTCAAATCATTAACAGTATAAATCAAATTTGCTTGACTAAAAGAAATAAAATAACATATGTATTGTTGCAATTAAAACATTTTTACACAGGATTTGTTTTTTAAAACAAAGAAGCATACAAAAGATGTGTGACCCCTCTTCTATTTATGATCTGCCATGGCAAATTATGGCTTTCATCGGCAATCGTGTCTTTCTTGGCATTTGTATTAAACTAATAATCAAGATTATATAAGACAACAGCAGGCCACAAACTAAAGTTTGTATTTTAACCATTTGTGTGCCACAGGGCCGATTTGGTTTCTACGTTCAGTGTGACACTTTGAGTCGATTGTAAGAAAACAAGTGTCTGAATTGAATAAACATTTGATTTTATTCTTTATTGTAAAGCTTACAGATGCATATATTTCCTTTTACTTTTTACTTATAATCATGAACAATGTTCCAAAACCAAAACGTCAAAACATTGCTAAAATGCTATCATAATGCACGTCATTACGTTACTTGGTGAGCAGGTATATGTCTGCACAACAAATCTATCAACTAATCATTAAATATAATAACAATCAATTTGAAATTGTTAATCATTCAATAAAAATCAATAACATCAGCAACAGGATTGATCAATCAATCAATTTATAATCAATCAAGTAATAAAAATTAAATAAAATTTTTCGATCGATCAGTTTACCATACTTGTACATGTAGTATTGCAAAGCATGCATTAAGACAATAAATGTTAACTTACTTATGTATCCGGAGGATATACGAGGGTTGCCCATAAAGTTCGTGGACAATAATATGTAGTATGTAAAAGATAACATGTAGTTATAAGCAGATATGAAGTCGTCATCAGGAGATTGTATCTCGTGCGTTCGAGATACTCAGTCAAATTAACGATATGTCAGTCGTACACTGTAATAACGAAGTAATACGTTTTTGATAACATGTCGTAAAAACGAGATACTTCGTCGTCAAAACAAGTTAATATCTCGTACGTTCAAAATACTCAGTCCGATAAACATGATACTTAATCGGAATAACGAAAAATATGTCATGCCTACAAAATGATAAGTCGAAATGAAATAATGACTCGTGCAGTGTAATAACGAAATAATTATTTGTATGCACGAGAATACATGTAGCCATAAGCAGATATGAAGTCGTTATATCGAGATATTATGTCGAATATTCGAAATACTCAGTCGAAATAACGAAAAATATGTCATATATACAAGTATTAAGTCGTACACTGTGATAACGAAGTAATATGTCGTACGTTCGAGATAATATGTCGTAATAACGAGATACTCTGTCCGATAAACAAGATACTAAATCTGAATGTCGAAAAATGTGTCATGCCTACAAAACGATACTTTATCATGAAATAATGAGCCGTGCAGTGTAATAACGAAATAATTGTTTTATGTACGCGATAACATGTAGTCATAAGCAGTTATGAAGTCGTTATAAGGAGATATTATGTCGTACATTCGAAATACTCAGTCGAAATAACGAAAAATACAGTTGTATGTAATACGTACAAATAAGTTGAACACAATAATTTTAACTTATTACGAGATAATGATACAGTTGTAATACATATGAGAATATGTGTCGGACGTCGGATGTACGAGATATGTATACATACACATACAGAAATGTACATGACTTTGTGCTAAGTATACATGCCTTTGTGTTAAGTGTATTGGAGATTGTATTAAGTGATCGTTTGTTGTTGATATATAATCAAACTAAGCAGCTTTAAACGTTATGATAAAGTCACAACATTCTAAAAAAGATAACATATGCATAGGCGTCAAAACCGACACCCCCCCCCCTTTTCAGTTTGATAGGAATATTTATATTTTTAAGTGGTTTTTTTTAATGTAATATCTCTGCAAATCGAATTTGTATTATACAGTCCAGTAAATTCAAATGACGTATAATTGGGGCGCAAGTGGGGTTTGCTTATTCATATTTAAAATGATATTATGCCACAATTTTAAAATAGTTTTTTCACGTCGGACAAAGATTTTATCAGAAACGTTATCGTTGCAAGCATAATATTATTAATTTTATTATTTTCAGAAAGAAAAAGAAAATTTTTTGAAAGTCGGACAGAACGTTGCGACATATACTTTTTCACAATTTTAGTAATGTCATAGTACAATGCTGCTCCTTTGAGAGAAAAAAGAACTTGTTTAATGTCGGACATAATGTTACAACTAACGCTTGAAACATAACATCCAGTTGGCGGACATCAAGCCACAATTTTTCATAATTATGAGCGCGGTCATAATAAAATTTCTCCATAAGGCGGTGGACATTATGTAACGACTTTTGGTTAGTCTTTCATGTTAAATACTGAAATATGATTGGTTTAAATGCAGTTCATAATCCGTTCTTATACCCTCAGCGTTAGCAACACACTTGGCAACGGGTAACACAACGAATTGTAACATGCGCATGATATATGCGCGTGCAGGTCGTCGTAGAATTCACGTCATTTTTATATAAAAGACTTTAGGGAAACATTTTCTCTAGCATTAAAACATTCAGTAGACCCTATAATAAAATATGGTATTGCACACCACAAGCATCAAACATATATTTCAACAACTCTACACGTGGTTGAACATGAACGATTATTCTGTTCTGCATTTTATCGTTTAATGTAAATAACCGCTAGATGGTGATATGAGACATACATCTTAAAAGGTTTTTATGTTTTAACATAAATCCAAGTAGGATATGATATAAAAACGACCAGTACTTACGTACTTTGAGAATATTATCCGAACACTTGTACTTCCGATCGAAATCTCACACGAACTGATCAAATCTTGGTGAAGTCTCGTGGACTTTCATTCGAGCACCTCTGGATTTATTACATACTTAGCAACGATAAAGAAAACATTTCAAACACATTCGCAGGAGCGATATAACCAACTTTAAACTGTAGTTACTGTGGTAAACGAAGTAAACCGATGTAAAACAAAAATGGATGAACGTATTACTGTCACAGCTGTTGGTGTAAATATAACAACCCAAAAGACACCTTTCTTTATCGGCTTTGCTAGAATTCCGACATAGATAGAAATAAAATATAAAAAATTGTTTAATATTTCAACCAGCTCATTAGGCGTATGAAATTTGACAAATCAAGTCCTTCCATTACGAAAAGATTCTGCATAAGTTTTACAATTGGTACGTATATAATACGCTTGGAATCGTATAAATTAATTTTTTTTTCGTCGTATTACCCCGACAAATCATTGAATTGAAACATCCCTGATACTTCGACTTTCCCATTTTTTTCCATGCGCTCATCGTTTGTTTAATTGCACTCCCCGCTTCGCTTCGTTCGCGCTCACCGTTCACAAAACGCTAATTGTGCGTTCAGCATTCATTTTTTCATTCATTTTCATTCGAAACTCCAAAATGAAAGAATCGGTCTTCTGAGTCACAAGAAATTTAGAAAAGAACACGTGAGTAAAGGTGCAAGAAAACTTATAATACACATAAAACATCATTTTTATCAGTATTTAATCAATTGAATTTAAAGTACACTTTCTTGAGCAGGTCCGTTTTTTGTTGTTGCTTTTTATGACTACAAGAATCATTATCGCTGTATGTTTATTACGTCATTCCTATATAAAAAAAGTACTTAATATGCGTTTGATAAATAAAATGCGAATAAAAAAAAAATAATAAAAGCAGTTACGTTTTCTCGTAGTTACAATGGTGTTCTCGGGGTAGTAATTTCAACTGTCACCCTCCTAAACAAGCATTATTTATATAATTGGTATTTATCAACAAAACTTTCAAGAAAATCTATGCGCGCCGCATCGAAAGATTTATCGATAAATGCGATGTTTTAAAGTGATTCATAAAAAAATAATAATTTCCCAAATCATGATTACTTTAATCGTCGAGCGAATGAGCCGATTACAGATCAACTCAAATGATGTAAATAAAAAAAGGTTCTTTATCTGCTTTATTTGTTATAATACATACATGTATATATAACGAAAACAAAAATGTAATCACTTATTTGTTTGGTAACGTAACTGTGTACACTCCGCGATTTGATATTTCCGATGCTCAGGTCTTTAAGTATATGTACCTTGTACTAAAGATTTTCGATTTAGGTATTTATTAGAATTTTTATAATCACATTATTCGATAATTCGTTGCTAAATCTATTATTGTCTTCAATTTCGTTTTGTTTAACTCTTATTCCTAAGCATATATGGCATTAGATAGGATGGGATAGATATTATTTGCTGATAATATGAAGGATACAAGATAAAGGATAGGATAGGATTGTTTTGCCAACTTTCACGATAAGTACATGTAGTTTATGCGGTTTTTCTTTTCCTGATTATCGATGAAATACAATGTAAGGATAACTCCGGATGCACTCCGAATAAATCGATCATCTTGCGTTCACAAAGAGTTCACATATCGTTCACCATGCGTTCACCGTTCACGTTGCGCTCTGCGTTCGCTCATACTCAGGCACGTAGCATCGTTACTGAAAGTTGGGGGGGGGGGGGCGACTCATCCTAAAATCTTGACAAGCAAAAAAGAAAAAGGAAATTATGACTTTCCCAAAATCGTCGAAATCCTAATCCGGGAGGGGGGGGGGGGGGGAGTGGGCGTCGCATATAACTTCTATTTCCATCATAATTTCCTTATTTTCATATTATTTTAATTCATGCTCCCAAAAAAGTGGGGGGGGAACTCCATGATAATTCAATTTCTTATATAGAAATTTTAAAAAATTTGTTTCTGCGATAAAAAGTGGGCAGGGGGGGGGCAGGCCCCCCTGCCCCCCCCCCCCCTGATGCTACGTGCCTGATACTTCACCGTTTTTTAGCCTACACCAAATTCCGGTAAGCGTGCGCTCACCGTTCGCTCTGAGTGCGCTCACCGTTCAAGTGGGAAAATGAAACGTTTTAGGAACGGTAAATATTTTGCATCGTGACTAAAACATTACATTGGTTCGCTTCCTAATTACTGCATACACAGTTATATGGGTATAATCACACTAATACAATTTCCACAGGCGGTTAAGTTAACGTTCGCAGCATCTCTCTCGGCAATAAGGGGCACCGTACATAAAATCTATAAAACTTTTGAAATCCCTTATCGTTAAAAGCTCGGGGTTAAAAGTCAGATTTGTTTTTCGTTAATTTGCATCTGTTTGATAAAAAATCCTAATCAAACAGTGCGACCTCTTTTCTTTAAAAGATATATTTAAACTTACCACTTTTTTGTTAAAATTCACATAATTGGTAATGTAATTTGTATATGTCATGAAATAATTAGGCTAGCTGCAGGTCTGTAGCTCCGGGTTTGAAAAAATTCGGATATCAGACCTTCTCCGAAACACGCTACCGACCTCGGAAAATCAAGTATGTTGAATTTACATCGAGATCGAGAGTCGCCATTTTTACATGTAAACAAAGTGCACCACATGAATTTACGGGACTGGTGATGGTGTTTAAAGACTATCCGAGGCAAGTGAAGAGACATCAGAGATATCAGTAGTAAATTGCATGAATAATTTAATGGTACTAATTGTTTTCACAGAATTTGCGTATAAATAAGATAAATTAGTCGAAAACAGCGCACGTCTTTCTGCGCAATAAATATACAATTTTTTTCAATGGGTGGTCCTGTACCTCCCAGGTCCTCCATCCGAATTTTTTCAAACCGGGAGCTTCAGACCTGCAGCTATAATCAGGCACGATATCTATGTTTTATATGTTACGATTTATTTATTTTGTACGTTGTCAAAACTTGTTTCGATCTTAGTTTCATCATATCATTAATTTGGTTAACGCAAACAGGCTTTATCTGTGTGTCAAGAAAATCTTAAAACATATTGCCATTGTAAATATTTGAGCTAGTTTTACCAGAGACATAAATACCAGTATTAAATTTTACACCGTAAACAACCCCTAACGCGGGGGAGTCGACAAAAAGTAGGGGGGGGGGGGTCGATTGAAGTGTTTGAGACTACTAGACGCCCAAGCACTCGGACCAATAACCGACACAAAGTTTGATTATCGCTGTCTACCGGTATATATTTTTTGGAAATACTTCTTATAAATACCTACAAACTGCGTGACCTAAATTCCTTCCGTCTCTGAAGGGAAGAAAATCGACTCCCCCATGCGTTGGAATCGACTCCCCCTCTAATTTTTGTCGACTCCCCCGCGTTAGGGGTTGTTTACGTCTCTGGCGTTACGCAGATCAACTTAGTTGCATTTAGTATTAAAATCGTTAAAAAGATGATTAAGTTCCTAATAAATCATCAAAAAGTAGAATATTTATGTTAAATACTTTTCTACTGACTTTACACTAAGTAATTTTATTGATATAATGCAATTTTAAAATATTTATATACATGCACTTTTCACAGACATTATATCAGGAACAAGGACCATCAACGAAAGGAAGGCCAGCCTTGAAGAAAAAAACGCTGCAAGGATGATTCGTCGCTGGAAAAAGCACTATCCATTGACGGTCGCCAAATGCCACAACCCATTGACCGGGACGGAGGAAAATCGCTTAATGGTTGACGGTAAAATGGTCTTGAGGTCGAGCGAAATCGGTTTCGCGACAAAACAAGCGTTCGAGGAAAGCAAAGGCGCGGGTTCCAAAAAAATTCGGCATCGTCTTAAATCTGTATTCAGCGGCGTAACACATAGGAACGTTCAGACGTCTCTGAAATCTCTACCCGAAAAGCAGTCCGTCAATCCAATATTCGACAATGTAGCTCCTCTGAAACCTATTCGTGCGAGTTCGATACAAGAACGCCACCAAATCGACTTAGTTGATATGTCGCGATACACCGAATTTTATGACGGTCAAGAGTACAGGTATATTTTGTCGGTTATAGACGTGTTCAGTCGTTACATATGGCTTCGCCCCCTCCGCTCGAAAGAAAGCACCGAGGTTGCAGACGCGCTCGAGTCCATTTATCAAAGCGAAGGACCGCCAAAAATTATTCAATGCGATAATGGTCGAGAATTTCATGGAACAGTTACCCAATTGGCCGAGGTATTGGGTTGTCAAATTATCAATAGCCGACCGTATTAACCACAAAGTCAAGGTAAAATCGAATCGTCGCATAAATCGTGGAAATCAAAGATTAAGTACGACTTACTTAAAACAATCGATTCGAATTGGGTTCGGGATTTACCAAAATACGCGATGTTACGCAATGAAGAGTATCACTCTTCATTAAAGGCGTCGCCATTTTACGTGTATCACGGCCGGGAATCTAATCGCGTGCGTAAATCTACTCGACTTGGGCCGAGCGTTCCGAATCACGTTTCTAGTCAGCTAAAAAGGCAATCAGCTGTCCGCAACGCAGCCTTATTGGCATCGAACAAACGCGAAAAAACTATGTTAAACACCATTTTAAAAAACATCAAGTTAGTGTGTATAGCGTGGGCGACGACGTGTATGTAAAATCTCGAACGCACAAAAATTACAATAAAGCTAAGCCACGTTTCGAAAGAGGGAAAGTAATCGCTACTAAACACAACGCGTTCTCGTATAAAATCAAGTTTTCTAGTGGGGTTTCGCGTTGGATAAACGTTCAAAATATAGCTGCGATTTCGCGTTCCGAAGAATTGTTAAAAAGGCAAAAACGTCATCGATTAAGATTTAATCCCATGTGCGAATGTATCAGCGATGAATGCTCACGAAAGTCGGACCCCAACTGCAAACACAAACTCAGTAAATTTTGTTGCCGCAAAAGCAAAATTTCGTGTTCGCTGCCGTCTCATAATTTCCCTCATATATCGGATTTCTATCTGTCCGAAAACTTAGTTAACCAACTTAAAGGACCGAGCCTTTCGATAACCGATACAGCCCATGACGACTTGGTTCGAAATGCGCTTGAACGCGATTTAGTTCCTGTTGGAAACATTCCTAAAGACGGCAGCTGTCTATTCCATTCTGTTGCACAATCGCTCTCAAGTCAGTTACAAACCGATCTTGGTCAGCAAGATATCCGAAATGTCGTGGTTAATTGGCTTTCCGAAAATCCCGAAACACCAGCCGGCGACCGCTTCTCGCAGTTCATTCCTAACCTAGACTGGGACACCTATTTAGAGGGCATCTTAGGTACCGAATGGGGCGATCACATCTGCATTACAGCCATAGCAAACGCGTTTAACATCGCAATAGGTATCGTGTCGAGCGCCCAGTCCGACTTAAATTACATTTTACCTTTCAATCCTCAAAATCGGGAACATCTTTTGCATATTTATTTGGGTCATGAGTTCGAGTTTCATTTTATTAGATTAGAGCCAATAGTAGGCATGCAGTCAGATGTTTTTAATAGTGCAGTTAATGTTCAAAATGTTAATATAACATGTCTTCAAAACAAAAATACAATCTCAAATCACAATATCACAGACAACTGTAGTGATTTTTACAACCATTCTTTTCAGGAAGTTATTCAACCTACAAATTATTCGACTGATTCAGTTCTGAACCTACATTTATCTACAGACGACAGTTCATTTTCTCCTCAAAGCAGCCATCTAGACAGCGCCCCTTGTCACACAGAAGAGGAACACATTGATGCTCCTCTCCTGTCAACGTTAGATTCATCAGCCTCCCCAACAGCCGCCTCAGACAGAAACGATCTCAATTCCACAGATCATGACAGGTTATCCCCTCCAAGCCTTAATATGTCATTTTATATTGATCCGCCTTCTTTAATTCAAATTGCAGATACAGCAAATGGTTCAAATTATGACGAGGAACCTCCGGTGTTATCACCAATTCATTTAAGGTCAATAGTGCGCCCTCCTAAGAAGTTCACACCAAGTGATTATGTCAGGGCACGTAAGCAAATTTTTGCCGAAACGGTAAACCAAAAGCATTTTACTGATTTACCTTTTTTTATTCAGCGCAACATTTTGTCCCTTGTAATCTATAACAATTTCAACATGTTTTTAACTTTAATGAAGGTATCAACACATTTCGAACATCTGCTAGCCACCCTTTATAATTTATGTCCTCAAATTTACTTAAATGAAAATGTTATGTCCATATTGGAAGGTAAATCTGTGTTTCCTGATGGCGTACGACACAACTGGTCTCTTCGTAAGTTAAGCCGAGTGGCGGGTCCTGGGAGTGGAGTAATGATGGAACTGCGTGACGTACTGAGACCAATTTCTTCCCGATGGATAAATGGCTACATCGAGATCCTCGCAACAGCAATCGCCGGATGGTATTATATTGTCGGTTTTAAATTCAAACAGTAAAATTTAATATTCGCGTGTGCAGCGTTAGTAAATGAGCGTCAATTGACGGTGGTATGGCCTATTTTCCCTAAATAGGCTTCCAGTTGGAGCCACCAATCGCGCAAATAACATAACAACAGTAAACATGTGGTACGGCCTGTCTCCTTATGAGCTGGCTTCCAGTTGGAGCCACGTGTCGCGCAAATATAGGACAATATGTAAACAAAATGAATTTATTTATTTATTTATTTATTTATTTATTTTATTAATTAATTAATTAATTATTTATTTATTTATTTATGTATTTATTTATTCCATTATCTTTTTCAATGTAGAAGTAAAGGAAACACTTTCAAAACAAAGCAATGTTGAAAGTGTGTTTTCTCTCTCTCTCTCTCTCTCTCTCTCTCTCTCTCTCTCTCTCTCTCTCTCTCTGTTTAATCATTTAATAAAAAAAAAAGACTCTTAATAGGAGATGCCTCCACGTGGCAAGAGTTGGGCAACAGTTTAATCTGGCAGAAATCTCCTGATATTATTACTTGACTTGTGCATGTACTAGCAAGGTAAAGTGAGTTGATTTCCAGACCATACCCGTAATTTTTATTTAGTTTTTTATTCATTGTTTTCCCTCCTATCCAAACATGATTTTGAGTACTATATTTATTTGCTTTTGTCTGGTTACTCAAAATGATTAGATGGTTAAATATTGAAACGCGTATTTTAATTCATACTGAAAATGCCCTTAATGTCATAGATTTCATATTAGAGTCTCTGAAACGTTTCAGAACTGTTCATGTAATCAGTAGTTTTTGATGATGCACATGTCTTTATAATACATTTTCAAAATCGTCATACTGGAAATTCTTACATAGAACCTCTACATTGTAAGTTTTAAATTACCGCTAATTTACGTACGTTATAGTAAATACTTTGACATGCAGATGCGTATAAAATCTACAGAAATATATATATTTTTTTAACATCAAGAAGTAAAGAAGAGAGCTATAGATGAATGTCTTTTTCCCGGTTAATTATTTTTAAATGTTTGTTACCGAATGCCTGATAACCACAAATTTCCTAAGCATCTCTGAACTTAAGATATAATCATATTCTAAAATTAAAAAAAATAATAAGATAAACAGAGGCGGTATTATGTTCATATTCTTTGTTTACAACTGTAATGTTGACTTTCCTCTACATGTCAGCAATAGTAGACAGTCAAATTAATAACTAATTATTTCATTTATGAGAAGTGGGATGAATAATATCAAACCCTTTTGCATATAATTAATAATGTAATTAGTGCCTACGTGTGATACTAAAATTAAAATTATCAGATGCGGTAGTCGTTACTCATTAATTATGAGGAGATAAATGTAGGCGATAATTATAATCGCTTATAATAGAAGAGGCGATTGTCATTACTGTTTAATTATGAGGAAATAAATGTGAGGTGATAATTATACAATCGCCTGTATTGTCCCACGTTTGCTATAATTATGATGCATGCATTTTATTTTTTATATTAACGATGAAAGTCGCCATCTTCGGATCCTCATACGTGAAGCGAGCTTCTTATTTTGCAGACTTTGCCATGCCATTTGAAGTAGAGTGGTTCGGTGTTGGTGGAATGACAGCCTCCCAGCCCTGCCCAAACCTAATCTTCAAAATGGCGAGATACAGCCCGGACATCGTTGTCGTTTGTTTGGGGGGTAACGACATTTCCAGTGGAGCAGAGCCGTCTACTGTCATCGACTGCCTGACAAGCCTCTTCCACAGAATAAGAGATTTCGCCCCCCGACAACCCGATATTTTCTTCACGGAGATAGTCTCCAGGGGAAAATTCCGTTCTTCTCTACAACGTGAGGAATTCGACGGAAAGAGGAGAACCGTCAACAATAAGATGAAGAAAATCCTTGGCAGAACCTTCATCAGAATAGACGTCAGGTTTCCCAGACACTATCTACCAGACGGAATCCATTTCAACGACGCTGGGACTGTCATATTCCTGCTTTCCATAAGCAAGACAGTAAAAAGTCGCTCCTTTGAGTAGAGAATAAACGGCCCTTTTAAGGGCCTTTCACATTTTTCGAAAAGCTACCTCTTAACAGCAATCAGAACATGTCTAACAACGGCCAAAAAAATGGCACCCCCATCAAGTTACAAAATCTCGAATTCCTAATAAAAACAAAAAATTCATTTCATAACATTTAAGACAACAACGCCTGCCTTCAGTTCCATGTACGACGTAATACAGATTTTGTCATATATTTATCTATAACTATTAATAATATTTATTTAAACGTACGAGGGTCAATCAAAAAATACGAAGACAATGTGGCTGTCTATCATATATTTTTAATGAAAGCCATACTTAACAGATTAATCTGTGCACCAACACTTATGTTATTGATATTCGAAGTTTTATTCCATTTGATGAAACGGTATTTTTGTTACCCCTTTTTAAAAACAACATGTTTTGTCACCACGGCGCACGGTAACGTTCAAAACATGACGTTAAGATAAAACACGCACGGTTTATAGATATACCCCATCTTTATATCGCGCTTAGTCTATTGTGCCTTTCTCCTTACAATTTAAAATGGCACTGAACCACTTAACATCTTATTTCCACACATTTATTCAAGAATCATAAGTTAGTTCTTCAAATTTTTCATTTTCTAACCGTGTATCTCTTAGTGTACAGTAGGGATAACCCTGAACGTCGGATTGACGTTACTTATTTTTTGACCAAATATTTACAGATATTTTACTCTCTTTCTGACTGTTTTATATTCAAAATACAATTACCACCACCCCTAAAAAATTTATTACAGTTAAACACAAACTTGCAAATGCTTGTTGCCTTATCTTTTGCACCATTGAGCATTTTCATAGCTTGTAATGGCTTTTTTGTGAGTTAAATCTATTTTGTTTGTACTTCCCGTTGCGCCGTGACGTCCGGGGACGTCGATGTTTTTAGTCAATTCTAAAGAGGACTATCTGTCTTTAGTTACTAATATCTGTTTGACAAAACAATATAACCTGTCATTATTTGGTACATAGAATACCATGACTATACTTAATTTGAGGTTTCAATGTTATCTGGTTTTAAGCCCAATTTATAGAGATATTACTTTTAACATTATATGGTTTATTGTTGACATAACATAAAATCTTGACCGTGCGCCGTGACCTTATTTTTGCAGGATTAGATTCTAAAAAATTCTTAGAAATAAAGGAATTCATTAATTTTTTTTCTTGCAAATTGTTTGAAACTATTGCTAAATTATGTCTACCAAATTTAGTAATGATATGACGTTAAGTAACATAGCTATGACAAAAGTCTTCGTATTTTTTGATTGACCCTCGTACATTCCTGTTGGCGGACATTTTGTCACGTTCTTTCACAATATTCAGCGTGGGCATAATACGATTTCTTTAAAATTGAAATGCGGCGTACATAATGTAAAGACTTTTAGAAACTAGGCAACCTTTTTTAATTGCAGACATTATGTTTCGACATACAATTAGGTAGGCGGACATTTTGAACAACGTTCACAATGTTTAGCGTGGTCATAATACGATTTCTTTAAAATTTCAGTGGCGGACATAGCACTTTTTAAAGGGCGTATATAGTGTTACGACTTACGATTGAAACATACATTCGTGTTAGGGATGTTATGCCATTTTATTTTTCAATGTTAGCTTGGTCATTATATAATCCCTTTAAAAATATAACGGCGGACATAATATTACGACTTTTGGAAAAAATGTGAATATTTGAAATTGCTTATATAATGCTATGACATGCATTACAGTCGGCGGACATTATGCCACAATTTTTAGCGTGCTCATAATCATTTATGATTTCTTCAAAAGTTAATGCGGCGTAACTTTAAAAATAGGATAACACATTTTTATGTCGGACATAACGACTTATGGTTTAAACATGTATTCATGATGGCGGACATTATACCACAATTTATAACGTGGGCAAACAAACGATTTTTTTTTTCAATTTATAGGCGACAAACAAAAAGTTACGACTTTTTAAAGAAAAAAGTGATCATTTTTTTTTAATGGCAGACATAATGGTGCGACACATTTCCTTTTTGCAGACATGCATAATTTTTCACAGATTTTAGCGTGGACAGAGTACGTTTTCTCCAAAAGTTAAAGCGGCGGACATTATAAAACGACATTTAGAAAATTGGAGTGCACTAAATAATGTCGGACATAAGATTTAAACATGCATTCCTGTTTGCGGACATTTTGTCCAGATTTTTCACAATTTTTAGCGTGTGCATCGTGTGCGTTAAACGAACTAATAGTCTATATAATGCGGCGTACATAATGTTCCGACTTACGATTTGAACGTACATTCCTATGTGCAGACATAATGCAATAAATTTTCGCGTCGGACATGATACGATCTTTCCGAATTTTTGACAGACATACGTTTCAACGTTATGAGATAGTGTGTACATTTATGTATATTGATTAATACGATCATATAATTCTCATTCTGAAAACAATTTCAGATCAATAAATGGCAAACATAATATTACACAATGGGATAGCAAATATTATATTTAGAAATAATAGAGAGAGTAGTGTGTTCAAAACTGGTGGCGGACATTAGCCCATACATTTTCCAAGAACAATGCTGACATTTTTAGCGACGTGCATGCATTTAATACAATTTCTCTGAAATTCGAAGGTGGCGGACATATGGTAATGACTTTTGGGGGAATATACGGAATTTTTGTAAAGGCGGACATAACAATGATTTTTTTCGAAAAAAGTGGCGGACATTTCGTGATGGCGGACATAACGTGACCATTTTTTCAAAAAGGTGGCGGACATTTCGTGATGGCGGACATAACGTGACGATTTTTTCAAAAAAGTGGCGGACATTTCGTGATGGCGGACATAACGTGACGATTTTTTCAAAAAAGTGGCGGACATATTGTGACGGCGGACATAACGTGACGGCGGACATAACGTGACTCAACACCGTATATCAGCGCGCGGTAACAAGTAAACAATCGTCTGTCAAAATGTTTTCGACCTGATTCACGGTAATTTACAATCATGCCACGCTGGAGGAAGCAAGGCTTCTGAAAGAAGTCAAATCAATATAAAAGCAATTCTCAGCTTCTCGCTAGTCGCTGGACCGACCGTAAGACCACAGATGATCACAATTATTGGGAGAATTCTCCTGATATTCAACAGACCGACGATGCTCAGACTACCGGTATACATAATCACGATGGCCTGATGTATGTGCCAGAACCGGCAGGCAGCGACGTTTCCGTCTCTTTCAATGATTTGGAAAATTCTAGGTATTGCTTCAGATGATAAATTTAGGAGAATAACTCATGCTATCATATATTATATATATAACTTAATGTAGTAAATTTTACCACGTTTACAGTAAATACACATTTTTGAAGTCTGCATAAACAGTTGTAATGCATGATAAAGAGAAAAGCATTATGCATGTAGCATCTTTACATATAAGTCATGTTCTTCATTTATATAAAAATGTAAAACAGTAAAAAAAAAATACCACATTTGATTTTAGTTAATTTGCATAATTGTCATTTATAGCTGCAAGTATATGTAGCTCCTGGTCTGAGAATATTCAGATGGATGACCTGGGAACTTCCCACCGGAAAAAAATGTGTATTTATTGCGCACAACAACGTGACTCATGAACCTTATTTATACGCAAATTCTGTGAAAATAATTAGTACTATTAAATTCTTTATGCAATTTACTACAGTACTGATATTTTCTCTTTACTTTGAAGCCTCTGATAATCTTTTAAACACTATCACCAATCCTGTAAATTAAAGTGATGCAGTTTGTTTACATGTAAAAATGGTGACTCTTGATTTAACATACTTGATTTTCTGAGGTCGCTAGCATGTTGCGGAGAAAATGTGAGGCATGTTAAGAAATAAAAGATCTGCATGAAAAATTTAAGGGTACTATTTGTTTTCACAGAATTTGCGTATAAGTAAGGTTAATAAGTCCAAAACTAGTGCACATTTTTGTGCAGAATAAATACACAATTTTTTCAATGGGTGGCACTCCGGACTGTACCTCTTAGGTCGCCCATCTGAAATTTTTTTAAACCAGGAGCTACAGACCTGCAGCTAAATTGTCATTGCCTGTGTTTGTTCAGTATTACCAAACTTTGATTTGTTTATAAAGAATCATTCAACTTTATTTAAAAAACAATTTTTTTTTAAGGTATGACTCATCATGGAGAGAGGGAAGAAGGGTTGTTGAGTTAGGGGTGTTAGCAGATGGCCTCTCCGGATGTGAAAAATGTGGCATTCCACTCCATTTTTCGCATTCCATAGGAGTACTGACATGTGGATTATGTTCTTTTTTAAAAGTCCAATGCAAAAACACCATATGTCAGTACTTAAATACAATACCAACTGGAAAACGCCATGGAAAAATTTGGGATGCAAATACTAAGCTTGCCACAGGTACAATTTCTGGATTGACTGATTGAATACATGAACTGATATTATAAAAGGTTGTGGGTACAATATACTGTGGAATCATTTATATTCGTGGAGGTCAATTTTCGTGGAATGTTGGCTTTTTGCTTATTCGTGGGGATGTAATTTCGTGGCTTTGTTGCATGGTTTTCAGTTTAAGTAAGAAAAATAACTCGTACAAAACTTGTTTTCGTGGAGGACGTAAATACGTGGAGAGGGATACCCACAAAAACCACGAAAATTGAGCCACCACAAAATATAATATACAGTAATATTTTTAAACAACTTCTTGTCATTAATATTTTCTTAAGTCATGAAATACACATGAATCTTATTTTTCAGGAATGATGCATTCAGGCATAGGGCCTTCTCAGGTGAATGCTCTTTTATCATCTCTGAATATACCTACAGTTAGTACCCGAACATTGCAAAACAGGCAAAATGAACTGGGAACAGTCATGGAGAAAGTTGCAGAGGACACTAAAAGAAGCAGCCTTCATGAGGAAATTCAGGCAACTTTAGAGTATGTATACATGCAGATAAAATACTGGTACAATATATATCCTTGAAAAAAATTGGTTTTATTTTTGTATAATGCTTCATTGTCTTTGTTGAAAAACTGCATAATAATACATATACATGCACATGCAATTATTTCATGAAGGTTCTATCAGAGCTGAAATTCATAGTGTTTAAAAATAAATCCCATTTTATTTTACTTAAATTATGACTTGTTTGGGGAATTTTCAGGAGTGAGGGTACAGATGAATTGACAGTCAGTGTCGATGCTGGTTGGCAAAAGCGGGGCAGTGGGCGATCTTTTGACAGTCTCTCTGGTATGATTTTTTTAAGAATGAAGTTTTACTTGGTTTATTTAATTAAAATCATTATTAAGGGTTAAAGGTAAGTTATGATTATTGTATTATAAGAAGAGAAACATATAATAATACTATATGTTTGTGCGACATATTACATGTACTGTGAAATTCTTATTTCCTGGGGCTAAGTCTCATAGATCATAAAGATTATAAAGGTTTGATGGGATATTTAATTTCACAGAATTGCTTGTTTGTACATTGAATGAAGTCGGTATATTCCATAATTCAGAAATTCATGAAAATTAAGTCACATGCTGCAAATATATAATCCTCAGTGGTCTTCATGCCAGTACAAGTATTTCCTGAGTATTTCATGACAGTGATATTAATGAACTTTATTCTCATAACTGAAATTAAATAGTAGAGAAAATACTTATTTACAATATATACAAACTACAATTTAATGGATGAATATCATTGGTAGTACCATAGGCATGATGAAGGGATAACAGATAATTAATTCAAATAAACCATATGAGTTAATTAGCTCTTTCAAATTTACATGTACCGGTAGTATCTAATTAGATAGTTTACAAATAATGACAATATTTAATTAGTTATTCAATTTTATAATTTTTAAATTTCATCTGCATGACTATACGAAATAAAAGGTAAGTTTGTTGGTTTTTTTTTTAATTTTCAGGCCATTGCTCGATGATTGGATCGCATACAGGGAAAATCATTGATTATGAGGTACGCTCAAAATCTTGCAGGATTTGTGAAAATGCTACAAAAGCTGGTAGAGTCCCCAAAGATCATGACTGCCGAAAAAACTGGGAAGGTAGGGTCTTCTTTCTGCTATGAATATAATAATGAGAGAGAGAGAGAGAGAAGAGAGAGAGAGAGTGAGAGAGAGAGAGAGAGAGAGAGCGAGAGAGAGAGAGAGAGAGAGATATATCAATGCATAATAATGCATGTATATATTTTTTTTTATACGTAAGCTATTAATATCTATTATTATCGTAATTATAGGCAGCTCTAAAGCAATGGAAAGAGATATGGTTGTCGATATGGTTACGAAGATGGTGGACAAAGGGGTCAACATTACCAAAGTTGTGGCAGATGAGGACACAACTACTTTTTCCCATCTAAGAACCATTCATAACAACATTACGAAGATAAGTGACAGGAATCATATTAGGAAAACATTTTCTTCAAATCTGTATGGTTTGCAACCAAAACACAAATCTTTGAGTACCAAAGTAATCCGGTACTTGGTGAAATGCTTTAATTACATGTTGGCTCAAAACAGAGGAAATCCAGATGGCATACAAAAGGGCTTGGATGCACTTGGCAAGCATCCGTTTGGTGATCATACCTCATGCAGTGACTCTTGGTGTTCCCATGTAAACAATCCAAAACAAAAATACACTGCCTTGTCTTATGGGAAACCCATGCGGGACAGTCATCTCCAAGAATCTCTGCAAACAGTTTGCTCTAAATTTCTTAAGTACAGTATTAAACTTTCAAATTTAGGAAGCACACAGGCCAACGAGTCATTCAATAAAACTGTCTCCATGAAAGCTCCAAAGAACCATCATTTTAGCAGTTCTGCAAGTCTCAATTACAGAGTTGCCGCAAGCGTTGCAGAGAAAAACACA
Source organism: Magallana gigas (assembly GCF_902806645.1). Taxonomy (NCBI): domain Eukaryota; kingdom Metazoa; phylum Mollusca; class Bivalvia; order Ostreida; family Ostreidae; genus Magallana; species Magallana gigas. Next base: position 50,750,682 of record NC_047563.1, read on the forward strand.
GGACAAACCTACGTAGTAGAGGTAATTAAGCTAGATATATATGCTGTAAAGCTCAGTTAAGTTTTAAGGACACCTGGACTGACACAGTATTTCAGATTATTTTTGCAATTGCCTAATCTTAACCATTTTCAATACTATACTTAACCATTATTAAGAACTCTATAATGCGAAATACATTCCGTATTGTTTACAGTTAGGAACTTCATAACCCATTTATGCAAATTTTGTATATTGCAAATTGAGAAAGAAATCATTACTATATATATATATAATAATGAGTTTGTTCATAATACTATATCATATTTTAAACAGGTGAACAGAAGAGTGGGTCTTTCCCCAGGAAAGCACACAAAAAAGTTTTGCTATCTTCGAGACTCACAGTCACGGAAAAGACAAGCTATTGCACGAACAAAAAAAGCAAAGAGGAGAAGAATAGAACTGAAAGCCAAGAAGTGAGTCTCTGAAATAAAATCTTTCTCGTTATTTTTTATAAGGTTTTATGCATTGATTATGATATTGCATATGTGTGTATGGAAGTATCGGTACTACTCTTCCTACCAATTCAAGATGAGGATTAATTCATTGATTATATCAGACAGTTGTTACAAACAACTAGCTTATCTAAAAATAAGTCAGTTCTAATGTAAGGTACTTATTTAATATATATACAGTAATGTTGACAATAAAAAAAAAATGTGTGCATATCTGATGCATGCAAGCTTAATGAATTGTTCACTGCTTATTGGTCATTAATGTGAAAATGTTTAAATTAGTTTGAATTAGTCAGTTAATGATATTGATTATCTTGTTGCCTTTGTAGATGCCAGACCACATCATGTAAAGAAATAAGAGAGGGTCCGACTTATATGTCTGGAGTTGGAATTGGTGATCCAAACAGTGCGGTTAAAGAAATACCACGACCATCATCTGTACCACAACTTCAGAGTTTGTCATCAATCAAAGACCATAGTCTTGTCTTTTTTGACCTGGAAACAACAGGACTTGGTATTGATGCATATGAATTTTTAATTATCCAAAATATTAATCTGGTTGATTTAATTCAAAGGATTGTTTTTATAAGTTGACTCATGTGACATAAATGCTTATGTTGATGCTTTTTTTTCATTTTAGCAAGAACATCACATATTCTGCAGGTGGCTGCCGTCTGTGGGGATGAGTCATTTTCCACCTATGTCATGCCAAAGGAGCAAATTACCCCTTCTGCATCAGAAGTTACAGGCCTAAAGCTTAATAATGGAGCCCTCTATCACAATGAGAGGAAAGTGAATGCTATTTCAATATCAAGTGCACTTGAATCCTTTTTAAGCTTTATTGAAAAGCAAGCCTGTGTTATTTTAGTTGGCCATAATATCAAAAGTTTTGATGTCCATGTTCTATTTCATGCTTTAGATTCTTGCTCTTTGTTAGATCGGATGGCACATTGCGTGCAAGGGTTTTTGGATACCAAATATTTATTCAAACTTGTCCATCCTAGTTTGTGCTCATATAGGCAACAACATTTATCAGATGTGTTGCTTCAATGTACCTACAATGCACATGATGCTGTAGAAGACGTTTTAATGTTAAAAAGGTTATTTGACACTGTTCAATTTTGTGATGATGAACATTCATGTACTACATGTACCTTTCAGTATGCATTGAGTGCTTATTGTTACCAAAAGGTTGTGAAAAGAAATATCCCGTCTTTGCAATGTCTGGTAGATAAAAATGTACTTAGTGCTGGAATGGCTAAGAAAGTTGCAGGCAGTGGTCTAGATTTTGAATGTCTCAGACTAGCACACTCAAGAAGTGCTGATGGTATTCATGCTCTATTTACTGAACAGTGTGGCAACAGCTCAGTTAGAGTAACTAAGTGTAAAAAAAAATTATTGATTCTGTCACAAACTTTTTCATGTCTTTGAATGAAAGTTGAATTAGATATTCTGTCTGATCATGATATCAATTTTTGAACTGCAAAACATAATGAAATTCAATGGGTTTTTTTTATTGGACGTATTCTTATATTCACATATGTTATATATAATTCATTATAAAAATGAATTTTCATGGTTCACATGCATAGAACATACAAAATTTGTGAATTGTTCATTAGAAGCTATATGTCAGTATTAATTTTGTATATAATAATCAGTAATATATTCTTTTGATTTGTGATAAAATTCTATTACATAATATTTTAACATTTATATATTTTTTACAAGAATGTGTCAGGTAAATTATAATTGATATGAATTTTTTTTTGCAATAGTATTTCTTATTATTCAAATAAAAAAAACATGTTGGATAAAATAGAGAAATGCAGAGGAAATTTGAAATTTTGAATGTAAGAATTTTAATTTTTAAAATAGTTAATCCATTATTTTTGCCTTAAAAATTATCAAACTAGATGTCACAAAGAAAATCTAACAGATTTTTCTTATTGTCTTTTGTTCAACTGCTTAAGAGAATGGAATGAAAATACATATGAATTCGGGAAAAAACAGAGGAAATTCGGATTATTTAAAGAAAAAATATCTCAAAAATTTGATCATTGACACCCACTTTGCTTTTTAATTTTGTTTTCTTTAGGATGCAGTTTACATGCATAGCTTATCCATAAAGGATTATCATCATTCAATTTTTTTTAATATTGAAATGAAAATTTGTTGTTTTTTATGAACTTTTTTTTTGAAACAGAGGAAATTCGAGTTGCATAAAATAAAAACGGGCTTGTTTCATGTAAAAATTTTAGTTCAATTTTAAGAATATACCCTTTATGAATAGATACACACAATGTTATGTTTTATTAATGTGATTAACAAATAAATATTGTCGAAATATGTGATTACCTCCTAAAATTTCAAATTTACAACGCTGAATTTATGCAATAATTTGATTGACCATTAGCAAAAAAAGTAGGTCATTGACCCAGTTGTTTGAAAGTGGATTTCAGCATTACATACAAGTGTCTTACTTGTCCAATAGTTATTATATGGATATCATCAGTGGATTTTTTTTTTATTCTGAGTAAACGTCATCCTTATATGTTTTATTTATTTGAAATTAATGATATTAACGTAATAACAAATGAAAAGTTAATGAAGTTTCCAAAACAAATTACAGATACTACTATGGCGAACGAACCCGATACCAATAAGGTGGACAGATAGCGTGGGAAAGCTTGTACGCCCTAGGTGATGATCAACTAATGACTATCAACAACAACGAAAATAGAAAATCCTGAATAAACAAATCGAATCTTTATAATAGCTGGTCTGTCCACACGTCGATCTCTTTACATATACTAGGCTTGATCAAAATAGACAAGAAATCTATTCAGAGAAAGAAATCCAATATGGCTGATTGATAGTAAAAAACATCAGTAGTCTGAATCCTACTCTACATGACTATCAGGCGAGGATAATAAACAATAGATACCTATATATATATATATATATATATATATATATATATATATATATATATATATATATATATATATATATATATATATATACAAAAGAAAACAAATAATTCACCTCTGATTCGCTTCTCTTTCTCCACGTGGCTTTGTTTATGTTGTTGTTTTCTGACCTCTGCGCTGTCTTCTTCTTTGTGAAAATATCGAATGTCAGGATATATTCTTACGCATTATTTTCATTTATTAGGAAATGTAAGATGCAAAGATATTTTATACATGCTTAACAATATTTATAGCAATAACTGTCTGAGATATCTGAAAACAAATATAGACATGAAAATTCAACAAAAACGCTACGATAAACTCTGAACTGCTTTTCTACGCACAATATTTATAAGGATGTAATACAGCTCTGGTTGAATACCTAACCCGACTGGCTTACCATCGTTAACTTCATGAATATTCATAAGCATTTACTTTCAAGTCTTTTTGTGCAAACCTTTACCATATCACTGGTGTTAAGCCGATATGCGTACCATTTGGTACGCATATCATAAGATGGCGACGACCTCTGCAGGTTCGTAAGTTTACACAACTCTTTTTATTTATTTAGATCGTATTTCAGCGGGTAAAACATCAGTGTTTGAAGGGCTAGCGAGTCTTCACATGTAGCAACCTATAAAATAATCCAAAACTGCATATTAATTGATATTTTCTTCCTTAATAAAAATCCCGATGATATGCGTACCTACGGCATGTTTATGTTTTTGGATATACGTACCATATTTTGATGAAATGGGTACCAGCTGCTTTCCTATTATATTTTGTGTTTTCTTTGGTACGCATATCGGCTTAACACCAGTGCATATATCAAATAACTTCGAAATTTTGTTTACTTTCAGGTTATGAAAGTTGTATAATATTATATCTCTACAATTCTGATATATCAACTTCTGTGTAAACTTGATTATCACCTCTGCACATTTCTGCCGCTAGGGGTGCCATCATGCATACAAATGAGCTACTCGTGCGACGATATTATACGGTGGCATAGCCACCGTTTGTTGGTATTTGGCAATATTTAAGGATAGATGGATCCTGATTGTTGGAGATTGGGAATGATCGAACTACAGCTTGAAGGCGAAATCCAAAAAGGAAGCTGACTGTTGCGCATGAACGATTGCGCGATGAACTAGGAACGATAACTCTAAATTATACATGTGAAACCAATAGAGGTAATTGAGAGTTATCTTTTTTGGATCAGCTAGTTTTCTTTTCGTCTCGATAACTGGACTTAACTCATTTTCAGTTAAGTCTGATAATTTAGAATTTACATTTAATAATTTTAAAGCTGCTTGGATCGATTTTTTGGGTAATTACAATATCAAATAACTTTCCACACAAACTATTTATCTTGGAAAGCTATGAACTTTCTCCTGTTTACACCAGTAGAATCGGTCTCCTTTTAAAGTTAGAACTATTTAAAGTAAATAAAAATAATTCCGTTTTGGGCAAAGGAAAAAATAAACCAAAATGCATCATGGGATGGATGTTTAGGAAAGAGAGCAATTTGGTCCCCCCCCCCCCCAAATGATTGGGGTTATTAAACTCGCATGCTCTGCATCGATTGTAGACAAAGGAAACTTCAGAAGTATTAGCGAACAAAACATACATAGGTTTGTTTGCAATTTGCCTGAACATTACGACCTTTATTTATAGCGATGTAAACGTCCGTCTTGGCTTCACTATGAATTTTCATATGAGGCGAAATAATGTGATACCCTTTTCATGTCGTTTGTTTTGTTAGTAAATTTTGACAGAATTTTTTTTCATTGAATTTGGTTTAATTGACTAGGAAAACTACTGCAATGTCTATTATTATACTTAGGAAAACCACCGTTTAAAAACGTGCACAAAATTTGATATAAAATCGAACCTAGCAGCTTTAAATACGTTTTATGTAAACTGTATAATTTGCAGAAAGAAGAGAGGGGGAATAGATAGTGCAAATGCCCATTTGGTTTAGTCATAAAATGCAATTTCAAATTAATTTTTTCCAACTAAATATACATGATAATGTCATAATACAGGGTGTCCCATAATATCTGATACCATTTACTCTTTATCTAATTAAAAATCAAGTACATTTTTATAATTGTATATGATATAAATTTTCACAGAACAAATTTCACTCACAATCACAATTTTTTGGCAAATTGGGGGTTGTTTATAGAAACGCAACAATTTTAAAGAGAGTACTCCAAATGACGTCCTTTTTAAGTCGATCGATGAGAAAATTTCTTCACAACAGCCACTGTACGGATCCCATTTCTTTAAATCTCTCACAATTTAAAGAATATGTTGCTTCTTGAGTCGCTCTTTACCAGGATGCGCAGGACACAGGTGCTTGTGGACAGGACCGTGCACTACCCCCCCCCCCCCCCCCCTTTCTATTTTTTTTTTTTTAATTTTTTTTTAATTTCTTTTATTAATTATCGATAACAACCCCCTTATATATGTATCCTGTCGAAAAATAACAGAAATATTACGAATCCGTAGCATTTTATATTCACACTCGTTTCCCCTATATATATATAAGGGGGGTGGGGGTGGGGGGGGGGGTAGTGCACGGTCCAGTCCACAAGCATTTGTACTTACTATTATTTGTCGACATATAAACTTTTTTTCGTTCACGATCGCACTAGCTCCTTGCATGGTTATGCCTAATTGCATATTCCAGCGACCTCACATGGAAACCAGTTTAAACGACTTTCTGCAAATTGAATGATATCACAAGCTATCGCATGTATTTTCCTTTCGTTTTCAATTCAGTTGGTTCAGATTCTAACTCACTATTTGTGTTAAATCCAATAAATTCAGCTCAATAGCTCTGCATTAGCTGAAGGCGCATCCATTTTGAACATTGTTGATGTTGTTGTTTTGTATTCATACGCACCGCTTCATATAAATTGCATTTTTGATCAATGACACTTTACATTTTATAATTTGAAAAGGGAACCGTTTGGTTTCGTCCCCCAAATGAATGGAGTTATACAACCCGCATGCTATGCATCAATTGCAAACAAAGCAGACCTCAGAAATATAAGCAAACAAAACGTACACAGGTTTATTTGTAATTTGCCTGAACTTAATTAACTTTACTTATAGCAATGTCAAAGTCGTAATACAACCATGCCCGTCTTGACGTCAGTGGTGAACTTTAACATGAGGCAAATTAAGGCAATACCCTTTTATATCGTTTGTTCTGTTTACAAATGTTGTACATAATTTTTTTCATTGAAATTTGGTTTACTTGATTGGAAAAACTACTGCAATGTCTATCATTATTCATATACTTAGCATAAGAATCGTTTAAAAAAAAGCAAAAATTTGATATAAAATCGAACCAAGCAGCTTTAAATAATAAGAAAAGAAAATAATAATTTTTCTATTGATCGACGAATCAAAGACAAAAATGACCGGAAAACTTTTTCATCAATGCGCTACGCGCATTGACGAAGTTTTCCGGTCAATTTCCAAGGTGGTATCTCAGTGAAAATAAAATATACACAGGGCGAAAAAACCATCTTTAAGCAAGTCCTTAAAGGTGGCTTAAAGGTGACTTAAAGGAGCTTAAAGGCTATACAACCTTTAAGCCGCCTTTAAGTCACCTTTAAGCAAGTGCTTATAGGTCCTTAATGTCCAAACTTCTTTAAGCTACCTTTAAGCCACCTTTAAGCCACCTTTAAGCATCTTTAAGTGGCATTTACGCTCTCTTTACACTGCCTTTACACTGTCTTTAAGTGGCCTTTAAGTCAATATTGATCAAGCTGAACAATAAAAACATATATTAAATGCAAAAGCTCTTTTATAGAGATGGGAGGGGGTCATCCGAGTGATGATATAATTTCCAAGGAAGGGGGGGGGGGTTCCAGGCGGTTTTAGTCGTCGCTCCATTAAACACAGATCGCTATCATCAGCACCGCTCCGATGGACACAGATTGCCGTTATAAAATTCTTTATAATTTTTGGGGGGTTTCAAAATTATCGTAGGGATGAGCGCAGTCTCTGTATCTTAATATGTGCATAAAACTAATTAAAGTATGTTTGTTTCCTATTATAAATTAATCGGTGAAAAATCTCTCTCTCTCTCTCTCTCTCTCTCTCTCTCTCTCTCAGTTCATCTGGTTATTAAACAAAATAAAGATAATGAACCAAAAATGCATGATTTAATTTGTTAATCGGTTTAAGGTTTGTATTTTTTTTTTCAATTTTCATTATTTCTAACTCTAGATCTGCTAGATACATGCTAAAGATGAAAAGACTCTCAACTGCCTTTGTTATATCGGGCAGGATATTACTGCTTTGTTTGTCTAGACATAGTTTTGTTCGTTTGTGTATATCTAATTAGAGTCTATTGTTTGTCCAACTTAAGAAAACCCCTGGAACTAACACAGAATATACAAGATATACACAACAGTTGTGTCGTGTGCCCAGGTGCATGTTTGTGTATATCTAATTAAAGTCTATTGTTTGTCCAACTTAAGAAAACCCCTGGAACTAACACAGAATATACAAGATATACACAACAGGTGTGTCGTGTGCCCAGGTGCACGTCAGGGTTTCTAAAGGCGTTGAATCTTAGTATGTACGATTATACGATAAGTCTAGTGAATAAAAGTTAATTTACATTTGTAATTCATTTTCAAAGTATTATTTCCTAGCTCTGGGTTTCAAATATGTTACGTCTACAAATTAACGATACATGTATGTAAGAGTAAAATCTTGAGGCTAATTAATTAATGTACCGGTGATCATAAATAGGGGTTGATTATTTAAATATATGTATAAGGGTAAATATGTCAAATATACCCGGCCTGGCACATCATACAATTGTATGTACAAGTCATTTGCAATTGCCACATGCAGTAAATACGTCACCGGTAATTGGTAATTTTGTTTGTTATAGAATTGATAGTTTAAAAATCATGTACATACAATTACATGTAAATATTTAAACATATTGAAACGGCGCCGCGATCATGAAAACCGGGAAATTGCGGGAAATTGAACAAATACCCTAATAGTATCAATGCATTTAATAAAAGAAATGATTTCATTTTCTTTCTTACATTTTTATAGCTATAAATTAGATGAATTACGTATATCTACTCGGTTTAAATTTATTAACTAAGAAAGCCTACTATAGTGAACCTAACGGTTTCCATTTAGGTATAATATATTTTTGTTCACTGAAGACCAAGTTCCGTATTTCATTCTAAATACATGCATGCATGTAATTTATAAATTAGATATCATTGATTGTTACAAACTGAATGGTTTGTCAAAATCTTTTCAAGTAAACACATTCAATACAGTGATTCAATATCCACTGATATATAGGATATAAAAACGCCTATAATTATGTAAGTTGCCGTGGCGCAGGGGATGTGTGGTGATGCTAGTAAACTAAGGGTCCCGGGTTCAATTCTCACCGCGGCCGTTTTTTTTAGTGTTTTTTTTTTTCATTTTTCTTTCTAGAACAAAAACCGTTTTAATACCTTTTCTTTCATAAAGTTAATACATTTTGTTGGAAATAAAGCACAATATTGAATTAAATTTTTTTTAATGGCTTAAAGGTGGCTTAAAGGTGGCTTAAAGAAGTTTGGACATTAAGGACCTATAAGTTGTCCTTAAAGGTGGCTTAAAGGTGGCTTAAAGATAGTCTTTAAGCTGCCTTTAAGCCATCTTTACGCTTTCTTTAAGCCACCTTTAAGCAATACATATAGCTTAAATGTAGCTTAAAGGTGGCTTAAAGATCGTCTTTAAGCTACCTTTAAACACCTTTAAGCTATCTTTAAGGAGGACTTAAAGATGGTCATTCATCCTGTGATAGTTGTTTACCTTCTCCCTTAATCATATATATATATATATATATATATATATATATATATATATATATATATATATATATATATATATATATATATATATATATATAAATCTGATTTAGGCATTGAGGAGACCATACCCTAAAATGTAGTTTAGGGAGACAATATACAAAATTTTTATATGTGCATATTTTTTATTGCAAATAGTCATTTAGAGGTCTTCAAGATTCAAATAACTTTACATGTGTTTTAATTTTTCAATATATCTTGTCCTTAAAAAAATACAGCAAAAATGGTCTCCTTAATATTTTGTTACTCTCTCATAAGGCTTAAGGAGACCGTGCATATATTTTCATATATATTTTTTATGGCTTAAGTAGACCATTCTTTTTTCCCATAATTTTCATGATTTGCAAGTGCTCTATCATTTTTTATCGCCACGCAACATAGAATTAAGATATAATGCAAGGTCACTGTGTACATGTGCATGTATATGTAAGCTTTGTTAATATCTCACATAGTTGATGGTGTGGACTTTTAATATTCATAGATGGTCATTTAGAGGTCTGTGGAATGGCAATAATCTCACATCTGTTTTAATTTTTCATTACTATAAGCCCTTAAAAATATACTATATTGTCCCTCTAATATTGTGAGACTGTCTTATGCGGTTATGGGATACCGATAATACATTTTTATTAATATTACTTAATTAGGGTTTAGGTAGACCATTCTTTTTTTTTAACCATAACATTCGTGATTTGCAAGCCCTTTAATTTTCACTGTCCGGTTTTTTTCGCATGTCACGAAATTTGCGAAAATGGGGAAAATATGTAGCATTTTAAATTTGCGTCCCTACTGAAGATTATCTTCTCAATTCAATCCATTCTACATGTATCCTAATGTGTTTTAGAATTTCACATTAATAAATGAAAAAAAAAAAAAGTTCATGAACAAACTTTACTAATCATCAAAACTAATTTCAAATAGATTTCATTTATAATTTATGGACCAGGGTGTAAACATTAGTTCAATTTTGAAAGTTTAAACAATTAATCATTTCAAATTTATTAACAGAGCAATCATTTCCATTCAAAATTCAGTGTACATAACATGTCCATTATTTTGGTGAACTTGCAGTTCAATTACAACAGTTTCATTTTTTTCTGTGCAACAAAATCATGTATGTAAGGATCTGTAAATTTATGAAATCAAAATATTCATAATCTATTTTCAACCTTCATATTTCAAATTTCATACATTTCAAGAAAATAAAGCTTTTAAAATTGATTTACTTAATATTCTTCATAATTCATATATAACAATCAAAAAAGGTGATCAAAGATCACGTATTGAATGAACCATTCATTAATAAATGTTAATGAATAACATTGATAATAAGTACACATGTAAGAAATTGACAAAGTTTAAAAGTTACTCTGGGAGCAAAAATGACTGATCAAATGCATGGCAAAAAAAATATTAAAGGACGAACAGGATTATGCAGCTAAAAAAAATTCAAAATTTTCAAACATAAAGACATTAGGATGTCGTCTGCAATACATATCACGTTTAGGGGCCACTTTCTTGCCTTATAAGAAACAAAGGTAATCACAGATTACAAAGCACCGAGACGAGGCATCACCTTTATAAAGCATCACCTTTATGAGACCACCTTTATCATATTACCTGAAAATCATAATTAATGATCTTGGATATCTATGGATACTGTTTCGAAACAATATCATATTACTATATCATATGTTAAACAAGAGGCCCATGGGCCACATCGCTCACCTGAGGAACAATAGGTATGATAAAATCAGCTCAATGGAGTCATAATACAAACTATCTGGACAATGTACAATAATTCATGTAAATCCTGTATAAATAAAATCCATTTTCCCCTGGATATTCTTATGTTTATAATCATTAGTCCCTTTTCTAACAGGATGATTTTATAGCCAAATCATATGTTGAGTATTGCAGTTCTAAAAAAGATCCGTAACAATAGTTTATATATTGGATATAAACGTACATCAAACTCTGGACTTTCTCGTGAGGCCAAAGAATTGTCCTGGGGCCAAAGTCTTAACAATTATAAAGAATCATCTGGCTGATTAGTTTTTAAAGATTTGCCCTATATATTCCTTTGTTAAACTTTGACACCCCCCCCCCATTGTGACCCCACCCTACCCCTGGGGATCATTATTTTCACAACTTTGAATCTACACTACCTGAGGATGCTTTCACACAAGTTTCAGCTTTCCTGGCTGATTAGTTTCTGAGAAGAAGATTTTTAAAGAATAACTCTGTTTATTCCTATGTAAAACATCGACCTCCCATTGTGGCCCAAACTTACCCCCAGGGGTCATGATTTTCACAAATTTGAATCAACACTACCTGAGGATGCTTCCACACAAGTTTTAGCTTTCCTGGCTAATTAGTTTCTGAGAAGAAGATTTTTAAAGATTTACTGTATATAATCATATGTTAAACTTCGATCCCCCATTGTAGCCCCACCCTACCCCCGGGGGTCATGATTTTCACAACTTTGAATTTACACTACCTGAGGATGCATCCACACAAGTGTCAGCTTTCCTGGCTGAATAGTTTCTGAGAAGAAGATTTTTAAAGATTTACTGTGGATTCCTATTTAAAACGTCGATCCCCCATTGTGGCCCCACCCTACCCCTGGGGGTCATGATTTTCACAAATTTGAATCTTCACTACCTAAGGATGCATCCACACAAGTGTCAGCTTTCCTGGCCGATTAGTTTCTGAGAAGAAGATTTTTAAAGATTTACTTTTTATATTCATATGTTAAACTTCGACCCTCCATTGTGGCCCCACCCTACCCCCAGGGGTCATTTTTTTCACATCTTTGAATCTACACTACCTGAGGATGCTTCCACCCAAGTTTCAGCTTTCCTGGTCGATTAGTTTCTGAGAAGAAGATTTCTAAAGATCTAATCTATATATTCACTTGTTAAACTTCGACCCCCCCCCCCCCCCCCATTGTGGCCCCATCCTCAGGTGAGCTAAAAAGGTTAAGTTTACAATTCAATAAGTTGGTTTCTGGAAGAACAGATTTTGAAAATTTCCGTAATAAATATTGACAATTTTTTTTTTACTTTTTTTAATCTTTAGCTTTAAGATCTGTGTACAAACATAGAATTGTGAGCAAATCTCTGTATCTTGCTTATAATTCGAAGCTTAACACTCAAATATGGTTAGTAAATAGAAATTGTAAACAATTAAACACAAGGAACATGCACTACATGTATAATGAATTATATATATACATGTATATACCTACATATTTCCGTAAGCGATATCAAACTCTATTTAAACTGAATAAACTAGAGAAAATGCCGAGCATCTCAACAAAACCTATTGCATTAATCTACCATTACGCAAAAGATAATGCCGAATTACCGATCAGTACCCCTACATCAGATTTTGCTTAATTTGCGCAGGTAAACAGTTAACGTAACTGTTTGATTTACCGAAGTCTCTGTTTGATTTGATACGTAAAAATCACGAAATACAGACGATAGTTTCCAGGTTACAAAGCATAAATAATGAAAACGAAACGAAAATCAGAACAAGCTAACACCAACGTCATGTGTGAAAACTGTCAACGCATTGAAATATTTAGCCTCAATTTACTTCACAAAATCGGCACCAATATATTTTTCATGTTTCAAAATTTCCCTTCATACGCGAACTGTTGCACAACAAGCAAATTCATCATAGTCAGATCGACCCTTTTTCGTATAATGTCATGGCTGCTTTAAACAAAGAACCTCGTTTTAGAAGTATGGAATACGAGTCTTGGTAAAATGGGTATGCAAACCCGGGCCGTGGCAAAATAAATGCCGGGGCAGATCGGCAATCGTCAATTCCAAATACGCATTATTTTGCAGCAATATCTACAGCGAATACAAATATACTAGTCCATCAAATATCCTGAAATTTTAATGAGATTGGCAGATTAATAACTGCCAATCTTTTGTTTTGCCCAGGCCAAGTCTTGCCTACCCATTTTATCGGATGCCGAGCCCGATGCTATTAAACTGATTGAAACACGTCTTTCCTTTATTATTATTTTCGTAATAACTTAGATTTGAAACAAAATTACCCCTTAATTTTTGCAATTTATATTTTCCTTCCCATAAGGATAATTTATGCTAAACTACGTTGAATTTGCCTCGGTAGTTCTTGAGAAGAAGATTTTTAAAAATGCACCCCCCTTTTTCTACAGTTTCAAAGTTTTCTCCGCTTTGAATACAGATCGGACTTTTATTTTTGCAATTTATATTTGCCCTCCCATAAGGATGCTTTGTGCCAAATTTGGTTGAAATTGGATAAGCAGTTTTAGAGAAGAAGTTCAAAATGTAAAAAGTTTACAGACGGACAGACAGACAGACGGACAGACGGACGGACGGACAGACGGACAGACGGACGACGGACAAAATGTGATCAGAATAGCTCACTTGAGCTTTCAGCTCAGGTGAGCTAAAAATTGGATAATAATCATATGTTCATTTCATATATTAATATAAGATACACACATATAATAATAAAAATAAAATACTGTAATAAATAATGATGCAATATGATATTGTAACATATGATATGACATAGTGTCATGTTAAATACATTATTGCATTTGATCACATAATACAATATCATAATATATGATACAATGTCATATCACATAATACATCACAATTTTGTAACACATTATATTATATTATATATATGTATACTTAAGTATGATATTGTATGATATTATATCATATCTGATACATAATATGATATTGAATCATAAGATACAATATAACTTGATTCAACATTGTATCAAATCATATGATACAATATCATGTGATACAGTAATATATTATATAATACAATATCACTTTATACAATATCGTATCATATGTTACAATATTATATATTCCAATATCAAATAATACTATTTCATGTGATAAAATAATATATTATATAAACCAATATCATTTTATACAATATCATATCATGTGATAAGATATTATATATTACAATACAATATTGTATCATATTATACCATATTAAATATGGCAATATAATATGAAACAATAGCATGTGATAAAATAGTATATAATACATTATCATTTTATACAACATTGCATCATAATAAAAATACTTTACATTACAATATAATGATACAATATCATATCATAATGCACAAAAATATTGATACAATATCCTACTAACTTTTTATAATATAATATATGACATAACATTGTATCATATAAAACAATAGTGTATCAAATCTGACAATACTATATCATATGAATCATGTTATATCATTTAACAACAAACACATCTATCAATCAGGTTAGAGTGAGGGAGGATATTCTTTTTAAACATCCTTGATAATAGAGATCAGGATCTGAAACTGAAGCAAACTCTATAATTCATTTATATTATAGTTAAATTAACTATGCAAGCTATTGTCTATAAGTCATGTGACCTGTTCCAAAATAACTAAACCTCATCCAGCATCCAAAACCTATGACTCAGATTCGGCATTCAAGCCTGCCAGATGCATCAGTATCACAAGACGCATCATCAATTCAAGTTTGGTTAAGTTAGGACCAGTCATTACTAAGATATATTTTTAGCATCCTTGATTATGAAGATCAGGCTCTGCATCTGAAGCTACCTTTGCAATTCATTTATAATATAGTTAAATCAACTATGCAAGTTTGAAATAGTACTAAATAAATTTAATATATGACCTGTTCCAAAAAACATAACCTCATCCAGCATCCGAAACCTATGGCTAAGATTCAGCATACAAGCCTTTCAGGTGCATCAGTATCTTAAGATGCATCATCCATGCAAGTTTGGATCAGTAGTAATTTAGAAATTGCTATCAAAGGCCACCTGCACCAAAAACTTTAACCTGTTCCAAAAACCTTAACCTCCAGCATCTAAAATTCATTGCCCAGATTCAGGACCCAAGTTTTTCAAGTTCATAAAAAGATCCAGATGCATCATCCATGCAAGTTTGGTGAAGATAGGACAAGAAATAACTAAGATAAAGGACCTGCAACAAAAACTTTTACCAGGTCCGGACGCCAACGCCAGCAGTATAGCATAAGTTCCCCCGAACTTCGTCTCGGTGAGCTAAAAATAAATTATCATACATGCCCTACGTCTTGTTGTTACATTACAGTTACATTATATGTAAAATGATGAGATTCATGTTTGCTTTTTCATTGATTTCATTTCATTTAATTTTTTAAATGTCCTAAGTCTTGTTGTTTTTCTCTCGTTGAAGATTTTAGATCTAATCTTCAAAAATTTGGTCCTCTCATCAAGCCGTTCCAATGAATACATTTCATGTTTTTCCAAAAACTCCTGGATTTCTCTTTTACCTTGAAAAGATTTTAAAAATAATATGAACAATCAGAATTATTATATTGTTACACATTCATGTAAAAAGGATAATACCTATGTATAGATTCAAGGCATACCATACTCTGTATGGTTTTTGCTTACACTACTTCTTGCTGAATATTTTGATTTTCATAAATACATTCATGCTCGAACTACATTCATCCACTTATATGTCAAGATTATCTGTTTTGAAATGCCCCCTCTACCGCTTTAGGCTTCAATACACAACCCAAAATAGAAAGCCTATAGGAATTTTGCATTGCATCGGCCATGAAATAGCCTGGATGACATAATTGAAAAATTGTATGAGGTATTTCAAGTGGGTTCCGAATGGTGAAAAGATGTAAACATTTCACATTATAAATCTCCATGAGAAATTTGTTTCTATTCCTGTAACGGTCACCTGAGTAGCATATAACCCATACACAAACTTGTCGAGGAGTCTCATATATGCATTTAATTAATTAGGTTTTATTCTGGAGTAAAAAAATTATAAATTAGTAATGACGGCCACCTCCCTGCCTGAAATCTTTCAAAAAGAACTGTGAAACCTTTTTTGGCAAAAAACTTAAAAGATCGGGTCTACAAAATCATGAATTCAGTTTCCTTTCAGGTGTGTGGGAGTAAAAAGGATAATTTTTTTAACATTATATGCAATAACACCTATACATCCATTTTGGCCCTGCCCTAGAGTTAAAACCCATACTCCAGGGGACATGAAAATTAAAATTTCAGTAGAGGACTTCCTGGTAAACATAATTATAGGTCAGTTTTTTATACAGATGTGTGATAATAGAGAAGAAAATATTACATTATAAACATTATATGCATTAACACTATATTGCCTCCCCCCTCATGTCCTGAACCCCTGACCCAGGGGCCATGAATTTTACAATTTAGGTAGAGGAGTTAGTGGACATCGTAACCATGTATTCAGTTTTTTGCCCACATGTGTGGGAGTAGAGAAGAAAATTTTTTAAGATTTAAAACATTTTACTATATGGCCATATTGGCCCAATCCTAGAGCCTGAACCCCTGACCCGGGGGTCATAAATTTCACAGTTTTGGTAGAGGGCTTCTTGGACTTTATAACCAGATATATATATATATTTATATGGGAGTAGAAAAGAAGATTTTCTAAGATTTAATACATTTTTACTATATGGCCATATTGGCCCCACCCTAGAGCCTGAACCACTGACCCAGGGGTCATGAATTTCACAATATGGACATCATAATCATGCATTTAGTTTTAACAAATATATATGGGGTAGAGATGAAGATTTTCTAAGATTAAATACATATATACTATATGGCCATACTGGCCCCATTCTAGAGCCTGAACCCCTGACCCAGGGGCCATGAATTTCACAATTTATGTAGAGGGCTTCATGGACATTATAACTATGCAACCAGTTTTTTCCTAACATGTGTGGGAATAGAGAAGAATATTTTTTAAAATTTGGCTCTTTTTTTGCAAATTTGGCCCCACATGTGGCGCCCCGGGGGTAGTAGAGCCATGAATTTTACAATTTAGATTCCTCTCACCATAGAGATGCCTCACATCAAAAATGGTTATAATCAGCCCTGTAGTTTTTAAGAAGAAGTTAAAAATGTACAATTGTTAAGGCACAATGCACGATAACGGACGAAAACGGATTGCAATAAACTCAGGTGACCTAAAAATTGCTAATTCATCAAATTGTGGATAGATAGACCAAGCAACAAAGATATATCACCTGAGCTGCTTTTAGTCTTATTGGCTGCAACTGGGCTTGCAAGAACTTTAGTTCCATTATCATCTTCGATCTCAAAGAAGCACTCTGTAATAACAATATCATGAATATCTTACTTTGCAAATACTAAGGACAGGCATGCATAAAACGTGATGAAAAGAGAAAACATTATGGATGGGTTTTAATTATTAAACGATGCAAATCAATGTACCATTGTCATCTTAAAGAAAGAAAGAAAATTATTGAGAAAAGTTTTTATCATTTCAATAATATGACTTCTATTACCCCCCCCCCCCCCACCCCTACCACACACAGATTCACACAAATAAAAAAAAAGACTGATCACCTTGTGGTGTAACATCCGATGCATTTGCATTTCCACTCTCGCAGGGTTTGGACATCAAATCTTCTTCAGTCACATGTGATTCAGGTGCTGTACTTGGACCTTTAGGATTGTGCACATGTAACTCCGACACTCACCCTTTTAGATAAAATTTCAAAAATGTATACAAATACAAAAATTATTTAATGAAGAACAAAGAAAAAGAAATACATACACAGTGATTTACCACACTAAAGCACTGCCCATATGCAAATGTGGGGGTATTTTACCCAGTTTTAAGCTTAAGTGTAAATTTTCCCTTACATGTAAATAATCCCTTTTACAGTATTGAAAGTGGTACTCAGCAAATGTTATTAAAAACTTTACATTTTCATTACTATCTGAACATATCTTGAAAGTCAAATGGAATTGTGCACTACAGCCTCTGTCACAAGTCACAAGGAAATAACTCCATCTATACATTGTCATTCAAAAGCCAGATGCCTAACACCTAGCTGCAATAATGTAGCCCTCTCCTGTTTGTTTTTTTTTGTTTTTTTTTGGGGGGGGGAGGGGGGGGGAGTAAACATCAGTTATAAAAAATCGGAGAGGGCTACATTGTTGCAGCTACATATGTATGACTATCCTATTATCAAACAAGAAAAACATTCACAAAATAGATTGAAACAAACCTATCAAGTTGACTTCTTTCATCACAGGAACTGAGAGAGGGAAAACAATGGTATGGAACTGCAAAAGATCAAAGAATCGTTATTGCATAAATAAAGTTTAAAACAAGAAATCTTTTAAAGAAACAGTTGCCCCTTTTGTGGCTTTATCAATCTTAAAATGATTACTTTCTTTCACAAGTCAAAATTAATTATTCTTACTAGACTTTGACCCGTGCGTGCACGGGTTGACATTGCATATGATATCGGACATTCACTACATCGACGCACCGTATTGTTTACAATTACAGAACCAAGCTTTAAGCCTACAATAATGCTATTAATTTCACAACACTCTGCTTAGTTATAATAATCTGACAGGAATGCCTCCCATATACCCGTAATGTAGCAGAAAATTGCAGAATCGCTCCGAATCGATTTTTGAGAAAAATAATGAAGTTGTATTGAAAATAACAGTCAAATTATTCATAACAAACCATTCTGAGGCTGTAAATACTTTTCATCTAAATATTTAATTTATATTATTGAAGGAATCAACACTTTTTTGCTCGCTTCAAAATTACACACCATGTTGATATTCGGATCTCTTGGGATTTTACTCTAACACAGTGTATTTATATTTAGGAATATTATTACATATAGGAGAATTTATTACATCCATTACATTCCACTCATATCATGGAAATCAAATGCATTATCACAGCATTAGGGAGACCAGACAAACATGTTAATTGTTATACATAATAACGTTGCAACTTTGATTCTAATTCATTTACTTTGTTCAAAATGCTCACTGTTTTCTCTGAGGTTCAAGATGTCCTGTTTTTCCATGCGTTGCGGCTAGCTCTCAATAAATCTGTGGTGGACTCTGTATAAAAGTACTAATATATTGTATTGTAAATACAAGCTTCAACATTTACTTTTTAAATCATTGCAAATTTTATTCCTTATGACTAATTAAAATAAATATTACAAATATATTACCGGTACATCCATTACATTCCACTCATATCATGGAAATCAAATACATTATCCCAGCATTAAGGAGACCAAGCCCCAGGATCACATAATAACATTGCAACATTTAGTTTAATTCATTTACCTTGTCCAAAATACTCAGTGTTTTCTCTGTGGGTCAAGATGTCCCGTTTTCCCATTGTGTTGCGGCTAGATCTCAATGAATTTGGGGTGGACTCTGTAAAAAGTACCAATATATTGTATTGCAATTTCAAGTCTCTAAGTTTACTTCTTTATATCATTGCTAAGTTTATTCCTAATGATTAATAAAAATAAATATAACAAATATATTACATCCATTACATTCCACTAATATCATGGAAATCTAATGCATTATCACAGCATTAGGGAGACCAGACAAACAATTTTATTATACTTTCATGTTAAATGTTAAATACTGAAATCTGATTGGTTTAGACGCAGTTGGTAATCCGTTCTATTACCCTCGGCGTTAGCAACACACTTGGCAATTGGTAACACAACGAACTGTTACATGCGCTTAAATTATGAGCGTACGGTTTGTCGTAGAATTTACTTCATTTCTAAATAAAAGCAGTAAAATTTTCTTTAGAAATAAGACATTCAGTAAAATAAAATGAATAGTGCCTGTTTGGGAGGGTATCTATTGAAATTGACACCCCTCGAAAACCATTGTCAACCTCCGCTCACTGCTTTACCTTAGGGTCAAGCTGTCCTGTTTTTCCATTGTGTTGCAGCTAGATCTCAATAAAACTGGGGTGAGCTCTGTAAAAAAGTACCAATATATTGTATCATAAATACATGCTTCTAAGTTTACTTCTTTATCTCTTTGCAAAACTTATTCCTAATGACTTATACATGTACTTATAAGTATAACAAATATATTACATCAATTACATTCCACTCATATCATGGAAATCAAATGCATTATCACAGCATTAGGGAGACCAAGCCCCAAGATCACGAGCAATCTTAAACTTGAGTAGTAAATTGTACACTGCCAGTGGCGTAGCTACCATGTATGCTTATATGCCTGAGCATGCACATCATTTGGGGGAAAAATCAGTAAAAAAATAAATAAAGAAAAAAAAAATATAAAAAAAGAATTCAAGTATTAAGGTCCATACTTAGTTATTCCATCAGCCCGTTTCCGTCACTCGGTCCTACTTTATCCGAAATCAATGCTAAACAAAGACGTATTTAGCACCAAATATAGCCACACAATATGGTCTTAAAGTACCATATTAAAGAAACAGTACACAATGCATGTACCTAAAAAGGCAACTATTTATTTTGCAGTTGAACTTAGTTTTACACATTTTAAATTTCCCCGATAGAATATCACAGCTTTATTGAGATATTCATTACCATAAACTATGTGAAAATGAACTTAAGAAAAAAAGCTTTGAGTGGGTCAAAGGCAAATGTCAAAAACAAATTCTTCTTTTAACTTTTAATAAGTTTTGTGATTTTATTTTATGCCTAAACTATAGCCAAAACAATTTTAACTGCCTAAAAATAGGCTTAAATAGGAAGCATTCCTTTCAATTTCTGCTTTAATTTTTGGTGTTAAAAATCGTCAGAATCCATGAGCTTCCAGGGGCTTTCGCCCCCTGGGCTTTGTCCTGGACCCACTGGGGGCCTCATGGTGGCCCCCACACCCCCTGCCATTTTAAGCATGCACTTCGTTTCAGGTCTAGCTACCCAACTGACTGTATTAATGTTTCTTGCTTAAAAACATAATAACATTGCAACATTGAATTTAATTCATTTACCTGCTTCAAAATGCTCACAGTTTTCTCTGAGGGTCAAGATGCCCCGTTTTTCCATTGTGTTGCGGCTAGCTCTCAATGAATTTGGGGTGGACTCTGTAAAAATACCAATATATTGTATTGTAAATACAAGCTTCTACGTTTACTTTTTTAAATCATTGCAAATTTTATTCCTAATGATTAAACAAAATAAATATAACTGTTACAAATATATTACATCCAGTACATTCCACTCATATCATGTAAATCTAATGCATTATCACAGCATTAGGGAGACCAGATCAACATGTAGATTGTTATACACAACTACATTTCAAAGTATATCTAGTTAATATAAATGGATTTACTTTAGTCTGAATTAAAATGACTGGGCTCTCAGCCTCTTGTTCTTTCAGGTATTTTTTGCAAAGTGAAAATGGACTGCAGATGCAAAATTATTCTTTAAATAATAACATTACCCAAAACCTTCTTATTTTCATCTGATTCAGAATCAGAACTTGGCGAGTAGTTTGATACACTAAATGGGTAAGAATCCACATCAGAGGGAACTGAAAGAAATTAAAACAATATAGAAAATTTTCTTTCATAAACATTCATCAATTATTAGTTTACCACATTTGGTAATTGATGTTTCTTTTTTATAAATCTGACAACAGACCACTGACTAAATCAAACTTTTCAGCCATGGTACAAAAACAAGACTGTACCAATATTCAGTGAAAAATGAATTCCAATTCAGATTGATGCTTAAATTAACTAACCTACCAAATCTGATAATTCTATGTAAATGTATATTTTTCAAGAAGTACATTCTGTAAACAATTTGCAAAATATACATATTTACTACAGAAACAGATTTTGTAATTTATCTAACAAAAAACAATTTTGTTCTGCAAAGGAGACCCTCCACATTAGTGACAGATTCACAATGCACACTGACTTATATTAATAGCTTTTTGTTGGCATGGGTGTTAGCGCGAGTGGGTCATGATGTGGGAAGAAGTTGGGGTGACTGGCGAAAACCCACGTGTCCATGCAGGCGACCAATGTACCCTATCATATACAACAACTGTCGATCATGGGGATTAAACTTGGGTCGCAGTGGTGATAAGCAGGTGAATTGTCCACTGCACAACTGGACACCTCTTTCAAGCTTTTAATTTAATAGTGCTTGATAATGAAAACAAAATAAATCTATTCAGGTCAGCACAAGAACCGTATATAATGTTAAAATTGAAAGAAAATCAAACAACTATAAACAAAATAAAGTGAAATAAAACCTAACAAAACCATTACCAAAATCAAAAGGATCACAGCCTTTTCTGAAATCAATCAAAACTAGTACCGGTAAAAACATGTACATGAACAGGGGCTAATGTTGTCACGATGATTGAATTTCAATCAATGATCAGTTGAAAAGGTTGTCGATTTATCATAATCGATTTTAGATTTTATAATCAATTATACTCAGTCTGGGTTTATTACATTAATATTATACCTATCATTTTGTTTTCTAATCTGTATTGAATGAAATGAAAACTGTTGTGAGCTGGGGGTTTTCTTCAATCTCAAAAGATGTGTAACATTCTACCTAATAAAAATACAGCAAAAGTCTTATAAGCTTTTAAAAGGAAGTGAAAATAGCACTTATATATTTTAGATTATTCATAGCATAAAATTTAGTGCCCCATATTATTGAATTTAATATAATTTGTTACCGATTCGATTATTGACCGATCATCAGATGGCAAGAGACAACCAATTCTGCTGATTAATTGATCACGATTTTTAACCTATTTAACAACACTAACAGAAGTTTTAGGCTTGTTTTTCAATAAAAACATATAAATGATCTATTCTGATACTTTTTAAATTCTTGAGAAAAACCTATTTTTTAGATTAGTTTAAAACAAATCAATGTACGAAAAAATGCAAAAACAAAACCAAAGCCAGATAACAAGATATCCAAAGCCTGATTGTAAATCACTAAACTCTCTCTTAATAATTATTTTTTTGTGTATAATTAATCCAACCATTTTCCTACCTTGCTGCGCCACCGCAAGCTTTTCCCATCACAACCATAGTCATATACATGAAGTATCTCTTCCCCAACCACAATGTCTTTCTTAGCAAACAATCATAGGTATTCCCTTCTATTAAACACTCTGAGTTTATGGTGGAGTTTGCATCGTCCTTGCCATCATTTACAAACTGGCAGATACATGTATGGTTGTTCACTCCTGACAGCATCAATACTACAGTGTACATAAAAAGAAATCAAACCTTAAATAAGAAGCATATAATTACTGGTATTTTTGCTTGACTTAATTAGAATTGTTTATAGTTATTTCTAGAAACATTACTGCCATACATAACTGTTAAAATATTACATTTAGCTGCAGGTCTGTATCTCCTGGTCTGAAAAAAGAATTTGGATAAACGTTGCTTCAATTTTTTTTTTTACATCAGGAGCTACATACCTCCAGCTTCATGTAAATATGTATAAATTGTATTACCAAAGTTCTTTTCCATTATATTTATAAATAAATATTTTGTTTTCTGTGCTTGTCTTTAATCTCTCCTCCCCATCCTGTCCTTTTAATGTTTCTCCTGCAGGAGAAAATCTCCACTGACATGACTGGTTGTGCTAATAACTCCAAAACCTACATTAAAACCACAAGCACCTGTGTGAAAGCATTGTTTATATGCAAAGAAAACTTTTGGATTCATAAACATCTACATTAAGCCCCATTCACAATTGGCGTACGAGCACTTTACAACTCTTTGCGATCGGAATGTTTTAGATTCGCACGAGCTCTCTCATATATTGCATGAGGTCTCGCATTTGTTGCATGCGTTTTAGTGCTTGCATCAAGTCTCCTTAAAAATTGTGGACATGCACACTATTCAGACGCGATTGAATGCGATCCAAATCATCGCAGTGCAATGCACGAACAATATATAGTACGAACATTTTACAACATTTTGTATACTCGCAAGAGTGCAGGTGCATGATTTTTAAAGGTCATAAGATGAATCGCTGCTGTAGAGAGAGAGAGAGAGAGAGAGAGAGAGAGAGAGAGAGAGAGAGAGAGAGAGAGAGAGTTGAATGTGATAATAGTCTACCATATATCATATGTGCATGTTCTAGTGAGAACATACATTAAATTGGTAAACAACAAAATATTTACAACCATCGACCATTTCTAATGCTATCATGTATGAAACATGTCATGTTATTCTAATAAATCAACAATTACAGGGGGAAGGGCGCCCCGGGTGCACATAAACATTAAAATTAATACAAGTATCAAAAAGTAGTTTTAAAAATGTTGCTACATTGGTCATGCTTCTGGATTGAATGTTCTTGAGAGCACATTGTGCACAACGCTGTGTAATCAAGACATACATGTTTTGCCTGGTCAACAGATCACACTCAGCCCAACGGGAATCTGCAGACACATTGTTTACATTATTATTAATCATCAAAAGCCAAAAATTTTACAAACCTGATAATATCCGAAAAGCCAAATGAGCGTGATACTATGATGTCACATTTGTAAATGTGGGTCACAATTGTAAATGTGGGGTGAGCATCCCGGTTGTAAACATGGAGGCCTGACTATCTTACCTATAATAAGTCAATTCGTACATAGAATAGTCCGCTATCTTTCCACTATACAAGTGAAAAAGAGCAACTGATCTTAATTTGCTTTTAATTCATTTAGGTAACAAGGGGTACATGTACATATATCTACATTACGTACATAATAAATTTAAAACAATATTACTGGTACATATAACTGTAATATAGAAAATTCTTCATGTCGATCTATTTACATTAAGCGACATTCTTCGGTTAACTTTTCTGTCCATTTTCAATAAACTATAAGCTATATAATTACAGGGATTTTTCAGCCTTTTTTTATTTTGAAAATGCCAATTTTTTTGGAATTGAGAAAATTGTATCGACAATTTCATGCAGTTGGGAGAAATCATATGTTGCATACATCATGATTTCTGAATTTATTATCATAATGGAAAATCAAAGAGCTAGACTTTAATTGAATAGAATCTAATTAACTTCACAATATAGATATATGTATAATATTCCTATATTTAGTTATTAGAACAAGTCTTTTTCCCTGAAATAAACACCTTCAACACTGGTCATAAAAGTATTACATTATTAAGAATTTATCAACATCCCCTTTTAAATTGAGAATGTATTTTTCTGTTTGAAATATTTCATAACATTTACCTTTTACTTTTATATCAGTCTAGTGTGTGTAAAAAAAAAACATGTACCATTTACAGTACTGTACTGTATACCACAAAATAACGATGTTTTAGAAAAACAGAGGAAAATCGGATTAAAAGTTGGCGATGTTTACAGCGTGTTTGGAAACTTTTATGACTGCAGTTTTGCTAAATGGGTTTAATCATTTGTTAATACTGAACATTTATGGACATTCTGGTTATTTTACGAAGTATTTTTTGATAAGAAATAAACATAAGAACTATTTACCAGTTGGGGAAAATACTGCTATACTAATTGGGATCATAATTTGGACAGCTGCTGAAGTGAACTTATTTCCAATTGGGAATGGGGACGACTTTTGCTCTGGAGAAGGTACTGATAAATCATTGAATTACATATTACATCAAACGTACAGTGGAAATGAAAATCATGCTTTTATTGTTAACTTCGTTTCGAATGTCCTCGAAGATTAATCAACATTTGGTGTAAAATAGTCAAGTTGCACACATTATCGCCCTTTTTTATTTGAATATTTAAAAAAAAAACTTCATAAAAACATTACTTTGTTCAATTGTAGTAGGATTATCAAAAGTACTTACCATAAAATGGCTTTGATTCCTAAAAGGCAACACGCTGGCGTTAAAAGGTCCATTGTTTTAACCCGAGACGTTCCGAGAGTACTCGGAACAAATGGCGGAGAGCACTTGCCAAATGTTCAAACATGGTCAAGAAATTAACGACTTTTTTTCTAGTTAGGCTTTATACATAAAAAGTGTAAAAGTATTTTGAAAACAAGTTCATTTAGAATAATTAAAGGCTAAACAAATTATATATGTTAGATTTTTTGCAATATTGCAAGTTTTCGTTGGTCTCCTAAATGCAGAAAAATAGTCATTGCTAATTATACGATGGAGGCAGATTGAATTCCTTTTTACGAAAAAATATAGACAAAAGGCAACTATTGGATGTCAAATAATAGACACATTGATGCATTTTAGGCAAAGACACACCGTTCATTCATTTAAAGATAAGCCAATTACATTTTAGACAAGGTCAAAATAATACGGAGACCAAAATATGTCTCCCTAATCTACTGGTCTCCCTAATAAAGATGAAATAATACAATCGGTCTACCAAATGCATAAGTCAGGTATATATATATATATATATATATATATATATATATATATATATATATATATATATATATATATATATATATATATATATATATATATATATATATATATATATATATATCACTCCTTTTCAGATAATGTATACAGTTGTCAATATCCTTTAAAAATGCTTAAGAAATCAACAACTTTGTTTCTATACTATATTACAAAATCTTGATCGTTCCTATGGTATGTGTAAAAGACTTTACGAGTGTATTGGCCCCTAATTGAAGGAAACAGCCCCTTTTTCCTTGAATTCATTCGAAAGTTCTCAAGAATACCGACATTTTTGTCCCCCGCCGCAACACGGAGCGGGGACATAGAAATGCCGGGCATCCGTCCGTCCGTCCGTCCGTGTGTCCATGTGTCCGTGTGTCCGTGTTTCCGTCCGTCACACTTTTTTGTAAGCGCTCTCTCTTTTGACGGATTTTCATTAAATTAATACCAAACGTTTATACTACTACTACCTTGGTCAAGTTCGAAAATCAGCATTGGTTGATACTTTTTGTTGGAGTTATGGGACTTTGTGCCTTTGTTAGCGCTCTCATGCCTACAAATTTTGACGGATTTTCATTAAATTTATACCAAATGTTTATACCACTAATACTTTGGTCAAGTTCAAAAATCAGCATTGGTCGATACTTTTTTGTTGGAGTTATGGGACTTTGACCACAATAATGACTCTGTTTTATCCAAAAATTGACATTGTAAGCGCACTCATGTCTACAAATTTTGACGGATTTATCACACTTTATTGTAAGCGCTCTCATGCCTACAAATTTTACGGATTTTCATTAAATTTATACCAAATGTTAATACCACTATTGCCTTGGTCAGGTTTGAAAATCAGCATTGGTCGATACTTTTTGTTGGAGTTCTGGGACTTTGTGACCTTGTAAGCGCTCTAATGCCTACAGATTTTGACGGATTTTTATTAAATTTATACCAAATGTTTATACCACTAATACATTGGCATAATACGTTGGCACCTAAAAATCCCTAATTACGTAATAAATGGGCATGGCAATGATTTATCAGATAGATATTGTTATGATCAACAACTTTGTTTCTATAATGCATTACAAAAGCTGGATCGTTTTTAAGTTATTTGTAATAGAGTTTACGAGTGCCTTGGTCCCTAAATAAAGCAGCCAGCCCCTTTTTCTTGATTTTGTTGGAACAGTCTTAAGAATACAAACATTTTTTGTACTTACACCCATTTAAAATTGTTGATCATTTTTGAGATACAAATGATTGAATATTTTAGAGGCCAGCCCTTTAGATCCTTAATGGGGACAAACATTGGTGTTTTGATTAATGGAATAGATTAGAATCATCAATGCAAACATTTTATCTTCTACAATGCTTAACAAAATATGTCTCCTTCTCTAGATAAATTGCGTCAAAGTTTAAGTACAATGGCCCTTAAAAATCCCTAATTACGTAATAAAAGGGCGTGGCGATGATTTTGTCTGATATATATTGTTACAATCAACAACTTTGCTTCTAAAATGCACTGCAAAATTTTTACCATTTTAAAATTGTTATGTCCCCCTTCGAAGAAGGGAGGCCATATTGCTTTGCTGCTGTCTGTCGGTCGGTCGGTCTGTCGGTCGGTCGGTCTGTCGGTGGGTCCACCAACAGTTTCCGTTCATTTTATTTGCAGAGGAGAAACATATTGAGATGGAACTTGGTATACAGCTTTATGATGATAATATCTAGATCAAGTGTGATATTGGGTACGATCGAGCAATTTTCGACAGAGTTATTGCCCTTGGACGTAGAAAAATTCTAGTTTTTTGCAGTTTCCGTTCATTTTCTTCGCAGAGGATGAACATATTGAAATGAAATTTGGTATACAGATTTATCATGATAATATCTAGGTAAAGTTTGATTTTGGGTATGATAGAGCAATTTTCGACAGAGTTATGGCCCTTGAACTTAGAATAATTCAAGTTATTTGAAGTTTACGTTCATTTTCTTTGTGGATATTTCCATAGGAAGGGGGGGCATAAGTGTTTCACAAACATCTCTTGTTTGTAATTGAGTTTACAAGTGTCTTGGCCCCTAATTAGAGACAACGGAAGACCGTAATAAATTTTAAAAAAAAATGAAAAAAAAATTGAAAGAGGGGGGGGGGGGGGCGGTAGTGCATGGTCCAGTCCACAAACACCTGTAATATATACTGTTTTCAGAACGTGTACAATGATATCTGGAGTTTGTGTTTGATAATACAGTTTATAAACGGAAAACGCCTGCTCTTTTATCTTTGTTAACATTTATTTCAACTAAAGAAATATGATAAAATTGTGTGAAATCATGATTTAAATATAAGCGTGCTTTTTCCCTATACTTTTTTGCAAAAAAAATTAACGGATTTTACTCTTTATTCAAGTCACAATTTTAAGTTTTGGCCAGAATTATTTTTTATATGAATTTCAAATGGTAAGAGATATTCTGGGACACCCGGTACAAGTTTTTAAAAGCGTACTTTCTAACTATACTTAGTTTTGAATATTTTAACAAACAATAAGAAAAAAGATAAATTTTAAAGTTTCAGTGGCAATCGAACCCACAACCTAAAAACCTTGCTCTATAATGTTACCTAATGTCTGGTGCTTTAACCACTGAGCCATTTCAGTCACATCAAAATCCATTGTTAAATGCTGTATGCGACTCCAACTGCTCATTTACGGACTTGTAGTATTTTTTTAAAACGTTCAATTGTTGCGATACAAAATGACATTTTTAAAGTAGAGTGGGTCATCTCTCCTCGTTGTTGCTGATGAAAATCGGTTTGATTTCCTTTAAACCTTGTATAGACTATGACAAAAATAGGGAGATCGGACACACTCTATCAAAGAAGAGGCAATGTTCTAAAAATGTCTACAAATGACACTATTTGGGGGTTTAAACATGCATACTCCAATTTAGATCAACCCATTCCAAATATCTAACACGTTTAAGGGTTACACATCAATGTTATAGTAAAAATACCATGTTTTTAATAATTTAGAAAGAAATTATGAGATTTGTTGATATTTTATTTTTTAATTATAGTATCTTATATATCTGCATATAGGCAGTTTACACGCCCTATTCACCTATCTGCTTCGTTTGTAGCTTAATTGAAAAATGCAAACATTTTTTTATTTTAAAATTTTCATTTCATTGCATATATACCTTTAAAAGAATAAGGCATACACAATGTACATTTTGCCTTGCAAGAAACATATTGTGATATGAATTATCCCTTTTTTCGGCATTTTATATTGTTGTTGTTGACAAATACAATTTTGTGAGACTGAACTATTATAATTTGATGAAATTTATTAGCAATTTTTTTTACAATAATTTTAAGAACAGAAATGAATTTAAAATTAATTACAACTTTGGCCTTTTTACAAAGAAAGATCATTTGTTACGAATATATTGATAAAACAACACTTCGATTGTTACAGAAAATGATAGCACATAAAAAATATGCAATAAAAATTTTAAAATTTGTACATATCAACATTAGCATGGACTTTATATTAAATTAAAAGTTGATCGTCCCTTCTTTGCATTCAAAGGAGATACCACAGTAGAAATCCTCTTACCCCCATTTTTGGAATTATAACTTTTTGTGACAATTTCTATGTTGAAACATTAAAAAAGTACTGTTAACTTTGAATTTATTTATTAACATTTACTTTAACAGAATACTAATAAAATTACATTTATGATTGTAATAACCACTTATAACTGTGTACATCATTCTACATTAACTTTTCAATTCTAAAAACAATAAAATTCCCAACACTCCGTACTTTTAACTAGAAAATTGTAAATGATACAACTGATGTCAACATACTAAGAAATTAACTGAACAAAATAAGTAGATTTGGGGCAAAACTAAATAAGAAATGTCTTCTTTACAGATTTATAGAGCATACAAACAATTAAAAAACATCACTTCCACAATGTGTATTGCCTATTACTTTACATTTTAATTACTGTCATGTGATTAACAAAATTACGCAATTAATGTATCCGTTGCAAATTGTATTTGGAATTTGTACAATCAGTTGGTTGTCTGTAATTATCAAAATCAGGTTATAATTGTTTCCATATTTCATAGTCTGAACTGCTTTGGTTAATACAAAATCTTAAACGGTTGATCTCGGGACGTGTTGCCATGGTCCCAGACGCAAAATATTGAGCAATGTCCACAGGGCGAAAAACAATCTTTAAGCAAGTCCTTAAAGGTGGCTTAAAGGTGGCGTAAAGGTGGCTTAAAGGAGATACAATCTGTAAGCCACCTTTAAGTCACCTTTAAGCTGAGCTTATAGGTCCTTAATGTCCAAACTTCTTTAAGTCACCTTTAAGCCATCTTTAAGCTACCTTTAAGCATCTTTAAGTGGCATTTACGCTCCCTTTAAGTTGTCTTTAAACCATCTTTAAGTTCCCTTTAAGTCAGGTTTGATCAAACTGAACCATAAAAACATGTATTAAATGCAAAAGCTCTTTTATAGGGAGGGGAGGGGGTGATCCGAGTGATGATATAATTTCCAAGGAAGGGGAGGGGATGTTCCAGGCGGTTTTTTTGTCGTGCCATTAAACACATATCGCTATCATCAAGACCGCTCCGATGGACACAGATTGCCGTTATAAAATTCTTTATAATTTTTTTTTTCAAAATTATTCAAAGTTATTGTAGGGGTGAGCGCAGTCTCTGTATCTAAATTTGTGTATGAAATTATATTTAATTATGTTTGTTTCCTATTATAAATTAATCAGTGAACTATATCTCTCTCTCCTCTCTCTCTCTCTCTCTCTCTCTCTCTCTCTCTCTCTCTCTCTCTCTCTCTCTCTCTCTTAGTTCATCCGGTTATTAAACAAAATAAAGATAATGAACCAGAACTGCATGATTTAATTTAATAATCGGTTGAAGGTATGTATTTTTTTCAATTTTAATTATTTCTAGGTCTAATTCTAGATCTGCTAGATACATGTTAAAGATGAAAAGACTCTCAACTGCCTTTGTTATATCGGGCAGGATATTACTGCTTTGTTTGTCTAGACATAGTTTTGTTCGTTTGTGTATTTCTAATTAGAGTCTATTGTTTGTCCAACTTAAGAAAACCCCCGGAACTAACAGAGAATATACAAGATATACACAACAGTTGTGTCGTGTGCCCAGGTGCATGTTTGTTTCTATCTAATTGGAGTCTATTGTTTGTCCAACTTAAGAAAACCCCTGGAACTAACACAGAATATACAAGATATACACAACAGGTGTGTCGTGTGCCCAGGTGCAAGTCAGTGTTTCTAAAAGCGTTAAATCGTAGTATGTACGAGTATACGATAAGTCTAGTGAATAACAGTTTATTTACATTTGTAATTCATTTTCAAAGAGTTATTTCCCAACTCTGTGTTTTAAAAATGTTACGTCTACAAATTAAAGATACATGTATGTAAGAGTAAAATCTAGAGGCTAATTAATTCCTGTACCGGTGATCATAAATAGGGGTTAATTGTTTAAATATATGTATAAGAGTAAATATGTCACATACCCGGCCTGGTACATCATACAATTGTATGTAAAAGTATATGTATACATCATTTGCAATTGCCACATGCAGTAAATACGTCACCCGTTATTGGTAATATTGTTTGTTATAGAACTGATAGTTTAAAAATCATGTATACAAGTAAATGTTTAAACATACTGGAACGGCGCCGTGATCATGAAAACCGGGAAAATTGCGTAGAACTAATACCCTAATAGTTTCAATGCATTTAATAAAAGAAATGATTTCATCTTCTTCCTTTTATTTCATTTAGCTGTGAATTAGATGAACGTTTATTTACTCGGTTTAAATTTATTTACTAAATAAGCCTAACGGTTTCCATTGTGGTATAATATATATTTTTTTTCACTGAAGACAAAGTTCCGTATTTCATTCTAAATATATGCATGCATGTAATTCATAAATTAGATATGATTGATTGTTACAATTGAAATGGAAGTCAAAATCTTTTCAAGTAAGAAATACACATTGAATACATTGATTCAATATCCACTGATATATAGAATATAAAAACCTCTTTTATTATGTAAGAAGCCGTGGCGCAGAAGAAGCGTGGTGTTCTGGTAAACGAAGGGTCCCGGGTTCAATCCTAGTCTTGGGCGTTTTGATTATTTATTTTTTTTCATTTTATATTCTAGAACAAAAACCGTTTTTAATACCTTTTCTATCATTATCATATAGTTAATATATTTTTTTGGTAAATTAAGCACAATATTGAATTAAAAGATTTTTAATGGCTTAAAGGTGGCTTAAAGGTGGCTTAAAGATGGCTTAAAGGTAGCTTAAAGGTAGCTTAAAGAAGTTTGGACATTAAGGACCTATAAGTTGTCCTTAAAGGTGGCTTAAAGGTGGCTAAAGATAGTCTTTAAGCTGCCTTTAAGCCATCTTTACGCTTTCTTTAAGCCATCCTTAAGCAACATATATAGCTTAAAGGTAGCTTAAAGGTGGCTTAAAGATCGTCTTTAAGCTACCTTTAAGCATCTTTAAGCTATCTTTAAGGAGAACTTAAAGATTGTCATTTATCCTGTGGTCAGTTTTAAGCTAATGTCAGTTTTAAGCTAATATGAACATAATTGAAATAATTACAGCAGTTTAGGGAAATCAGAAATAAATTATTATTTAAGTGATATACCATACATTTTTATCTGTAATTTGTTTAATTTTCAAAACAAGTGTTTGTGTTGTCCAGTTTAGCTAGACAGTCTATATTCACCAAAGCAGCAATTACTAAATAAAAGTATTTTTTGTGAGTTCTTTCAACCTTTCAAAATTTACTTGCTTACAGCAGAGTAATAATGAATCTTTATTTCAATACAACTCTTTAGATTAAAAAAAAGTATTCTGGGGAAACTAATAATTTTCTGTCAAACTTTAGAGAGGCAAAAAGAGACGTCGTTACGGTTGATTTGCAATTTACTCAACTCAAGTTCTAAAGCGATTTTATAGCGATATATATTCTTTTTTTTTTGATCTTTTATTAAATAAAAAGCCATTTTTCAACGTAAATGTGTTGTATTTACGTGGCTTGAATAACATAAATATAGTTTCTCAAATAAGCATAAAAAATATTTGATCATTATATACAGCATGATACATACAAATAGGCAAATGCAATTTCGGGTTAAAAAATATATACATTTTTAAAAATTTAATTCATATAAAAAAAACAAGGTAGATTCAAACTATTGATCTGCAGATCACAAACCGGATACTTTAACCACTCAGCTATACAAACATATCGACTGATACAAACAATTTAAGAAAACATTCAAATCGCCATATCATATTGTTTTGATATAAAGAGACGATTTAATTAATATAACTATATATTTTAGAACATTTAATTTACTCTCGAGTGTGTTATGGGCATTAGGGTTGGGTGGTTCTTTTACATTTTGTATGATGCTCTTTTTTAATAAAATGTAGAATTATTCAATTCATAACATGCTGGATTTGGTTTGCTATTTTTTAAATATTCTTTATGATTACACACTGTTATACATGTTACATTTTACACTTATGATAATTATTAAAATAGTTTTAATTTTTCAAAATTTAGTATTCAGCAACGGACATTGATTTTTGTTTATAAATAATACTGGTATACTGGCGCACATTAAGTAGGTTGTTAAAAATTATGTTAATGTTATTATATAAATTATATTAAAATATGCTTATTAAGTGGCTTTAAGTACAAAAGCAAGCTAATGGTCCTGGGACATATACTGTTTTCCGAGCCGTTTGTTGTCGAAAGGAAAATCGACTTATTATTTTACTTGCATTAAATTTATATAATATAAAATTTTATATCGAAAAAAACTCTGTCAACTTTGAGTTATCTAACTTTGAACTGAACGCAGCGAATCGGATCACACAATATAAAAATGAATATGTTATTACATGCGAGAAGCATCAAATACTGTCAGTAATTGAAATGCTTTCGATAAATTTTTACTATGGACAAATAGCACTGAAATAGTTCACAGTAAACATTGTCCAGATAGAGTTTCAGTTTTTTTCATGGAATAAACAACAAGGAATACAAATATATTTGTCTAGACTAGTACTTGCCTTGAAATTGAGGTTTGATTTTATCTTTTTTGCATCCAAAGAATAAAAAAACAATAAAATAAGCAAATATGTATATATGTGTATATATATATATATATATATATATATATATATATATATATATATATATATATATATATATATATATATATATATATATATATATATATAATAAGCACAAACATTGCAATAACTCTCAAATTGACATATACCTGCCCATAGTGAATGATAAAGATATACATAAAGCACAAAGAAATTCACCTTGTTGGAGCTCCACCTCCGCCCCGGCCGGGGCTTGAACTCACGACCTCTGGAACCCATTCTCCTAGCAGTGAGCGGCCACTGCGCTAACCACTGGGCCATCTAGGCAAGTCTTGCCTAGATGGCCCAGTGGTTAGCGCGGTGGCCGCTCACTGCTAGGAGAATGGGTTCCAGAGGTCGTGAGTTCAAGCCCCGGCCGGGGCGGAGGTGGAGCTCCAACAAGGTGAATTTCTTTGTGCTTTATATATATATATATATATATATATATATATATATATATATATATATATATATATATATATGATACGCAGACAATTAATGTTGTTCCATTTTAAGTTTGTGTTAAATAGATGGAAACAAAATCAACATTTTCATACGCTGAATTGTTTTCGGGCAAATTTCCTCCGTTTTCCATTTCAATATCCCGTTCTTCAGTACGTCGATTAAACATTTCAATGGCTGAATAGATGCATATTAAAAGGATGTCCAAACCGCCAAAGAATAAGATCAAATATTTTAAGACACTATTCACTTTTTCTGTTTTGGAATAATTGTCATTTTCATTCGTAGTATTGTTGACAGTAATTGTTTGTAATGATGATGTGTTTCCTTCTAAAACCGAAAACAACGCCAGATTAAAAATTGTTTTCCAATGAAATTAAGAATGGGTACAGCAACATATATTTCTAATAAAAGTACCTGTTGTGAAGGTTCCACACCCTGTAGATGCATCACACGTGTCATTGCTACATTCACAATATCCCTGACATCTGTATCCATATGAAGGATATGAACATATGTCTGTACAATTTAATCCATGGTATCCTGGCATACAGACTAAATCAACAGAAATGATGTGGTTTGCATTCGCAATTTTTTACAGAGTGCCATAAATATGTTTTTAATATAAATTGTCAATACATAATACAAGAAAAAAGTGTATAAACTTAAAATCTTATTTTTAATAATGACTTACGTTCACACGTTTTGTTGTTTGAATTCCAATAAAAACCATTACAGCACCCTTCGTAGTTTAATCTACAGTAAAATAAAAATTAGTTTTGCTATATATGTTTAATATTACTATTTCTGAAAATAGCTATGAAATACGAACCAAATGTTAAAATCCCCCACTGTGCCTGTTATAACTATAGAGGTTGATAGGTTGTAAATACAATTTGTTTCTTTTTGTTTTGTTTTTTTACTTTTTGGTGTTTTTTTTTTTTTGGGGGGGGGGGGTGGTTGGTTACTTTTGTTAATTCCAAGTTCGTATAAGACATGAATCTTTTATATACATTATTGCTTGATTTTTGTGTTTTCAAAATTTTCAATGGACCAAAACGTCATATTAATTTATACAGGAGGTGTTTCACGATTTTAAGTTTTTATTTTATAGAGGCAAGAAATTATTGGTTTTTTTTTAAGAAAAAACGACGATGTTTTAAATATCTTCCATTATGGCATACTTTTTTATAATTTTAAACGTGTCGTATTTTATTCGAACACAATTTTGTGAGATACAGGGCAGAGAATCTTGAGAAGACATTTTTATTAACTACAAATAAAGATGACTGTATACCAGGTTACCAATTTTAAAAATGCATATCAAAAACCAAGGCATGAAATTGTATCAGCATAAACAAAAATTTTAAACGTGCATACACTGAACCATATATTTATGCATATGTGTAGAAGCAACATAATTATGTTGATTTCATTCACAAATACTTCAATATATTTAGCTGTTTCGAATGAAAAGTTACGCGTAAATCAGAATAATTTAATTATAAGGGATACTTTATAATTCTGTCCGTCCTAGATAGATAACGTAAGGAAATAATCCTATGATTTAGTTCGATTTTGACATGTTATAGTTTTTGTTTTCTATCTGACCAGGTTTTAAATTTTTACTTAATGTTGCAAAAAAACCTTTACTTTCTTTAAAATTAAAATGTTTCCAGGCGATTGAAATACATATTACATGTGTCCTGGACACTATATTTTAACAGTAAATTTACCGTTTTAAAAAAATTTCCAAACAAGTCCTACCCTGCACATGCTCGGCTTGCGTTGCAAGTTCCTGAATAGATAACCAAGAACAATGATAACACACAGAAATGCACTGTTTTGTAATACATCACCATAACAAACATAGTATCCTTAATTAACGGAACAGAACCTTGAATTGGGCTTTCAAATTCCAGAATTCTAGAATTCTAGTGTTTTAAAACGATATGAAGGCAAATAACTTCCCTCTTCCTTTAATTCACATTCAAATGATTGAGTATTAGAATGAATGGCAATTGCAATTATTTATTTGTAACATTTCCCTGTTCACAACCAAAGAATTTAATAAGTGTAAAAATATGTTTGGCCTACTTATATGTAGATGCATCTATGTAAGTGACAGATAAATTACAATATTATAAAAATTTAAGCATAATTCAGAAAATATTAATGAATATCCATGTTGATCGAGTCAAAGAAACCTACAAACAAGCTACGAGTTTAAATAATTTCTATCATCTGAAAAAGTGTACAAAACTGGCTTATTTTAATGATTTGGTGGTATGTATTCACATTTTCTACAAAATTAATGTACCTTTAACCATAACAAGATAATCTGATTGAAATTAATGTGTTCATTTAGAAACTATTAATGATAATGGTTGCGGTTTTAAAAAAATGGCTCTTTATTTAAATTAAAAAAAAAACAAAACATGGACTTCCTATTATGATGTTTTTATTTGTTATTTATTTGTGTATTGTCAACTTTCCTAAACATTATTGTTTCCTTGTCTATTTTACACATCCTCTCTCTCTCTCTCTCTGTCTCTCTGTCTCTCTGTCTCTCTCTCTCTCTCTCTCTCTCTCTCTCTCTCTCTCTCTCTCTCTCTCTCTCTCTGCTGAATACAAGAATTATGAATTATAAAATTCAGAATATGTGTAGGCATGTTAGAAAGATTATCCTCTTAGTTTATGCAATTTTAAACTGTTTTGAGCTTTTGAATTTTATTATTCAATAACTAACGATAAAGTAGTTTTATATTTCAATGTTTTTGTTATAATATTAGAGGACACATGTCGTTTACAGCTAATGGCACACCTTTTCCTGCATATTGCATATCTACAGATCGAAACTCAGCAAAACAATATCATGTACCAGCGGTTCTCATGAGAAAAAGGTTCCCGTACGTTTTTCGAACGGTAATCTTATGATTTATACGTTTACAATACGATTACCAAACAGCACGATGCGTTACATTCACGTATGTTCTCTGTCCCTTCGGTCACCCGAACGTTAATTATTTCCTGTTCATAATCATATATAAATGAAACAAACAAATAATGAAGGAGGTGTCAGCATTTGCCAAATTTATTATCATTTTTGTATTCAAGTAAAATCAATATCAGAATGGTTTCACCTATGTAACTGCAAGCCCGGAATCTTGAGTATTGACCACACAAAGTACTGCATCCTAGAGAATTATATTTCCAAAACCAGGACATCGGAATCATCTTCACTTCAAAAAAATAGGTGGCAGGGGATAGTTCATTTTGGTTGAGGTAATGTGAGGCAGATACATGTAGTGCTCATATATGTGATTTAATTTTTCAGTGAACTTTCAAATTTGCTAAAATTGGTTTGCATGCAGGGGACACATGGTCCCGACTCTTGAGAATTTTTAAACATTTCAGAATAAAACAAGTACAACTAACATTATGATAATTATATAGCACCATATAAAATTGCCAGGGGCAGTCTCAACATTTTCTGCAAAATTGCCCTTGTCTCACATTTTCACGGGTCCAACACCACGTTTCAGTCCCGAGCAACTGCCGTAAACTACCATAAGCTTGGTAGTTTAATGTATACCCATGCAAATAATAACCAATTGGGTGGTCAATTTCCTTCCTTTCGACTGACATTTCGTGTTCTGAACCCACCCTACTTTTCAAGCACAAAACCGAAAGTGAAAATGTTGGCAGTTTCGCATTTTCATTTCAAATCTGATGAAAAATGCTACCAGTATTAGATGAAATTGTCATGAGGTCCTCTTTATTTACATAATGAATACAATAAATATTTTAGCAATTTATCCCCCGAAATAACCAGCCAAACCTCAGGTTCTCCTTTTATTTTAAATTTAGACGGGTCCTTCGTTCGAAACTATCCCCTTCAACCTTATACTTTTATTGCAACTAAGTGGTCGTACATGTTCCTAAATGACAATAGAGTCTGGGTTCTGGGTTTAAATACCGTAAGAACCGAATAACTCCTTATAAGAAAATAGTTCCAAGCTATAAATATTAACTCCTAGGGTAAACATTACTTATGTAAACACGATAATATTTGAACTCCGATTTGCGAAATTAATGATAGGGTTTTTGTCACCCTGGCTATCTAATTTCATTTTCGTTTGATATTTTTGAACATGTATTGTGAAGATCCCTTAGATACATAGTTATGAGTAGAAAACGTTAAAATACCTACAGAGATTGCCAGATAACAGAAATTTGACTTTGAGATATGAGGCAATTTTAACACACATGGAATGAACATTGAAGAAATGAATTGAAGATTTCCATTAAGTAGAGAATTTTAAATGAGCTACTTACAAAGAATTTCCGAACAAATGAAGCCCCCCCCCCCTTCCAAAGAAAAAAACCCCAAAACAAAACAAAACAAATTAAAACAAAATAAAACAAAATAAGTAAAACAAAACAACACATTGCTAGAGATAGCATAATTGGTTTTACTGAAGAAAATAACGGGAACAGGAATCAACGTTGCTCATAAGGTTATCTAGATAGCAAATTTTATTTCGCTATAAAGTGCAACTGGGTTGCTAAAGAACATTTGAAAACAGGCAGAGGTTAACGCAGGTGTTCAAGCCTTATTCCGCTAGGTGAAGGGGAGGGCTTCTAAATAAACTTTACAAGTAGATAAATAGAGATGCTCAGTAAATCTAATCATGGTCTGAGCTAAATGGAGGTTGAAAAAAAACTTTCCGAAAATTTATAAGAAATCTTCTCCGATATCGATGCTCAAGAATCATCGTACAATTTTTAAAATTCCAAAAACCCGAGAGCTTTAAGAATACTTAACAATATCCGATCGTCTTTATTTGAACCAAAAATCCGCCTTTCATATGGACATAAATCAGTCATCTTTTGTTTATATCTCGATTATTTTTTCAACAAATTGCTTGTCTTAGTGGATCCACGGAAATCTACTAAATATAGGTGAAGGGGTTTGAGCCACTGATGCACCGATCTTCTTCTTTTTTTTCAATTTTATCTCAATTTGTATAATTATTCCATCATATCCATCGTTGGCAAATATGCATTAACTTTGCAAAACGCATGTATAACATTTATTGATTTCTTTTTAATTCATTCCATCTGTAAAGTTTGAATGACAACGAACATTTGTTGATGAAAAATACTATTAGGCCGAGGATCACAGAACGTTAAGCATACCTAACTTTAGTGTATGAAATGTAAATAGAAACTAGTTAGGTAATCTATATAAGTCTAATGCACTATTTGTAGTTTCAAAAACACAAATTAAGAAAGATGGAATTTAAAGACGAAGGCAATGAACGAAATATGACCCTGAATTAAGTCTTCTGACAGCGCAGCTACATTAATTCTAACAATTATATTGTTTTGATGTTATCATGTTTTAACAACGATCATGCATTTTTTGGTTTTTGTTTTGAGTGAACGTCATTTTTGTGATTAGATTAATAATGTTAACTAGTTCTAAAGAAAACATTTGCGAAAATGATAAAAATAAAGAATTTTGCTTTCAATAACTTTGTGAGGAATTCAGGCCGTAGGGCGTGGCCATATGGTGAAAAGGTATGAAATCTTAAAATGTTATTCTGTTTATTTACACCAGGGGGATATACCGAATGCATGAATCTGATCTTCAAGAAGCCCTCCACCAACATTTTGAAATTCTTGGCATTTGTGTCGGGGGCACAGGCCCTAGGGTGGAGTAATATAACCATTTAGTGAAAATGTATTATATATTAGAAAATATAGTAATATTCA
Organism: Magallana gigas; assembly: GCF_902806645.1. Classification (NCBI taxonomy): domain Eukaryota; kingdom Metazoa; phylum Mollusca; class Bivalvia; order Ostreida; family Ostreidae; genus Magallana; species Magallana gigas. The sequence goes on from NC_047563.1 coordinate 50,791,872, forward strand.
CCCGGAACAAGGGGAGATAAACTAATTCCATAGTTAATATTTTCATGAAACCTTCTACTCTATGATTTTTTTAACATCAGATTCGAATTAGGGCTTAGGGTTTAGACTCCGAAATGAAGCTTTCAGTGCAAAAATGAGACACTCAGACATATCAGTCTAAGAGCTGTGGTACTAAAGTGAAAGCCAAGGCCTGTTAACCTAGATACTCCACTGAAACCCATAAAACTTCACGGTTCCTTCCACTAATCATGGAGAGAGCCTCAGTATGTCTACGGTCTTGCAGAATTGTGCATCTTTCAAAGTACAATTTAGAAGATAACACCCTAGCATCTGATTTGCTAAGCCAGACCCGTATTTCTCGAAGCATATGCTGCAACCAAAGAGGTGTTGCAAGTTTTAAACCGCAGAAAGAGTTTTAATTAACATTCAGGCAACATGCAATGTTTCGCTGTTTCACCCATACGACGTAACTGACTGGTTGCGGCGATAACTCTAAATAGGAAAATTTTATTCCATGCCAGTAACCTTAAATACCCTTTTTCACACATTCACACATAAATATAGAGAGAAAAGTATTTAAGTATTCAAGGGATAAATAACATTCAAACATGTTTAATTGTTGAACTTCATGTAATCAAAATTATAGGAAATGATAAGTTAATTGTGAGTTTATACAATCATGTACAGTTACATTTTCCTGTTAAATGTATCATTTATTATTATTGATATATTGTGCAAAATTAATGTTTGTGACCTCACGTAAAAGATCATGCTTTCCAAACCTTTATGCAAGCAGGAAATTTTGCAATATTTTGTTATAAATATCAGTGCAGGTCGTATCGATATAACATCTCTAACAGACATTTTTTAAATTCTTCCTGTGCCGTATATTAATTGTAAAATAACTTTCCTCTTTTCAAGAGGCAGTTTGAAAACCCATTCTGTGGAAAAATTAAGAAAAATTTTTTCAAAAAGTTTAAATTGACTAGTTTTAATTAATGAATTTCTTAACTTTTTCTCAGGTAAAAAAAAAAGGTACGGTGTTATCATAAGAATATAATACATTGGGTAAAATATCTATAAGTTATACACCGGAAATGGGTTTCTTTTATCCATTTCATAATAGAAAAAGTCATGTTTGCATTGAGATTCCTATCCTTCAAAATGATATATATTTACCCCTGCAAGATAAGTGACTTAATTATTCGTTTTATATTTTGTTAGAGAGGAACAGAAAGTCACAATAAAGTTTACTTCATAGCTCAAAGGAATATTAAATATTTTAATAGATGGAATTTTTCTGATTATTATCAGGCTGAAGACCCCCAACCATAATCAATGACTTAAGTGTCATTCACTTTTCAAATTGATAATTATATTGATCCTTGCTATATACAACGACATACTGTCAAAGAGCCAGAAAGAAAAAAGAAGAAAATCTATAGATCTTCATTAACTAGGACTATCAAGTTGAATATTACTCTAGATTACTTTACAACCTTAAGTACAAGTATCAGTGCAAGTCTACACTAAAATGATGGCATGCAAGACTTGTTCTTCTCAAAAATATGCAAATAAGCATTTGCATATGTAAGTAAGTATGGATTGCACAGCGGGGAAAAATATTCTATATATTAGTTCTCTCCAATGAGAGAAGATATTATTCCGTTTCATTCTAATTGGAAATTATGTGTCATGTTTGACAGCAACCCGTATACCTCTGTCACATATATCAGAGTAATGTGTATACACAGAGGTATTTTGTATTATTAATGTATTATATATATTAAAGTTGGTATAATCACATGATGAAAAAATCAAAAATGACAATAGAGTAAATGCAAAAGAAAATGCATGTGACTTAAGTCTGATTTATTTATACATGAATTACTTATTGAAACATGAACGTATTAGTGGTGACTTAGAATGTTATGGTTTGTACAAACACTCCTTGACACACCATTCTATTAGCCGAAATAGTCTACATATTTTCATCATCATAAAATTCGTCCAAAACATAGGCTCATATCTAGTGTGTTCTCATATGCAATGAGGTTTAGGTACCTTGAATTCATTACAAATATTTTTATTCTTCAAACTAACGTTGTGAGATTCTAACCATTTTATACTTGGGGTTCGTATGCAAATGGTTCACACATCAGTCACATGTATCCCGGTAATGGAACAAGAGGACTATCATACATTAATAAATACAAGCCGTTATTGCTTTCAAAAGAATACTTTTAAGAATACTTTTTATTGGTTTGGAATCAAAACACACTTGTTTGAAACTTTTACGAATCACAAGTTGTTTGTTTGTGTCTGAGAATGATTTAATTGAATATCGCATTTAGCTTTATATAAATAGAAATATAAGGAATTATTTTTTTGTCAAATCCAAACTAGCGATTTTACAAACAAGCACAATATCCGTTCCACTGGTATTTTAAGCATGTATTGTGCTGCATTATAAGCATATACGTTTGTAACAATAGTATAAAACGTAATTTGTGAATACACTTTAATGAATAACCCAAATCAATTAGAATTAATGATAATTAATGTAGTAGTCTATTTTAAATACATCAAATTGTAATTAATTTTCGATAGTGGTTGAAGTGATCGTTCATCATGCAATTAAAAGAACACTTAAAAATTTATTTAAATGATTGATTCAGTTTTGGTATAATGACACATCACTCCTCATACATCTTAGTGTATCAAGAACACTTGAAATCGCTTTTCATACATTATGTTATTCTACATAAAACCAATGAAACATCGGAGCTGCGTCCTCATGGCGATCCCGCGACTTCAATTACTGCGGTGGGATCGCCAAGAACCGTGTAAAACGCCATGCGACGGTGTACTGATAAACACGCATTAGAAACGCAGTGAGGTCGCCCTGACAGCGCAGTAAGGTCTCCAAGGCTCAGTGGACGTGATTAAATAACGCACATATTCACAGTATGAACGCGGTGATAAGTCAATTGCGCTTGCACAGAGACCTCTCAGGAGTTTTTTGTGATGTCACTGTGTCTATATAGCGCGCACACTGCGGTTCAAAGGCGTGTGAAAAAGCTGTTTCTGCTGCATTCATACAGAGACCCAAAAAGCTATTGTTGCGAAAATCGCGCTCTCTTGACGTTTCTTCTGCGTTCATTAGCATCTATACCACGCTTCAACGGCGTTTCTAGTTCGTTGTCAGCCAGACCGCAAAAAATTGCAACAATGGTTGGTGTACGGTAGCAAGCAATATATTATTATCACCTATGATGTGGATGACAATGTAAAAAGTAGCATTTGCAAATATTTCAGGACCTATATTTAAGGGCGTAGATGGAATTCATGCCATTTTGTTCTGATGTTGCTAGCCCTCCCATGTTTTTTTTTAATAACTGATAACGGTTCTTTTTGTTGACCTGTCTACAAATGTACTAAGATTTTTGTCTTTCACATATTATTTAGAAATTAGTTACGTTTTAATTCCAATGTACCTTATTTCATTACAAAAAAAATGTTTTTATCAATTTTTTACGAATTGTAACGTTCAAAATTCTTTTTTGTTTCCCATACAAATGTACACATAAAAATTTACTTACTAATAAGTAAACATAATCATGAGCACGCAGTCAGCGCACAGAGCAAGAGCAGGCCGTGGACGCTCCGGACGCTCGGGAGCTCCGTAACAATGCATCGTTTCCCGTCCGGACGCCGACACATCTTCACGTGTAGAACTTTTCTGATTTAATGTGATTACCATCTGTATTTTGTGCTTAACGTCTTTTTTTTTCAAATCATTAACAGTATAAATCAAATTTGCTTGACTAAAAGAAATAAAATAACATATGTATTGTTGCAATTAAAACATTTTTACACAGGATTTGTTTTTTAAAACAAAGAAGCATACAAAAGATGTGTGACCCCTCTTCTATTTATGATCTGCCATGGCAAATTATGGCTTTCATCGGCAATCGTGTCTTTCTTGGCATTTGTATTAAACTAATAATCAAGATTATATAAGACAACAGCAGGCCACAAACTAAAGTTTGTATTTTAACCATTTGTGTGCCACAGGGCCGATTTGGTTTCTACGTTCAGTGTGACACTTTGAGTCGATTGTAAGAAAACAAGTGTCTGAATTGAATAAACATTTGATTTTATTCTTTATTGTAAAGCTTACAGATGCATATATTTCCTTTTACTTTTTACTTATAATCATGAACAATGTTCCAAAACCAAAACGTCAAAACATTGCTAAAATGCTATCATAATGCACGTCATTACGTTACTTGGTGAGCAGGTATATGTCTGCACAACAAATCTATCAACTAATCATTAAATATAATAACAATCAATTTGAAATTGTTAATCATTCAATAAAAATCAATAACATCAGCAACAGGATTGATCAATCAATCAATTTATAATCAATCAAGTAATAAAAATTAAATAAAATTTTTCGATCGATCAGTTTACCATACTTGTACATGTAGTATTGCAAAGCATGCATTAAGACAATAAATGTTAACTTACTTATGTATCCGGAGGATATACGAGGGTTGCCCATAAAGTTCGTGGACACATGTAATTTTGCTCATAATAACAGTGTAATTATCAGGAAAGTATAATGATATTTAAATACAGAGTATAATTGTTTATTTGTATAAAAATCAGAGCAATGCATGTTTTTGTATTGGAGTTATCATTTATACATTGCCTATACAGACCGCACGGACCAGTCTGAGTTATGACAACGTTTCGTCCTGGGTTTACCTGAGAGTAATATGCCGCATTCACCTTATGGTCAAATGGTGCAATCGCATACTCCATCCAATATTATCGCTTGTGCTACTTGTGGATAAGTAAACTCGAACCATTTCGATGGGTTTTTTCTTGTTTCCACCATGGTTTTTTTTTTTTTTTTTTTTGCTTCTATTGGTGTTTTACCTCAGTCAAGACAATTTTATGATGGCGCGCTGTTCCGTGCAGTCGCTTTTTCATGCGTGTTTAAAGACATCATAACTTCATAATAGATATCTTCACTTAATTTAAAGCGTACAAGATATTAAAAACCCATTTATATTCATAGACAAACAATTCGACGTAAAAAGAGACAAACATACAAACAAGAAATAGATATTGTTGTGTGTACTCTAACCTCTTCGATGCCCGATAACACGGACGTACATTTCTTCATCTCATACGTGTGGTGTATATTTAACGTGTCATAAACCTTTCCTTTATCAAACAGGTGATGCTTTATCAAATACTTCCGGTCCGAACTATTTTTGACACAGCCTCTCGTTTCAACACTTCAGTGACCTAATTTCGAAGATTTGCAAGTACTTTCAACCTAACTAAATTTACTACCAAAAATTAATATAAAATTCGCTTTTTTTTCAAAGATTTAAATTACAAAATCAAGGACATGACCTGATAACTGAGTGGCATACATTGTAGGCATATAGGCGTCAGAACCCGGGGTGGGGTGGGGTGGGGTGGGGTGGGGGGGGGGGGGCTTTGCCTTAGCCCCCTCCCCCTTTTTTTGCAAAGTTATACATAATCGTAACCAAAGGCTTTTTATTTTTGCCTGTCAAGATTTTTGATAAGTCCCCCCCCCCCAACTATTAATTTGCCCTCGACGCCATTGTGCAGTTTATAAAACTACAAATCACGTTAGCTATTAAAGGAGTTCAATCTGACGAAGCGTTTAAAACACTTTAAAAGAGAACGCTTTGGTTGAATTTCGAAATAATGTTTTGTTAAGTTTTTTTTTCTACCACCAGTAAGCATCCTTATTCAATATTTACTTTCAATTTGGAATCTTTAGGCTAGTTTTTATTTTATTTTATTTTTTATTAAACGTCAACAATTGTTCCTCGTTCGGGTCAATTCAAACTAACGAGCATTTACAGCTTTAGGTTTTTCAGTAGACTTGATTATTCAACTCTTCTGATCAGTATTTCCATTTAATCAGGTAATTAACCTCTGAGAAAAATGATTTAAGGTTTATTTAAGTGAAACTTTTCATTTAATCAGTAAGAGATATCTCCGAAATGACGTACTAAAATGTATTGCGCAAGGTCACAAAAACAGCATAACACAACGTTAAATCGTCTTTTTAAATCTTTGGAAAAAAAATCGGTCATATAAGGAGCTGTCTCAAAAGCTTCATAATATAAATCAAACTGTATGAGATAAAAAGAATATCTATAACTGTGTGATTTTATTTAAGCCTTGCGAATATATACACCATTTCAACTCGTTGGATAAAGCAAATATGAAATCACACAATATAGATATCATCTATGTCCGATATGAAACTGAACAAATCAAATCAATAAATGTTAGCTAACTATAAATGTGTATAAATTTATATTAAAAAAACTGTATTGTTTAACTATATTATTTTGCGATAGTAAAGATTCCCAAAAACATTATAATTTTCAGATCGTGTTTACATTTATCGCAGAACAAATCTCTTGATTATCGATAATTTCACTCGGTTATTATGTGATAAGGAAATCAATTTGATAAAAATGTCTGTATAAACAATAGCTCAATAAATTCATCGAAGTTATTTATCTGTTTATCATACACAATTCTTGAAAAAAAAACAAAAATCTACCTATTTGTTTACGTTATTATGTATAATCCCCGGTTGATTTATTTTAACCGTAGCACAGGTAAAGTTATCCCGTTTTATAAATGTTTGGTTTTTATTTTTAATTATTCATTTGAGAACTGAATAAGTTTATAGAATCATTTGTTCTCAAATTTCTTTTTATTTAAATTGTATTCCTATACATGCATTTGGATGCTAGGGGATATCATAGGATAGAGCTTATTTGAAGGATAAGATGCAAGGTACAGGATATAGGATAGGATAGGATTGTTTTGTAAACTTTCACGATAGCAGCAATGTATCTGTAAGTACATATATTGTTACACTAGAAGAGAATTCACATCAAACAATCTGTTTGAAAAAAAATATTATAACAATGTTTATATTCCACTTTTACTGATATAAACTAAAAAATTTTTTCATTTTAATAGCATTTTTTTCTTTTTTTTAAACGTATCAATGATATTCTATTTTGAGTAGCAAAGGAATATGTGCGGTATTATACAATTTTCGCCCCAAAATTAAAAGTTTTATAAAGAGATTTCAAAATAGGGTTGAAAACTGTTGAATTTATAATCATTTAATATTTATTCGTTTGATGAGATATCGGCGCTTCTGATTGGTCGAAAAATTTCTTTGATACCTGCATCAATAAAATTTTTGGCCGGATCTACTTTTCTCAACTGTTCTGATCTAACACTATTTATAGAACGGGAATTTCCAAGATAAACACTGTCAACAAAATGTAAAGTTGTGTCTGTTTTATTGTCCGCAAACAAAATGCAACCTTGTGAATATAAAAACTTGAAAGTTTAACCTTCAAAATAAACAAAACACATTATTTGATTCACGAAATAGAAAATTAAGCGTCTTCTCACGATTTCGTCTGCTTGTGATCAATCAACATTTACAGCGAGGCTGGCTGTCCCTTTTCCAGGAATATTATAACGAACATATAGGCCTATAAACTTTCACGGTAACACTGCTGTTCAAATTTGGTAACGAAGATTTTTAAATTTACACACGTACATCATCGGTCATCAGAATAAGCGTCGTAAAGAAAAGCTATGAGTAATGCATCAACTCATTCGGCGCATTCCAAGCGAGAGATATACCATTTAAGTACATCACTGGCTATCTAGTTACCACAACGTTTACAAAAGTCGCTTATACATACTACAGTGCTGCTATCCTGAAAGTTGACAATGATAGGATAGGATATGATGCAGGATGCACGATACATGATAGAAATATAAAAGTTAAGTTCTATCCTATCCTATCCTGCATCCTGCATCCTGTAGCCAATCAGATTCGAGTATAAATTTCAGAGTTATTTTGCGAAACGAAAATGGGCGTAACAATGTATATTCAATGTCAATTTAATACGTTTTAGAAGTTAAACCATTTAAGAATAATTATTGTATCAAGAACGCGGTGCATAACATTGATGCGCGCTAAAATGTCGGCGCTACATCTTAGTCAATTTGTACGCAAGTACGTAGTTACTGCGTGAATTCGATGCAACATTTGACAACGTCAGAAATAGATTTCTGTATTTACTTCATTTAAAGTCTGCAGAGTAATATAAGCTTGAATTTATAAACGACTAATTCGGCATTTTAAAAGATAAACATGTATACAAGAAACAGACATTGCTTCACGTTTCATATAATTTCTTCGATGCCCAATAACAGGGACGCATATTTCTGTCCCAAATTAACCTGAACATATCGAATTAATAAATGTTAGCTAGCTATAAATGCTTAAGAATCTATACTTTAAAAATAACCCCGAGTGGTTTAAATATAAACGACATAAACATAGACACAGATCGTGTTTACATTTATCGCCGAACGAATCGCTCGAATAATGATAATAACGCTCAGTTATATGTGATAACAAAATAATTTGATAAAAATATGTGACTAAACAGTTCCTCAATAAGTGCATCGAAGTTATTTATCTGTTTTTTTATGCATAAATATAAATAATAAAATCAAAAACCAAATCGCTTACCTGTTTGTTTACGTTATTGTGTCCATCCCGCGTACGATTTAATGTTACCGTAGCAGAGGTACATGTAAGTAAGTTATCCCGCTCGAAGAATATTCGGTTTTAAGATTGAATTATTCATTTTGAGTACTACATTAATTGATAAAATCATTTACTTCTTAAATTTCGTTTCATTTAACTTGCATTCCTATATTTTAAAGGTATGGGATAGGATAGGATAGGATAGAGCTTATTTGCAGGATAGGATGCAGGATACAGGATATAGGATAGGATAGGATAGTTTTGTCAACTTCCACGATAGCAGCACTGTATTCTCTGTCAACATATAATCTATTTTCATCCACGATCGCATTTCCTTGGATGGTTATGTCCAGTTGCATATTCCAGCGATCTCGCTTTTATTACGAGTTTTTCTGCACAGTGAATAATATCACAAGCTATCGCATGTATTTTCCTTTCGTTTTCAATTCAGCTGGTTCAGATTTTAACTCACTATTTGTGTTTAATCCTTTAATTCAGCTCAATAGCTCTGCATCAGCTGAAGGCGCATCCGTTTTGAATATTGTTGCTGTTGTTGTTTTGTATTCATACGCGCCGCTTCATTTACATTATTTACCTTTTTGATCAATAACACTTCACATTTTTTTATTTGAAAATGTTTTATTAAATGATAAGAAATGAAGATAATAATTTTTCTATTGATCGACGTATCAAAGAAAAAATTGACCGGAAAACTTTTTCATCAATGCGCTACGCGCATTGATGAAGTTTTCCGGTCAATTTTTTCTTTGATACGTCGATCAATAGAAAAATTATTATCTTCATTTCTTAATTGAAAATAAGTTTGTAAAAGATTACCAATCCTGTGACGTCATAATGTAGAAATGACGTCATGAAGATTATCTTATTTTGATAAATTGATGTTCTGTAGCAAACTATTAGTGTTTTTCAATGGCTTTTGACTAGAAACATCAAGTGCAGGCTTGCTCAAGCACCACTTTCTAGTATGATGTGTATACTTATATGAACAAAAACATATGTTAAAATCGTACTTGAGCAGACCTGCGCTCTACTCTACCAAATGAAAAAATATAAAGAAAAAATGACAATATTTTCATTTGTTTGCAAATTTGCGTAAATTCGGTCATTTATGTGATGTTATAGACATACAGCGACTGTGCAATGATGACTTAAACCAAGATTAAAGTGTTAGGCATCTTCTGTACAATGATTTATGAAGATTTGATTTTCATACGATACAATTTAAAATTGGTTAAAATTTGAGGGGGGGGGGGGGGGGGGGGAGATATTTGACCGTACTAAATATAGTCCTTTATTATAAATCTCTCTTTAAAAAACGCATTTTCTACAGAAAAATTGAATATTTCTCTTTTAGATAACTACATGCAAAAACCTGCATTTGACATTGGATGTATCATTTACTAATAATAGTAAAGTGCTTATAATTATAAAATGTATACCTGTGGTTTCAATCGGACAACCTTTAGAAATATCACACAGGTTTTTCGAACAGTTACATATCATTTGGCATTCTTCTCCAAAAAATGGATAAGGACATGGTAGAGAACAATTTTCTCCGTGGTATCCGTCCATACATGCTGAAAAATCAACAACATTAATTGAAAACTTGAACGTATATTACCAAGATATGTACTCGCAAAATAATCTATTTTATATTGACTATTGAAACATGTCTCCTTTTTTTGACTTTCATTAGGCAAATTACTTAGAACAAAAAAGGTCATACCTTCACACGTTTGGGTTTTATTATTCCACAAGGTACCTGGACAACACCCCCTGAAATAACTTAAAATGATTTAAAACTACAATGTATATTGTTTAACAAATTGTTACAATGGATTAATTACAATTGCATTACTTTAATTACAATATAATAATATATTATAATTGACTTGGAATTATGCACATGTACAAGTAACTTGCTTTAACGTTGTGTTAATCATAAAGTCTTATAAACATACCTTTCACATTCTAGATATGTTACAGTTGCTTTACAGGAAATGTAGACGGTTGATATCGTTAGAATTATTACAAACATCTTTCAACATCAATATTGATAATGTCTCTTTATTTCATTCATGATTCCAAAATTTGTTAGATGTGTACACAGGGAGTTCTCTCATTTAAAAGTTAGGAAAATTAAAACAAATAATACTTCCTTCTTCCTTTCAGATGTCAGCGACGTTGTTTAAATATTGTGTTGTTTTTAATGCACTTAAATTATGCTATAAATATACTAAGTTGAGTTATAATTAAATATTTTTTTGGATTAGAAATGTTTTATAACTTTACCGTAGAAATATTTTGATTTTTCTTGAGTCGATTTAGGTTTCGACCAATCCATAAACATGGCTTGAAATTTTTTTGTCCTGTCAGATTCTTCAGGGCTATGAATCATAATGTTATTTTTTCCCTAAAAAAAGGAAGTTAAATGGTAGAACTTAATAAACTCCTTTTTGTGCTCCAAAATTTTATCTTTTTGTAAACCTTACTTCGAACCATACAACTTTCCGCAAACTTTAAATGCGTTGTCATCATCTTCAAAAAGTATACTTACAGAGCTATTTTTACACGTACAATGTAAATTACATGTACATGTACATATGCATTGTATACAAAGGAGTAGACAACATGTATTGGAAATCAGAATAGACCTAATCAATAGTAAATTGTGGTACATAATTTAAGGAGGCTGGATGGTCAACAGATTAGCCATCAGATCTTCCTTAATTTTTAAGATATGATGTGTAAAATATTGAACATTAACATGTTATGTCTAAAACTTAATATTTCATTTTTGTGTTTATCTTTGAGAACAATATGAAATATCACATTCAACATAAATAACGAATATATTGCAAAACAATAAGAATCAAAATTAAATCAATCGATATCACTACCAAACACACAGTATTGTTTAGGGTATTACATGCATAAGTTTCAAAAACATAAATGTCGATGGTTTGATCATGAAGTACTCATTGGTGCTACATGTATATTTAGTATAAAACGGTATTGATGAATGACCATGCATAAATGACCTCGATTAGTCAATAATATTTCATAATTGATTTTAAATCTTGTTCATCAAATGACATAATCAATCAATTTGATTACTTTATATTTTGTATCAAACATCTATTAGATGAACCAAAATGACCCTTTGCTTACTAAACGTCTGTAAAGGCAAAAACATATGTTATCTGTGATTTACGACTTACATTCAAGAGTCAAAATATCAACAGTATCTTACCACCAAAAAGAGCTATTTTGGTACGTTGTACCACATACAAAAGAGAAAATTGTTTTCTATAACATTCACGAACATTCAAATATTTTGAAGCAACAATAATGCATTATATAAATTTATAATACTCATTTTACAAGTGTATTACACAGAAATATTGGATTTAGTTGCCCTAAGCATAAACCATTGACTTTTTCCCACGATATTAGTGCGGTTGTGGAAGTTTAAAAGGACAAGTATCAAATTAATTCACTCGATTATAAGGAGGAATTGTATGATAAATATCTCAATTAGTAAATACAACCCAATTATATGACTGACATTCTGTGTAACTTGTATATAATGTTTTAACAGTTTGTTACATTTTAACAGGAAAATTCAAAACATGAAAAAGTCATTTGTCATTTTAAGGAAAACGAATGGTACAATGTACAAGTATATAAATACATAAATTGATACATCTGTTTTGTCGTACGATAAAGATGTAACGAGCTGTGCTTTTTTGTTATTTTTTCACATGAATGATTGAACTCCTCAAATTTTATTCACGTAAAAGGTTTGCCATGTGCAGTTTTTAGGACATAATCCATTTTAAAACTCAGATGTTTATTATTATAATGAAAAATGTTATATGAACATGAACACTAATTACAGAAATCGTGATATTCTTTACTTTACTTTTTAAATTTAATGATAACATTCTTGATTTTTTATTTTTATTAATTTTTGTTGTTGAAATACTGATGATCACAACTGTCACTCTTTTTTATCACATCGAGTGACCCCAAAGCATTACATGTTAATGTACTTCTAACACAAATAAGTGACCCTGAATTAAATAGAGAATATAAAGAAATAAGTTTAACTATTTCAACATACGTATATCTGTAAAACTCCATAATTTTTTTAATGTTGTAATTTCTTGATTCTTAAGTAAATTGTTTTTTTTCTTAAGTAAAGCATCACTTGTATTTAACAAGAAAATTGACCTATAGGGCCGGTATTGGTTTCTGTCTTTACAAACACGCATATCAATTTCTGTTCCACTTCTTGATTTTCTGTCATGCTCAGTAAACTCTTAAGTTGTATAGTTCTCATAATGTATAGTGATTGAAAAAAAGTTCCACAGCCGTTGTCCGAGCAGTATAAGTTATGGACGCTTTTCTTTCTTTATTATCTTTAAATTTTATTTCAGTATACTTTCTCTTATACGACAAATGTACTTTGTAAGCGTTTATGTACAACCATTTTGCAAAATTCCACCCCAGGGCCGGGGTGCCTCTAAAAACCACTTTATCTTAATTAATTTCATCTCCCCTATAGGTCAGGGGTTTTTTGTGTGTTTTTTTTTGTGTAATCACAATAGACCCTTAACACAATTAAAAAAGGAGCTTTGTCGCTTTCCTCCCCGCCCCCTTTTTAATTGGGTAGATTTTACTTAATATTTTGTTTGTTTGCGTTTATGTACAACCATTCTGCAAAATTCAACCCCAGGGCCCGGGTGCCTCTAAAAACCACTTTATCTTAATTAATTTCATTTCTCCTATAGATCAGTTATGTTTTTTGGTTTTTGTTTATAATCACAATATACCATTAACGCAATTAAGAAAGAAGCTTTGTCGCTTTGCTCCCCCGCCCCTTTTTAATCGGGTAAATTTTACTTAGTATAATCCAACTTTGACATAATTTTTATTTTTTTTAATCAGTCTACATTTGGTTTATTACAGTATGATTGATTATACGTGACGGACAATTTTTTTCTATAATAGTTCTTCCTGTTTATTCGCATTCTATATCACATATAAAGATCAGTACCAGTGAGTAACAGAAACAGAATCACTATGTTTCTCTTCCTGTTTCTTCTAATATCCCTTTCAAAAATCACTTTGACGTGATATTAATAACACGTAACGGAAGAAATATAATTATACATAGTCATTTGCATTTATTTGAAAAAAATAATAGATAATGTACATTTTAAGTTCTGGTCATTTTAATTCGAACAATTCAACAATATTCATTCGGAAGGTTTTACTGCAAAAAAAGAAAACAACGAGCGTGTTGATAAGCAGATAAACAGACTCTTCTTTCAAGTAATTATGGACTTATACTAAACGTTCTTTTATTAATGTACATAATGCTTTTGCTTTAAAACTCCCTAACTTCCAAATGACATGCCTTGTTATATATGTTTGACAACAAAAGTCGTATTTTATTGCAACTAAAAAAATAGGGTTGTTTAATAATATAATTCTAAGTTTATTGCGTGCAAGTTTGAAGAATTGGTTTTGAAAATCGTTTATTGGTCAGAATCAGTCTTAAAATATGAGAGTGAATAAATTTTGACAGTGAGGATAAATTAATGCCATAAAATTATTTTTTTTGGATATGTGATAATACACTAATGAAATGACACAATAAAAACCATTAAGCTGTGAGCAACAGTTTTATGAGAAATTACCCTTGTTGTTTGGAACAGTCGAATTATATATATATAATGTTTACTTATATCCATCATAAAATTGTGTAGTGTCAACATGTAACTTAATCTTCATACGAAACAATTTTAACAGGATAAATGACTATCTTTAGGTTTTCCTTAAAGATAGCTTAAAGGTGCTTAACGGTAGCTTAAAGCCGATTTTTAAGCCACCTTTTAGCTATATATGTTGCTTAAAGGTGACTAAAAGAAAGCGTGAAGATAGCTTATAGGCAGATTAAAGACTATCTTTAAGCCACTTTTAAGCCACCTTTAAGGACAACTTATAGGTTCTTAATGTCCAAACTTTTTTCAGCCATCTTAAAGTCACCTTTACGCCACCTTTAAGCCATTAAAAAACTCATTTAATTCAATATTGTGCTTTATTTTCCAACAAAATATATTAACTTTATGACAGAAAATGTATTAAAACAGTTTTTGCTCTAGAAAATAAAATTTAAAAAAAAAGTTCAAAACGCCCATGACGAGGATGGAACCCGAGACCCTTCGTTTACTAGCACCATCTCACAACCTCTGCGCTAGGGCATCTTATATCACTTGTTGGTTTTTATATCTTATAAATCAGTGGCTATTAATTCAATGTAATGAGTGTGTATTTTTTACTTGAAAGATTTTGATTTCCATTCAATTTTTAACAATCAATTATATCTAATTAATAACTTACATGCATGCATGTATTAAGAGTGAAATACGGAAATTCGTCTTCATTGAAAAGAATATATTATACCTAATGGAAACTGTTAGGCTTACTAGTACTTAGTTGATAAATTTAAACCGGGTAGATATACTTTCACCTAATCCCTAGCTAAATGACATGCGAGGAAGACGATGAAACTATTATTTTAAATGCATTGAAACTATAAGGGTACTAGTTCTGCGCAATTTCACGGTTTCCATGATAACGGCGCCGTTCCAGCATGTATAATTTTAATAATATTGATTATTATACATTCACAACAGATCTAGAATAACAAATTGAATGATATAGGCTTTGTTTTAATATTTAATTGTATACATGATTTTTAAACAATCAATTCTATAACAAAAAATATTACCAATCGCAATTGTATGATGTACCCGGCCGGGTATGTGTAATATTTACCCTTTATACATATATTTAAATAATTAACCCCCATTTATAATCACCGGTACAGTAATTAATTAGCCTATAGATTTTACTCTTACATACATCTTTAATTAGTAGACGTAACAATTTTAATACCCATAGTTAGGGAATAATACTTTGAGAATGAATTACAAATGTAAATAAAATTTCATTCACTCGACTTATCGTATACACGTACATACTAAGATTTCAACGCCTTTAGAAACCCTGACGTACACCTGTGCACACAACACACACCTGCTGTATTCAATGGAGCGACAATTAAAACCGCCTGGAACACCCCCCCCCTTCCTTGGAAATTGTATCATCACTCGGATCACCCCCTCCCATCCCCATAAAAGAGCTTTTGCATTTAATTTATGTATTCGAGATGAATCTGTTCAGCTTGATCACACTTGACTTTAAGGGTACTTAAAGATGGTGTAAAGACAACTTAAAGTGATGGTAAATGCCACTTAAAGATGCTTAAAGGTGGCTTAAAGATGGCTTTAAGGTGCCTTAAAGAAGTTTGGACATTAAGGACCTATAGCTCAGCTTAAAGGTGACTTAAAGGTGGCTTAAAGATTGTATATCCTTTAAGCCACCTTTACGCAATCTTTAAGTCACCTTAAGGGAGTATGGGACTCACACCAAAGTAATTAACAAATTATAAAACTTGGTTCAACGGATAGCACTGTATTTCCTCTAACAGAATATAAAAAAAAATAATAGGTCAGTATGTTTGTTTCCATGGTAACGGTACCCAAACATACCCTTGTTGGAAATGCTCCAGCTCATTAAAATAAACCGCTTGCAACAGAAATGAAGCAATGCGACAGTATTTGCAATTATTTGATTTCATTTTTCTTATATGCTTTTTATACCACATTAACAGAAAAATGATTTTTTACAAAAATATTTTGTCAACGCCTCCTCAGTATTTTACAAACTGCAACCGAATTTCCTCTGTATAGTTCTAATTTGTTGCTTTTTGTGTTGACCTTCAATGCAAAATGGTCAAAAAATATTATTTAATATAATTAAAAGTCTTATTTTTGAACTGAAATAAAATGTTCAAACGTTATGCTTTCACTGGAAAGGGAGAAACTCATATGTCAATGACTTAAATAAAAAGATATTGCAGTCTGAATTTCCTTCGGTCTGTTTTTTCCATTTCGCGCTATTTTCACTTAAACACTATTCTAATGTAGATAAAATAATCAATACCAACTTGTTGTTCAATAAACACTCAGTCAATTAATAATATCTTTATTACAATGCTAGTACTATATAAAATTCACCAAAAAAGTAAAAAATATTCATTTAAATCCCAAATTTCCTCTGCTTAACTTGAAATATCTCTGTTAAAATACACATTTTTAAACTATTCGCACCTTAAAACAAGATACCAGGTAGGAACAAAATAATATTATTTTTGGTATAAATAAATAAATATTTAATTTATGATTTGCTACATGTATCTCATAATTATTTTTTCAACTCTGAAACATATAAAAGGATCGAAATCAGCATTACATCATGTACAATATGCAAATTACAAAGGGCGAATTTAATTTTAAGCCATTTCGTAGAACAACATCCATTACTGTTACAACCATATATTATGGCATGAATTTTTTTATACTACCCGGTAATCAAGTTTATACTGGACATTAACTCCTCACATGTACATGTAATAAATTAACAGACTTATACAAGTAATGCACCAAAATCAAAAGCCCTCTCAACATTATTACATGTGTTACCAATCTAGCATAAATAATGAAGCTGACAATTATTGCTCAAAAATGAACAACCCTCTCAACATTTTTATTACATATCTAACATAAATATTGAAGCGGACATGAGCACAAGTCCTTGGCTTATCCTTGCAACACCCTTTTTTTCCTTGGGCAAGGATGTAGTATAAACATGTTTTGAGATACTGTATGACATTGAAAGTTAAAGTTTTGTGTTATTTTTCACATAGTATAGATGGTTCCTTAAGGTTTCTTTAACCCGATAAGCATCCAATGTTTTAATAATATTTGTGTCAATGTTTGTCCAAAGTTTGGAAATCATTGTGCCATCTTCATCACCAACTATTGTCTTTATACGAACAGACCCATCACCATCTCTTCTATCATGTCACTCTCCATGGCCTTCGTAGTTCCGTTCCAGTTGATACTGCAATCGTGGAGGAGGTGTTGATTTGGAATTAAGAGACAAAGTACATGTGCGACAGGATTTCAATCTTGTTAAAAAGTTTTCAATTTTCCAGAAAATGTCATGATCATAGATGAATGACCTGAAAGATGGGAAATAGCATCAACTAAAATACTTATACATAGAGAAATATCTAAACAAAAACTATTGTGATTTTCAAACACAAGGCTTTCTTAGGATGTACAATTTATGGTTCATTAAGATTAGGGCTGGGACAATTCAGGGTTTATTCAATTGGTTCGATTTATATTCAAAATGCTACAATTCTTTCTTTTTTTTCGATTTGATTAAATATAGATCAGCCTTGATTTTTCTCATTATAAATAAAATACTAATCTTTATCTTGTACATTCCTTTACTTAAGGATAACAAACAAAAAATTCAAAAAAAAAATTACATAATTTAGAATTTACTTATAAAATAAACAAACTTTTTTGATAAATGACAGATTTTCAATTTGCACACTCATGCTTAGAGTATTAAACATAATAAAATCAATGAAAAAAAATGGCACAGTGATAATCTCTGGGACTATAGATTTCAGTCAACAATAAATGGAATATTACAGTTAACTTTTACCCTGCTGTCAAATCATTGAATTATGTGAGGTCTAATTTTTGGGGATTGTTATCATTCATTAAAGGTTCATTGGGATGCAATTTCATGGATTATTTTGCACAGTTAATGAAGTTTTTTTTTTTTTTTTTTTTGGGGGGGGTGGGTGGGTTGAGGTTTTTTTGTGGGGGGGAATATTAATTGGAACACCAATTGGTTGCCAAGTTGATCAGTTAAAAAAATATATGCATATGTACTTGATATTATAGAGGAACACCAATTGGTTGCCAAGTTGATCAGTAAAAAAAAAATATGCATACATTACATGTATGTACTTGATATTTTAAAGGCATAAACAGAGTTTAACTCAAATTTAACAAACATATTCATATTTACTGGAAGAGGGATAGTTATTATTAGACACTCACTTCTAAATTCTTCACTTTTAAATTACCGGTAGTTGTTCTATAATCAGATACATAAATATGTACATGCAAATCTTTCCACATGAAGAAAGGCATGGGGCTGTGAAAAGTAAATTTTGAGGGAGCATTATTGTGAAAGACTGAAAGTCACACAAAAGCTCCAGACACTGTTTTAACTGAACAAAGACACCATCTGAGGTTGAGTTTTAAATTAAAAAAAATTGTACTTGACACCTATTTCACACCTATTTGAAATTTATTTTGCTGTCAATATGTGTATACCATAACAAATATCATTACCTAAAGTGTTCAATCTGTCTTCCTATTTTAAAATACATCTCCTGACGTCATGGGTTTCCGATAGTTTAACACCTAACGCCACACATAATGGCTGTCAGTTAACAATTTTTATCCAAACCTGAATCATTTTTAATCTCACTCAGACATAGCATCTGAAATTACTGATACAAAATCAAAGTTAGTTGTCATCATATGCAGTTTCTACTTGTAGCTAAAATATAAACTTGATGCCACATAATTCGACTATGGCTATGCATTGAGACGACAGGAGATTTCGTATACATGTGTGGTTTAACATCATTTTGGAATGAACTCATGCGTTGAAAATTGACTACTCGAAACATCTGATTTTCTGAAACATGTGACATGATACAAATTCTGATATATTTTAGAATTAACTATTAATAATGAAAGACATTAGGAATTCTACTGGGTTCTGATATGTGTATTGAACCATACTGTCAAAAACCTGTATACATGATTAAAATTATTTGTTTTATTGTGAAATTACACCACAGGTGCTTGGGCCATTACTCACGAATATGTACGATGCCTACTGATATAGGTATAGGTATCCTATACATTCATGAGCAGAGACCAATGCATGCAAGCACCAGTGCATTACACCGGCATAAGAAAAATTCGATAATGTCCATACCAATTTTACTTTTACTCTAATCTCAGCAAGATTCGCCAAAACTGAAAAACTGAAGAAAAGTGTGTCAAAAATGTTCAGTCTCGACGAACTTAACCTTGCTGAGATTATCCAATACTTTTACTCTATCAATGAATGTAGGTCAAACCTGGACAGATCGCTTTTGCTGGCGTCGAGTCATCTTCCTCCATCTGTGATGAGAATTATTCAGCTGTAATATCAAAATATGTGATTGGTCTGCCCAAGAGAGCGTCCACGTTCGCATTATGTGACTAGACCATCCTTTTTCTGAGCTTTAGCAACCTGTATGTCTTTTCAGCGTTCAAAATCAAATCCACGTTTCCTCCGCATTGCCGAAAACCGAACCGATATTTATGTCGTAAAATAAGATTTTTTTTGGTTAAATTAACTTTTATTATCATTTATGTTCACGTTTTATTTTAAAAAGAAACTATGAAATCCTTTCCACAATAAATTTTATTGTTAAATACCTTATAATTGAACCAACAGATTTAACGACTGCGAATTGGTTTACTTCATTCGGAGTTGCGCGGTAGATTCAAAATCGTGAGTCCCATACTTCCTTAAAGGACTTGCTTAATTTTTTTTTTATTTCGCCCTGTGTTAAACACTATGACTCTCTTTTATAAATAGAAAGCTTGTTATAGCAACATGTTAAAAAAACGTGTAGTATATTTTCTTGCCATTTGCATAACTTTGGAATAATTGTTCTCCGTTTATCATTCCTGATCTTGTGGATATATCATGTCACAAATACCCACTGTTGTAAACAATGCATCAGAATCAGTGTAAATTTACTGCAATTTATCGAGTTAACGTTAGCTTTTTCTCGCATATATGAACTTGCCTAAATTATTTTTAGATGAACTATCTGATTATAGTACAAATAACTTACTAGTTTGATTGGTCGTTAATGAATAACATTATCACATTTTCACTATAGTGATATCACGATGAATATCCTACGTTCTGAAGTGAAAATTTTAACAATAAAAATGAAAAATAGTTTTATAAATAAATTATCCTTAACCTTTTGAAACAGAAACATCCTTTACTCCTGTTCTTCTTCGTAACGCATAATGATTGGGGTACATTAAAGACATGTTATGAATTTTAATTTACTTTATTTCATTTTGTCTCATTAAAATTAAAGTATGATTAAAGGAAGTGAACATGAAAAAATTATCAAGGGCTCAAATTTGTCTGTTTGATGTGTATAATGATATCTGAAAACCGTTTAGACAGAGCTTTCCTCAGTAAAAAGATATACCACTTAGAATAACTAATTCTTGCAATCCATGAGCGCTGCCATATTGTTAAAATCATTACCTCCCTCCTGGGTTATCTCTAAGCATCTAAGAGAGGGCAGCACTGATGATGCCGTCAGTGAGACACATTGCATTTTTACACACGTGTAGTAACAGGGATAAAATGCCATCATCAAAATGTGAATGGAAACTTGAAAGGAATGTAAAGAGTTGTCATTTTAAACAGTGTTTATGGAGGAAGATTTTGGATCTCAGAATAATGCATTCCCACCAGCAGTTAATGTGACATGTAACTAGAATGGAATGTCCGTGGATCAGTGTTATTGTGACCTATTTTTTCTTGCACTCAGGAATTTCTTGTTTATGAGTTTGAACATTATGTGTGCTACATAAATGAGCACACAAGGTGCATAAATTGCACAGCATCCTGACTTTTAAAAAGTGTCTTAGTCCTGTTATTCTTCTGACAGCATAAACAGAACCGGCCTACATATCTTATGTAAAAAAAAAAAAAACAAATCAGAAAAATTTCCAGGGCATTTAAATAAAAAGTAACGGTAAGAAACCCCACATGGAAAATGGAATTACAATTTTATATTAATTTAAATTGAAATCTAAAAACAGCATTTTATTTATGTAAACACTGACTGCCACATGCATCTCCGTACAAACATCTGGAATGTGATGGTCTTATATTTCACAAATTAATTTATCTATATTCATTTTTTGTACAAATCATAAATAGTTATCTGAGGTTCATTTATAGAAATGTACTAAATCCTTGTCTCCTCATGACAGTACACAAAATTTTTCTTCACATCAAGGCATAATTTTTCTCCTCAACTTTTATCAACTCTGTACATAAACACTGGCCTATAGTTCCAACATTGACCCAGTCACCAGCAGCAATGTGGCTTATCTACGTCAGAGAACAGATGCATGCTGGGGAATAATGGATTACCTCCATAAACCTTTCACTGAGAGTGTTAAATTGATAAAATCTCTTGATAGAAATAAACAAATAGGTAACAGACCTCATTTTTAAGTTTCAAAAGGCTTTTATAATTTATTAAACAACAATTATTTTTTTCATGTTCACTTCCTATAAGGCAGTCCAATAAAAATGTTTGAAGCATTGTGAAATTTTTATTAAAAGCGGCTGTTAGATATCGCCAAAATATCTTTAATTTTTTTTGAAAGATAGGCTTATTGATAAAATTTCATCAGGACTATAAAATTCAAACTTATTTATACTACATGAAGAATATATACAGGTGAATCTCGATAACTCGAACTTCGGGGGACCATGATTAAACTTCGAGAGATCAAGAGTTCGAGAGATCAAAAGTTTAAAAAAATCCGGAAATTTTTGTTCCGGTCATTTTGGTTCTAAAATTAAAGTAGCCGGAAATTTATACTTATAACATGGATGGATAGTCTGACATGATTTCAATCGTATTTTCTGCTACATTACTTCAATTTAAACAATACAGAACTTACTTGAATGTGTGGTTATTAAGTGTATTTTTTCACGTTAAAAAACTTTTCAGCATATTATGTTTTCTTAATCATTACGTTGGAATATTTTAAATAAAGAGCATTTACCGTAACATTCACAAGTGTTAAAATTATTAGATCACATGCAAATTACTTATCTACCCCTTGAAGGAAGCAATCGGTAGTGTCTCTTACGTAATCAACCAATTAACACTACCACGCTAGCCCCCAGGAGTTCACTCAACCGTCCAGGTAAGGTCCATGCGGAGCTATAATTATACGCTTGATCGGCTGCGTGTGTACACAGCAATCACTTCGAGTTATCAAGAGTGAAAAAAAATGAAATATGTATAACGGGACCCAGGTTATACTTCAAGAGATCAAGAACTTCAAGAGATCGGAGTTCGAGAGATCAAGAGTAAATTTGCTTAGTTATATTGAGAAAAAAATTGGCACCGTGAGTTCACTTCGAGAGATCAAGAACTTCGAGAGATCGAAGTTCGAGTCATCGAGTATCACCTGTAGCAATATCTATAGATATGTGTGCAGGTGTTTTTAACGGTTTATTAAAAATACATCCAGAGATATGGCGTAATGGTCATATTAATGTACCGGGAAGTTAAATAGGTTGTTTGATAAAGAAAGAGTGATTGAATGTGATGATAATGAAAAGATTTGTCTAGAAAAAGCATAAATAATAATAACTAGATGCTGTCATTAGACAGTAATACCAGCACCGTGTTTGCCCCTAAATAACACTGTTTTGTACCAGTTTAATTAAAAATGAAGGTCACATGCAAGCTCCGGTAATACATTTTAAAATTCTAATTTTCATTACTGAAGGATGAGATCCCTTCCCATATGATAATACACATGAGCAGCACTTTATGTGCAATTTGGGGTTGAACTGTTTGCAGTGAATTTTCAGTTCATCAATAATCTTAACATTTCATGTCATAGAAAGTATAATGGTCTATATAATTATTACAAACAAAATTCAAAATCAAATTATGCGCCCTCCCCGTGGCGGTTGCCGGTTTTAGATTTGCTTCTGTGTGCCTACATGTACATCATCGTGTACACAGATTTAGTAGAAGGGGTGGGAGTGAGGGGTCTATGATATTGACCAATATAGGTAAGCAAAATACATGCAGTAGCAGTAGCACAATATAATGAGATGCCAGCATACATAAGTTTTACTTTCACTATCTAAATGTGATCTCCCTTTGACAGCATACTGTATCATCATATTTTAATATTTAAATAAGCTTTTTATCGTTACTTATCCTATCGCATTTGTAAAGTTTCTGTCATTTTAATTGCAAAAGTTATTTTTTTTCATTTGTTAGACTTGCACTATTGAGTTAACCCCATATTTATCCTGTATATACAATTTTGTATCAAATTTGTGTATTACATGTAAGTAAGTGTAGACACTTATCATTTTTATATGAGTTATAATAGGAAAGAAGGAGTATTTCTTTCTTAATGTATTATAATGCATCAAATACAATGTAGGTCATGACCTTATGGGACTGTTCTGACCCCACGAAACAGTAAAATACAGATTATCTTCTAATGTCATTATGATGCATCAAATGGTGTAAAGAACATTAATGACCCCAGGTGTTGTCTTTACCCCCCCCCCCGCCCCCCATGAAATAGGAAATGCTGATACACTGTATATTTTGTTAACTTCTGAGATCTGAGATCCTCATCCCTAAACCATTTAATTTATTCTTGCTCTTTGTGTCATTTTGCGTAAAATTGTATATAGGTTATGCCCCCTTGGAAACACTCTGACATTCTACAACTAGAAATAATAAAGTATTTTATCTTAGTCATATGTAGTGTTTGATCCATGTGGGTAATTCCTAGCCTAATGATGGCACTGCTTTATTTAGGAGACTTTACAATTGCCCCAAATAGGCGAATACACATGCATATAACATTTTGTCTATAAATCTTAAAAATTGAATTAAGCAATTTCCAAAATGTAGGAGAGAAAAAGCAATCAAGAAATGATTTAAAATTTGCTACTGTACACATGTAAGAATGTATTAAGAAGACTGAATCCTTAGAACCAGGTCAGATTGGGGGGGGGGGGTGAATGTGGAGTGTAAACATTTATAATTTGAATCATTTATTGTTATTAATTTTAACTTGTCAATGAATACTAGTTATTGATCCCAAGGTAGGAATATGACCTCTTATCATATCTCAATAGATCATCTGTCAATTATACAAAGTGTAATTTATTTTTTTTAAGAATAACATTTTTTACCAGTTTATAAAAGTTTTTAGACACCCAAATTATATTTTGATTTTAATAGATCATTCGACAATTAGGGGTGGAGGGTGGGGGGGGGGGAGAACAGTTTATATTTGAGATTGTTTGGGGGTGGGGGTTCCAATTCATATATTTGACAATTGTTTAATGTAATCTAAAATAAAACTAAGCCATACTATAGTCATGAACATGAATAGTGTAGAACAAAACACAAACTAATACATGTATATATACATAGGAAGTATTACAAAATGTAGATGATTGATCTATATCTGGGTTCTTAAATTGAATCATATATCATGTACATATTATGTTATTGTTTCTTTGTTCAAGGCATTTCAGATGGTATGTAGGTCATGATCCCAAGTGCTCTTCCTGAAATTATCAAATATCATAAAAACCATTGAGATCCCCACCTTAATCCAAAGATATTATTCCTCCTTAGGTCATGGCACATCAGATCATTTGGCATGTAAGTCATGACCCTAAGGGGTCATCCTGACTCCTTTAGAATAAGAAATTGTCAATTATCTTTAAAATATTTATGTTTGATGATCCTATTTCTATTTAATCTTTATCATTAAGTCTCCCGAATGAAATTTGGAACGTATTGTTTTGTACGGTTCTTAATACATGTATTATTATTCTTCGTCTTCTTCTTTCCCGCTCTGAACTTGTTTCTCAGAGATGGCTGAACAGAATTGTACAAGACTCTAAGATATGATAGGCCGCATATCTAGTTGTACACCCTGTTTTGATATTTCTCATTTTGGGTGAGACATCCATTTTTCTGGGGGGGGGGGTCAAAAGAGTGTGGGGTCCTACATTGAACCTTGTAGGAAGAATCGTAGACTGTATTTTAAATGGAAACTTGAAATCGGACAAAGATAATAACATAGGGTTTTCATAATGATATATTGACTGTTACTGGCAATATATAGGGTTTATTAGATCTGACCCCTGGGGTCATCCCCACCCCCCAGGAATTTGAAATTACCATATATCTCAGAAACTGTTATAATCATGACCCCTAAACCATATATATTCATGTTTCTGATGTCAAAGGGCATCACATGTTATGTAGGTCATGGGCCCAGTATCACAAGATATCATGTGTCTATCAATTAAATCATAAAAGGACTTTTAGGGTCTATGTTTTTTTGAAGTGACAAACGTCAATTGTCTGCTACTTTGTGGCTCCCTGGATGAAATTTAAATTTTTAAAACCCTTCTGCAAATCTATAGAACAGTCCCTATCATATCCCGATATATGATGTGTCTATCCATTAAATCATAAGAGGAGCTCTTAGATCTTTGGGGTTTTTTTCAGTGATAAACGTCAATTTTCTGCTTCTATTTGACTCCCTGGATGAAATTTAATTTTTTTAAACCAACCTCATTGCACATCTATAGGACAGCTCCAATTATATCCCAGGAGATGACATAGCTACTCTAAAAGTTGTAAGAGGAGTTCTGGGAACCACACTTTTTTTGCAAAAAAAATTTCTTTGTTGCCCACTAATCCCCATAATAAAAAAAAATCTGGAACCTGATCACACTTCAATATGACACCCCCAGTCAAATTCTAGAAGATCATTTGGCTAGTACCAACAAATGACGTTTTTGAAACCATTTTTTAAAAAAAACGTCATTTTTCAGCCATTAAATTACCCCCAGGACAAAATTGAAAATTCCGAAACCTTATTGCGCATCTATAGGATACCCTAAAACATATTCCAAGAGATGATTTGTCTACTGTTGAAATTGTAGGAGGAGTTCGAGGAAGAAGGTTTTTTGTGAAAAAACGTCATTTTTTACCAATTATTTGACCCCCAGGACTAACAGAGAATTTTTGAAACCTTTTTACAAAACAACATGATACCTCAAATCAAACTCCAAGAGTTCAGTTTGCTGGTTTATAAGATGTAAGAGCAGTTTGAGAAAGTAAAACGTGACGGACGGACGGACAGAGGGACGGACGGACGGACAGACGGACGGACGGAACAGGGTAACAATATACCCGAACTTTCTTTAGAAAGTGCGGGTATAATAAAGAACGAAAGAACAATTGCGTAAAAAAGTGAGAAAATTAAGAGATATGCTAGTAAACACCGCACATATATATACACTGTGTAAAATCATAACACGTTTGAAGAAATACAAAAAAAGAAAGAAAGAAAAACTACTACCGTCATGATGACTATTTAGCAAAAAAAATTGAATTGCGTGAACGTGCAAATGGGTTAAAAACGACAAATTATCATTAAATGGTGGGACAATTTCATTATGACTACATGACAATAGATACTGAATTGAAACAAAGCATATATGTATACATGTACATGTATACATATATGTACATGTTTGATAAAAACCACCAGTACTAGTTCTTGAGTCTGAAAACTGAATATACACGCTATCATATTAAAAAATAACAATGCCAGTCTAATCAAATAGGCACTTATGAACTAATTTCGTACATAACTCAATATGCTATGGGATATCTTTTCATATGAACTTTAAAATGAAATTTATTGCTTTGGATCAAAATATAAGTTGAAGTATGCGAACAAAAGCTAAGAACTTGACATTTAAGCTATTACAATTAAATTATTATTTATGATATTCATGCATGTTAAAAATATATTTTAAACACATTTAAAGAAATATGTTGAAAAGTTTAAATTAGATATGAATTTTTAAAAAATCTAGCGTTATTACTAGCTAACACAATATATAAGAATTTTTAAAACCAGGATCTAAGCATTGTTTGTTATTTACCTTTATAAATAGAAATATGAACTTGTAGAAACTTGCCTTGCAAAAGCAAATTTAAATGTTAATTAAACTGAACAAGCAAATTACATCAAATATCAAGTATCGATTAAATACACATCAACATTGAGAGTACGTCGAATAAAGTGGTTCTTGGTATAGCTCGTGAAACAATTGCATCACTTAAATTTGGTTTAAAACACTTCACTTAATTTGAGGACCTGAATTTTTTATTGATTTTTGTATCGATATATTTCAAACAAATTCTATATATAAGTTAATTGTGAGTTTACATTACTAAATTATAATTCATTTACAGTTACCACTAGTCTTTGAAGTAAAAATCAGGCACACGTTATTTAACGTTAATTATAGCCATGATGTTATTACTTTAAAAAAACTTAGAGAAGGAACAAGGGGGTAGAATTCATTTTAAGCTGTCAAGTACACAATACTAGTATACTATTCTGTAATTTTTAGTGTATTGATCATAATTTATTTTTTTTTCTTCTTCCTTTAGTTGGCATTTGAAATATGCTATCGACATACGTAGTGTATTTTAAAGTTAAAAATTAACATAGAAACTAAAAAAACAAAACAATTAAAACTGTACTTGAAGATATTATATATTTGATAAAGATGACACTTCCTGCAGATATGATGATTAGTATATAAAAACAATTGGATACAAACATTATCTTTTACACTGGTGTCATGATCTCAATTTGATAATTATTCTTTGTTTGTAATTTGATATATCCTTCAGAATGAATCACATTTCATAAATTTATATGTATTGTATGTTATTTAGAATTGTTGATGCTCCAAAATTGCTTGTTTTCTTTTATTGAATATCAACAAAAATATTTATTTAAGTCGTCTTTTTTAATCGTTAATATATATCAATACGCATGCAGCTGGATCATGCTAGATACCAGCTTGGACATAAATAAATATTTGTTACATAATTATGTATATTTTTAAATACTTGATATTATAATAAGACGATTTCTCTAAGAATATTATCTTTTGATGAAAGTCTCAAATTACATAAACTCTAAAAACGTCTAAGATTCTTAATATCATACTTGTTGGGATAGATTAAGACTAAGTTTTTCAATAAAAAAAATAATTCGGGGGTTTTTCGTTTGTTTTCCTTGTGTGTTTGGGTTTTTTTTCAGTTAATCAAATTCAATATGGTAATGCATATGACATCGATCCTAATCAAATTTTAACTTGAGTTTACATAGAATAAGAAAAGATTATCGATTCAGGATATGTGCCAAATACATGGTGAACTCACCGTACACCTTCCTTCATAATGTTCTCAAATACCTTGCTCTGTGCACATTCGGGAAAGTTCATTTTAGGCAAAGTAAAGAACTGCGAACACTGACACCCGTTTCCCGCCTACATTTTACATACAAATATTTCGGAATTTCTGTCAGATATTCAAAAACTTAGTTTTCTACTAAAAAGTAAAATCAAATCCTAATCAATTTATATCAAAATAAAGTTCTGTTACTTTCAATATTGTTTACTGATTTTTTTAAAACTGTTTACTGCCAAATTACTGGACAATATACACTCACAGTGAATTAAATACACAGCTACTAATAGTTGACATTGTTTAAATTGTTAAACATCGTACTCTAGATTTAAAATATATAAAAACCAAGCCAATTTAAAATCTATGTAACTATCTATATCAATGCAAAACATTAATGAGGTTAAAAAAAATATTTAGATAATGGTCATTTTTTGCAAATTCGATTTCACTATTTAAAAACTTTTAGTATATTTTCGCCATCTAATATCCCTTTTCAAACGCAATGTTTTTTAACAATTTACAAAAAAAGTTAATGGTCATCAGATCTTAACACGCCTGTTGTTGTCAGATCTTTGACTGATAATTTTAGTGCAATCATCTTCTGCAGCTTTAATCTGACTTCCATTACTTGTATACATGCTATTGCTACATATCTCTTTAGGTCATTGAAGATTTCCATTACTTGTATATATGTTATGGCTGTCCTTTGAATTCATTGATAATGTTTAATGCCTTTCAATTGTTTTCTTTCTCCCTTTAGACATGTAATCAATAGCGCCGTTAAAACTCTACCTTTGACCAGTATACTTTATATTTCCTTAATGAATTTAAAACCAAAATATGGCTAGCAAATTCTAATAATCCCTAACAAAAAGCAACATATTTCGTAAATAATTCGTTTTTATTAATCACCATTATTGTGAAATGATTCACGTTAAGTTAATTCACAGAGTTATTGAACTGATGGAATTTCCCTAAATATTTACAAATTAAATTGATGATCGTTTCATGTACTACAGATAAACCTCTTTTTATCTTTTTATCCATGTACTAAGTTTGTGTGCCCCCCCCCCCCCAAAAAAAATTAGATAATAATGATAATAGAAAAATTAAACTATTCCCGATTTCAATTGAGATGTTCATATTGTAGTCAATACCCAATAAGTTTTTTGTCCATATCGAAGTGTTAATATATATAATGATGTTATACTTACGGATTCTTGGTCACATATATTGGTAGAAAATGTTAACTAATGTACATACATACAGTTATTTTAGATAGTGAACGACAGAGTACTTTTATTTAGGTACTACAATGAACTTTATTTTTTAATACCAAAAAAGCGTCGCAACATTAAGTAGGTCATTTATATAACTGCAGTACTGTAATTTCACAAGCTTTAGAAACTATGTTTAATATGCAAAAAAACTCATCTTATATAACACCACTATAAACAAATATAAATTGCAGTTTTTAATTATGCACAATAATAAAAAAAATTGCATAAAGCGTCGATCTACTCAAGAGTTTTGGAATAAATGTTTTTCTTTTTTTAAGGAGGGAAAGGGAGAACAAATGTCAAGTACACTATAACATGATTTTTGGTGGTGATTAGGAGAAAACTTCCTCGTTCTTGACGTAAAACAATTAAATGATGAACAATAAGCAGATATTTACATTACTTAAGTTATTCTAGTCGAAAACATAAACAAGTAATTTGGCTGATTTTTGTTTGGCATTTGTTTCACTTAAGGTATTTGATGCATTTTGTACCTAATAAATAAATAGTCTGATATTCTTAATCATGGTATCATTTTGAAGGTGTTATTGAGTAAAATTACCCCACCAAAGGAATTTTCAAAATTTTGATTATGGTCCAACGTATTACACCTTGATTTCGCATTGAAGTCTATGGGCAACGTATGTTTTATTAAGAAATTGTAAAAAGTGTCTTAAAATTCGAAAAACTATCTTGGTTAATACATGCATAAACTTTCTCTTTATTAAAATATGAAATAAAAATATATCATTTATCCGAATATTTCAACAAAATTTAAATTTCTTTTTTTCATCAGGGGAGATAACCTTTAAAACAAGAAGCCCAGGGGCCACATCGCTCACCTGAGCAACAATTGCCTTAATTCTTCTCAAATAAGCATTACAGTATCAAAATATCTTGACAACTAAGTACAGTAGATCTTGCTAAAAAAACAATGAAAATCTGCCAATTCTTATCCACCTCTTTTTTTGGGGGGGTAAATATCAAGCCCCCTTTTTTGTTGTTCCTGTAAAAAAAAAATTCCTCTATTCCGATATACCCTCCCCCCTCCCCCATTTCGTGGCCCCAATTTTCTCTAGGGAATCATGGTTTCATAAAATTCTGCATAACCTGTGCTTTCACACTAAGTACTGAGTTTTGGACGGAAAACTTTCCCAGAATGTTTTTAAAGATTTTCTCTATATATTCTTATGTAAAAATTCAAACCGCCATCACGGCCCCGCCCTACCACTTGGGACTGTGATTTTGCAAACTTGAATTTTCACTACCCGAGGATGCCTCTACACAAGTTTAAGCTTTCCTGGCCAAATAGTCTTTAAAAAGAAGATTTTTTAAGATTTTCTCTATATATTCCTATGTAAAAATTCATCCCCATTGTGGCCTCACCCTACCCCTGGACTATTATTTGAACAAACTTGAATCTACACTACCTGAGGATGCTTCCATTTTAGTTTGAGCTTTTCTGGCCGAATAGTTTTTTAGAAGAAGATTTTTAAAGATTTTCTCTATATATTCCTATGTAAAAATCCATTCACCCATTGTGGCCCCACCATACCACCAGGGACTATGATTTGAACAAATTAAAGCTTTTCTCGATATATTCCTATGTAAAACTTGATACCCAAATTGTGGCCCCACCCTACCACTGGGAACCATGATTTGAACAGACTTGCATCTACACTCTCTGTGGATGCTCCCATTTTAATTTGAGCTTTTCTGGCCTGATAGTTTTTGAGAAGAAGATTTTTAAAGATTTTCTCTACATATTCCTATGTAAAACTTGATCCCCCTGTTGTGGAACCCCTCTACCCCCGGGGACCATGATTTGAACAAACTTGAATTTACACTACCTGAAGATGCCTCCACACAAGTTAAAGCTTTTCAGGCCGAATAGTTTTTGAGAAGAAGATTTTTGAAAAATACCAACAAATTTTCATTAATTCTCAATTATCTCCCCTTAAAAGAGGACGTGGCCCTTCATTTGAACAAACTTGAATCATCGTTACCTAGTAGTGCTTTGTGCCAAATTTGGTTGAAATCTGCCCAGTGATTTTTGAGAAGAAGATGAAAATGTGAAAAGTTTACAACAACGACGACGACGACGACGACAACGACAACGACAGACAACGGACAAATTGTGATAAGAAAACCTCACTTGAGCCTTTGGCTCAGGTGAGCTTAAACACTTGACTGCAAAATGACTGGCTTCTTATATGTTGCAGTCATGTTATCTAGCAATATATATTTAACTAGTTTTAAATGATTTAGAATTGTTCAATATCCCTTAATTATACATTGAATACCTTAAGTCAAGGACTTCATAATTTACTATGAAATATTAAATATAGTATTTTCATGTAAAAGTAATTTATGTAAAACTCACTTACAATATATACCATGTGAGCACATTTACGATAAATATTCAGACAAATACTTCTGCTACGTCGAATGCTGACTGACGTTATTCATACCTATACATATGTTTATGCCATTATTAATCACCGAATTGTCTATGGATTTTTCCATTTTCCAGATTACGAAAAAAAGCACACGGTGGGTGTGATCGGTCAGCATAGGCTTCACATTTCTCCATGGCACCCAAATTTACCTTTTATTTTCGTAAATGTCCATGTTTGCTTTGCTTCTCTTTTGTATTTTTCCTTTGGCGTTTGATTTGAAGACTGTTAATTGACACCACACTTTATTTGTTAAAACCACCATTTAACTAAATAGCTGCAATGGTATTTTACATATATATGATGTGTTTTTAGACATAAATTGATGTTAATAAAAGTGTAAGAATTAGTTTTATTTAAATTCATGTGCATCAGTTACTTACAAAAAGATGCACCTCCATATCCTAATCTCCCTTACAGAAATTAAAAAAAATAAATGTCTTTAGTAGATTGACACTTTGTGAAAATGTTCTTTATGCGTATATATAAACTGCATTTTGGTTTGGTTTACGGTAGTGTTATATATGATGTGCGTTTTATGCATAATGCATTCAAAAGATTCAGAAATTACAGTAACGCTATTGCATAAATGACTTACATTAAAAAATGTAATTTAAAAAATAAAAGTTCATTATTAATGCATACAAACAGTACCTCTGCTAATTGTCCACGTAGAGAAACAATGGAAATTCGACCCTACTTTTTGATAAACAGATGGTACATCTGAGCATACCAAATAAAGAAAATATATATATAATTCTTTTTAACGCTAGTCGGTTTTTTTTCTAAATTTATTGAAAAAAATAAACATTTATGTAAACATTTTAATAGTAAAAGTCTTAACAAAGGAGGCCCTTTGTTTCACAGTTACCTGAGTACCATAGCCGTTTGATGGACCAATGTTTTAATCACATTTAAATCTTTTGGAGCCTAAATCCTGATCCGACACTCCTCTGGCTGTTGCTCTAACTTTCGTACACGTTCTTTGCAAATATCAATTCAATAAAAAGGGGAGGATTCATGTGATTCTCGGATTATTTATATTCTAGCTTTAGGGGCCAAAAGTTGTAAAGTTTTGGTAAATAAAGACCTGCCGGTGTAATGAAGAATAATGACCCCCGTAGAATAATGACCGGGGGTCATTTTTCTACGTAGAATAATGACCCCCCGGTCATTATTCTACGCAGAAAAATGACCCCCCGGTCATTATTCTACGTAGAAAAAGGACCCCTCTGCCTGAAGAATAAGTGTCTTTTCATAAAAATGAGCACACTCCACATGAAGAAAAGTGACCCCTGTAGAATAATGACCCCCTTGTATATTAAAGTTTTTCAGTATATTTTTTTATTATTTGTGAAATAGTCTTTACACTATTGTAATTTTTACTGCTGCAGTTTACAGAAAGTAACAGAAATTATAATTCATATTCAAATAAACTAAAAGTGAAAGAAGGGGTATATCTTAGAAAATAAAAATCCTTCCGTTATAACAAGATATTGACGTATTGCATCGGGGTATGGTTGTCATCTTAACAATTACATTTACATATATCTATGGTGTTCCGATAGGGCCACTTCGACCTAAGTTGCAAGGGCGATAGTGCGAAGGCGAAGTAGCAAAAGTGCGAAGATGCGACGACGCTTTGTCGTCGCATCTTCGCACTTTCGCCTTCGCCTTTTTTTATTGCATTCAGCAAGTCTCGGTCGATTACATAGAATTTAATACAGGCACCGTACTCGCCAAGGTTTTCCGATTAATCCATGCTATTATTGGTACGCATGCGCTAGGCCATCGCGCTTACTATGAATGTTTATAAATATTTTAATGTGTACATGTAACATATATGTTTACCAGTGCTGACTTTGCCTAATCATTATCTACTCCACACAAAATTTAATGTCCGCCATAATGTGTACATATGCACTTCTAGACTCCTGTCACTTACCAGCCGTCTGTTTACCGTGGACCAAATACAGTAACATTCTAATTTCATGATGCGACGCTCCTTGCTCATGCATGGATCTAGAGGGGGAGAGGGGATCCGCCCCCGGAAAATTCAATATTAATAATTTTACGCAGTAAAACAGGAGAGGGAGTCCGGACCCTATCCCCCTGGATAATTTAATTTTATTAATTTTATAAAAAAAAAAATTCGAAAATATGCCTCGGAATCCTTTAAATGGAGAGTTCCGCAATTATAAAACATAGGTAATCACAGATTACAAAGCTCACCGAGACGAGGCATCACCTTTATGAGGCATCACCTTTATGAGACCACCTTTATCATATTATATGAAAACCATTCTTTATGATCTTGGATATTCATGGATTCTGTTTTGACACAATATTGTATATCATGTGTTAAATAATTGTATGATAATCATATGTTCATATGTTATTCAATACAATGATATAAAATTAAAATTGCATCCTATCATACTTACAATATATATCATATAACACCATAAAATACCGTAAAAAATTGTGAGAAATGATATTGTAACGTATGATATGACACTGTATTGTGTTATACATTATAATTGTATTTGATCAAATAATAGAATACCATAAAACATAATACAATATAGTATTATATGAAACAATATCATATTGCAATAATACATCATGACATTGAAACATATGATATCATATTGTATAATATAGTATGATATTGTATTGTATGATACTGTATCATATTTGATACATAATATGATATTGTATTATATAATTATACAATATAATTTGATACAACATTGTATCATATCAAATGATACAATATCATGGGATAAAGTAAAATATTATATAATACAATCATATTATACACATTGTATCATATGATACAATAATATATATTAAAATATCATAAAATAGAATTTCATGTGATATGATAATATATAATATAAACCAATATCATATTATACAATATCGTATGATATGAAATGAACATTGCACACAATTGAATTCGGTGAGCTGAGAAAATTACGGCGATTTGTTTTCAATTACTTTCTTAAATTTTGGTTTGTTTCTTCATATAACAAAACAAATGGTGACTGTGATTTCGGGCAACATTATATAAATAGTGCCTGTTTGGGAGGGTAACAGTTGAAATTGACACCCCGAGAAAACCATTGTCAACCGACGCGAAGCGGAGGTTGACAATGGTTTTCGAGGGGTGTCAATTTCAACTGTTATCCTCCCAAACAGGCACTATTTATTTTGTTATACTGAATGTCTTTTTTAAAATTTTTAAGAAAATTTTACTGCTTTTATATAGGAATAACGTGAATTCTACAGCGAACCGTACGCGCATAATTTTCGCGCATGTAATATTTTTTAATGTTACCCGTTGCCAAGTGCGTTGCTAACGCTGAGGGTAATAGTAAATATTATTAACTGCGTCTTAACCAATCAGATTTCAGTATTTAACATGAAAGTATAACAATGATTATTCTAGCCTACTTGAGACGAAAATATTCTTTATTATATTATATTATATATAATATTTCGTCACTCGGGGGCTAATATAAACAATGTTGCCCTCAACCCCAGTCAATATTTGTATAATATTGTATCATAAAAATCAATACTATACATAACAATATCACGATACAATATCATATCATAAAATATAAAACAAATTGATACAATATTTTATCGTATCATATAACGTTTTACAATATGACATATGGTATTATATTGTATCCTATTAAACAATAGTGTTTCAAATCATACAATACTATATCATAGAAATCTTGTTACATCATTTTAGAACAACAACATCTATCTATCAAGCAGGTTTGAGTGAGGTAGGAGATTTCTCTAGCATCCTTCATAATGGAGATCAGGCTCTGTATCTAAAGCAACCTCTGCGTTTCATTTATAATATAGTTAAATCAACTATGCAAGCTATCATCTATAAAACGTGACCTGTTCCAAAAAACTAAACCTTATCAAGAATCATAAACCTATGGCTCTGATTCAGCATTCAAGCCTGTCAGGTGCATCAGTATCATAAGACGCACCATCCATACAAGTTTAATGAAGTTAGGACCAGTAGTAACTTAGATATAATCATAAGAGGGCACCTGCAACAAAATCTTAAACCAGCTCCAAAAACCTTAACCTCCTCCATGATCCGAAACCTATAGCTCAGATTCAGCACTCAAGCCTGTCTGGTGCATCAGTATCATAAAACAAACCATCCATACAAGTTTGGTGAAGTACGGACCAGCAGTAACTTAGATATTGCTATTAAAGGGCACCTGCAACAATAACTTTAACCTGCTCCAAAAACCTTAACCTCCTCCAGCATCTGAAAGTTAGGAACCAGATTTAGCAGGTCCAGATGCATCATTCATGTAATTTTGGTGAAGAGAGGACAAGTAATACCTTAGATACAGGAGCTGCAACTAAAACTTTAACCAGCTCCGGACGCCGACGCCGGGGGTATAGCATATGCTCCCATTGACTTCGTCTCGGTGAGCTAAAAAGGCGAAAGCGCGAAGATTCGAAGGCGAGAGTGCGAAGTTGCAAAGACGAAGAAGCGATAGTAGTATCACTTCTTCGCATTCGCAACTTAGCACTTTCGTCTTCGCATCTTCGCGCTTCGCCGTCGCATCTTCTATATTTTTTATATTGTTCATGAATAATACTTGCATTGAGGATTTCCACAATACAAATTGCTGGGTATACAAGTTCATCACCCAGAATTAATGAGGAAACCAAAATTATGAAAAGTTTACGCCACTGTTAGGCATTATAACCAAGCTGAATTTAGTAGGCTATGACAGCAGCCATTATGCCAGTAGAGGTTGACGGCCAATAAGGAAAATCGTCAAAGTACTGAGAGTACTCGTACAGAAAATATATTTTACTTTATCCTCGGCACTTTAGTTTAGTTAATATCAAGATGATTAATGCTTCAATAGTTTGTATAAGCATTGGTAACTTTGGATACAATAAAGATCGTGTGATCAAAATCAAGCGGGAATTAAACCCCTAACATGGGCCCTAACCTCTTATCAACGCTTTTAGAAACAATCTTTTCTCATTATAATCGATCAGTGTTTATCATCTATTAAGATTTACTACAGTCAAGTACTCTTCACAAATTTGCTCCAAAAGAATAAAGTTTATTCAAGATCACAAAACAACATTACAACAAATGTTTAGAATATTGATGGTCTTGTATTACGTAGAAGAAAACAAAACTAACGCAGAATGATTTTTTTTTAAAATCACTTTCCCCAAGAAATGTAAATAAGAAGTATTCATATTCGTACGTTACCTGCCCCTTATTCTTTTTTCATAAAGATATATACATGTATCATTCTTCGATTGACAATTCATTCACCAATGAATATTGCTTATATCATTACAACAATTATTCTTTGATTATTGTTCGTTAATTATCACACAATATCCTCATTGTGTATGAATTTTTCTTTATTTGCGTCAATTCCCACCGTATGTCGACGAGAGAAGTGACTTTACTGTTTACAATCAATTTGTGGAAATGTCAGAGTGTTTTGTGTGTGCTTGCTACGGATATGAAAAACTATATACAGCGATTTATTTACAAGTTCGGTGTTTATAACTTCAAAATCAGTTGAACAGAGTGAAAAATTAAGTAATTTCAAAGTCATTTCTTGGATACGGGATAACCAATTTCTATTCATGTTTACGGGGAGGGGGTCATTTTTTATGGGGGTCATTTTTCTTCATGTTTAACATGAAGAAAAATAACCCCTGGGTCTTTTTTCTTCAGAAAAATCCAATTATTCTTCAGCTAGGGGGGTCATTATTCTACATAGAAAAATGACCCCCGGTCATTATTCTACGGGGGTCATTATTCTTCATTACACCGGACTTAAATGGTAAATCTTTTATAATCTTTTAAAATAGTTCCAATATCTTATATTATGCACTTCATGCAGTTTATTGCAAACTGCGCATACAATGCACAGGGAATTAAAGATGAATTTAAAAATGTAAAATTATTAACGGACACCACATGTCTTATAAGAATAGGTTACACAATTTAAGAGACACAAGTGACCTGAAAAAAAAAATACATGTTTACTTTACCTTATTTGTCATCCCCCCACCCCCATCCCAAATAGAAAACGCAAATTTTGGCCCATGATTATCAATTTTCAAAATTTTAAGGACACACGAGACGTTCCTTTATTTTAGATAATTTTCCGTAATAGATTATTCCTTCTTTATTTGCGCTAAAATATGTCAATTCCTTAAAATTTCAGGCTATATAGAGATAGAATATTTAGAATTTTCATCAAAATGGTATGCAAAATGAAACTGAATGCAAAGAAATAAAATCATTTTACCTCAAACAGAACAAATTACAACCCAATCAAATTGAAACAGCGTCGTAATCCAAGGACTATTGATCACACATGTTAAAATAGAAAGAAAATGACGAAATTGAATGTTAACTAACACCAGAAGTTAGTTTTGTAAATTATTGTCAATATAAAAAGTTAAAATTTGACTGAACGCAGCACTGTTAAGGTTGCATTTGCTTAAAATACTAAAAAAATATGTCAGCAAAAACGAACTACAAGTGTGATGGTCGTATTAATGAAAACTCGCATACAACTTTTTCCAATATACTATTATTTTAACTCTAATGATCCATGTGTTACGACATCCATGTAAATTTAGAGTCATCACGTGCCTATCACGTGATATCGATATTTATAAACATTTTACTACTTATTTACTTACTTATTTGGCCCACACATTTTTCAATATCGCAAGGGCATACTCCCGTTGCACATTTATTTGTTTTGCATGTATAATTCAAATGTGATCTTCACCCAAAAATCACTGCTGCTTTATTGGAATCGAGTTTATTACAACGCCATATCCAAAAATACACTCCGCAATCCATCATTTACTGGGGTATCACGTCATTTTTCATCAACGAATAAGACAAATCCGGAGAATAAAACAAAGCAGCAGCATTTTTCAGTTACCTCAAAACCTTCTTGATCACTGTGTAAAATATCAAAAGTATCCTTGCAGGTTATGTTCATGCGAAAGTGCGTTGAAGATGATATACACATATTATCCTTAACTTAACCCCCTTTTCAAACGCAATGCCGATCTAGATTTCGGCAAAGGGAAATAACTCTGTAGATATAGTGTTGCGGGAAATTTGAATTACATTACGAGCATTTTGCGATATTTTCCCTTGGTTGTATTGCTGGAGGCAACATTGTAACTTAAGTGAAAATAAATATCTTACATTTATAAATTTAAAGTGACAGCATGGGTCAGTAATCCATCAACAGAAAATAACATGAGAGATAACTACGACATGCATTTCCTCTTTAAATTACATGCGCGGATCAAGTAAGTTTTTCAAGGCGGGGGATGGGGGGGGGGGTCCGACAGTTATTTGAGTTTGCCAGGGGAGAGGGGTCCAAGGCATAATTTTGGTAATTTTGAAATGTCACGTAAATAAATTTGAACTTTGCAGGGAGGGGGGGGGCGATCCCCCCCCCCCCCCTCACTGACTCCCCTCCCCCCTAGATATGTGCATGTATATAGCGACAATCAACAAGCCATGCATTTTTTCATTTTATTTTTTATTATTTATGACACATTTTTCCTCAAAATTGCTGTTTATTTATTTTAAAGTATTCTTTAACATTGTTTTTGTTTTTTTAAGAAAGTACAAGCACAAAACTATTACCCCCCCCCACCCCCTTTCTAATGAACACATACTCAAACAACAATACATGAACAATGTAAGTTCCTAGATTTTGAATGTTGATCACAACAACAAATACATAGATTTTCAAACATTTATTATACATTTTTCATGGAAATATTAAAGAAATAACTCATAGTTAGGAAACTGTTAACAAATAAATCATGGTTTAAATAAATAATATTTGCATATTAGGGTTAATTTTGTTTTAGTTTTAAATATCATTGTTAATAATTTAAAAAAAAAAGAGTTGCAAAATCCTTAGCTCAGATTCAACATATAAGTACTAAGATTAGGTTTATATATTTATAATAAATATATTAAATCATGTTAATATTTCTGTTTGGAGGTTATAAATGCACATAATTGCTTTTCTCATACAAAATGATGCCGATGGTCTCCACATAGGAAACGCTGGGTAACAGGCAGGAACATAGGGAGGTAGAACCAGCCAATTCACCAATTGATGCAGATGGTTTCAGGCATAAGCCTACAAAGTTTAACATAACTTTTAGTACACTCATTATAGATTTACGCACTTACACTTTACAACAGTATACACTTAACAACGTCAAATGACGAAAATTGAACTTTCACCCTGGGAAATCTTTTTTTGATAAAAGACAAAACTAAGAGCAAAGAATTAGCCTCTGATGTTTATTCAAATTTCTTGTAAACAAAAGTGATTACAAAAGATGCCAAGATGGACACACAATTACATAGAAAAACGGTTGGAAATGCCGCTTGGGCACTTTCATGAACATGTATTTTAATTATGTTCTTTCTTCCTAAATTTTGATTCCTTTATATAAATATATATCATTTTTTCAAATTACATATTCTATTGTGACAATTATTAAATGTTCCTAATGTACTGATGAAAATCAAGAGTTAACTTAATACTCCAAGATGACTTAGGTACAAATGTTTACAATAGCAGAAAGAAACCCCCCCCCCCCCAATTAAAAAAAATCTTAATCATCAAGGAATAATGCTAAGCAATCAATGTTTGTGATATAGTGTATACGCTCACAGCAAGTTTAATTACATATTAGGCAAAATGAAAACATACAAATACATGCAAGGTAGTCTCCACCCACAGAGTATATACGTAAGGCACTGTATTTTTAAATCTTACCAAAAACATGTTAAACGCATTTGGATAAATTCAACTTAGGGGCTGAAGCAGTTGATTGTAATGAGTCACTGGAGCATACAGCATATGAAATCAAATACCATGACGCGGGTACCCCGCACCTTTCACCTATTCTACACAACACAAGTAGCATAGGGGTCTACAAATGAAGTACATGTATAAGTCACTGCGTAAATGAAATCGTCAAATTACCAGTTATTTAGACTTGAACTCAAATGTTATGCAGCGATACAAGTAATTGTTGATCATTATGCAGTCTTTGCGGCTGGCAATCAGCTAATAAAGGTGTGAAAGACTAAAAATAGCTCCTCATATTTTGAAACCTCAGAGCTATCACTCTTTTCTTTCTAGGTTATATATTCCAGCCAATTTAAGGTAGTACAAAACAGATAAGCTAAATTTTCCTTTGATTCAATTTTTCTGAAATTTTCATATTTTTTTCTTTGGAATGAAATCTTTTAATACATAAAAATTAAAAAAAAAAACGACCTCACAATTTTTGCCCAAATCGCCCCTAACCTAACCTTACCCTAACCTGCCATTGGAATTCTTTCAGTGGAGTGTAAAATGAAATAGTCATTGTTATAATTTTCTATGCCATTAAGTTATTTTTCAAGATATAACAAATATTTGTGCTGCTATTTAAACAGGAGACCTTCTTGTTACTTAAAAATACTAAAATAAATTCGAACTGGTAACTTATTCTCATGTTATATAATGTAAAACTATTCTCATGCAATATAATGTAAAACTAGTGCTCTTTTAAGTCGAAAATTTGCAGCACTTAACGGTATCTAAAAAGAAAATGTGTAATTCAAATTTGAATGAAATTTAACAGTATGATTGGCAGGACCCTGTAATTAAAATATATCAAAATAAAGAAAATGTAACCACTGGTTTCAGATTAATTAGGGTTTAAGTATGTTTGACGGAGATATAAATAGATAAAAATCCTAGATGACCTCATCATATTTGACCTTTGACCATTTTATATGACCTTGAAATTTGTTTGACATAAAGCTTAAATACTGGTTGTGGTTGTTTCCAGATGTCCGGTCTTTACTTTAAAAAGAACACAAGTTACGCATTTTTTAAATGATAGAAGGCTAAAAAAATCACATAAACACCATCCAAATGATTGTTTCAAATTATCGAAATACATTGTATCCTATATTTATTTGGCCTTGAGTAATTGATGGGTATGATTTATATTTTTTTCTTAAGATAATAGACTAAAATTAATTTTTACATCATTTTAAGTCATTATTTTGTGTATTTCAGAAAATATTTCAAATAAATAATTTTCGTACTACCTTAAACAAATTAAGTCAAAATGTTACAGTGCACTAAAAAAAGCTTTGAATCAGCAGAGCCGCGATTAAACTCCAGATAAGTTTCAACGATGTGTTTTGACTGACCCCCGTCATTGAAAGCAAGGTGTACGGTTATTGCATGATGTGAGTTGAATGAAGGTGACGTCGATCTAGTTGTAGCTATTAACAATGTAATGCTACCTGACAAGGATAATTGTAATGCTTTGAAAAATGTTTTAATTATCTGCAGCGACAGTCAACGAGCCTGACAAATAATTTTATTTAAAAATTGTTCTGATAAATCAAACGTTAAAAAACCTGATCATGTTGATAGTTAAGACAGGTCATCAAAACAGTACAATATTAGAGATAATAATTCTCACAGCAATTAACCTATACTGTATCATCTTTTTTATTCTAGACCCTAATTTTACATATACTCGTAGTATAACTAATTATGACACACTGTTATATTGAAATTAATTCTAAATAAATACTAAGGCTCCTTAATTTCATTGTAAATAAGCTGAGCAGTGACATTTTTATTTGAATTTACATGGATCAGCAGTCAGAAGTGATACTTTAGAGCAATTCGTCAGAGTAAAAATGATTTCTTTTAATTAATTGGTACACATGCCAAAAACAAAATATTGATCATATACGTGTCCATGTAAATATACCAACACAGTCTAACACAGTGGCAATACTTATCATTGATACATGTATGGTGTCGCTGATTAAATAATCAAAGTGGAACTGGGAGGTTGTGCATTTAGGTAAAATCTAATGTCTGATGGGGAAAAGCTGATAAATTACCATCACCATTATTTTGTCCAAGACGTTTTCAACAAGTGGGATTTAAATACTCTTAAAATATTCTTTTAAATAATAAATTAATGATGTATTATCCTCTGTGTAACAAAATGATATACAAGTGCGTTGGTTAAGTGATAAAACTTCATAATTATTTACAGCATGTGATTTGGTCGTAGCACATGGGCTTGTGTAGAAAAAAAAAACATCGTTAAAAAAGTGTTTACCTCGGGGGAAAAATAACAAGGGAGGACGCCAACTTGGATATCGCCTCACTTCATCAGCTAATTTCTCATTTAAATTGTTAAACTAGACATATGCGCCCATTCGTATTCCTTCGTAAATGATTTTTCTTTGAGATATAACATTCGCTTTAGTTCTTTTTTACACCAACATTGACAAACTTGTTGATTTCTCGCGTAACATTAAA
The DNA here is from genome assembly GCF_902806645.1 of Magallana gigas. Taxonomy (NCBI): domain Eukaryota; kingdom Metazoa; phylum Mollusca; class Bivalvia; order Ostreida; family Ostreidae; genus Magallana; species Magallana gigas. The sequence goes on from NC_047563.1 coordinate 50,835,935, forward strand.
AATCGACAACTCCTTTGCTTCTGCAAAAGCAAAAGTATGGCATATGAGATCTCTGTCGTGCGATTGATTATAGAAAAAGCCAGGGAGTTGTTGATTTCGGATGTTCACGCGAGAAAAAGATAAAATTTGTTGATGTAGACGTAAATAAAATTAAACTGGAGGTGAGATCTTAAAGAAGAATCATTTATGAAGGAATACGAATCGGCGCATGTGTCTAGTTTAACAATTTAAATGAGAAATTAGCTAATGAAGCGATGCTCTATCGAAAATGGCGTCCTCCCTTGCTATTTTTCCTCCGAAGTACCCACTTTTATAACGATGTTTCTTTTTCTACACAAGCCCCTGTGGTCGTAGGAAAACACATTACTTTGTGGTTACACACTAAGTACTGTGTTTACATTCTTTATCATACTGTTTGCGTTAGTTTATAGAATGATTTGTCCAATACTTACCATATCTCCTGCATAGTTCGACATCCACACGCATAGTATCAATCCACAACATCTCGGCGCACATGTTTACATCCATGCCTGCCATTTTGCTATCAGCTAATAATAGTCGACGCGTCACGGATCGATACAAGCGTCGGAAGGGAGCGGATCGGAACCAAACGACAATTAATGTTTTCATTGAAAATAAGTAAATAATGATCATTATTGCCAATGAGGGTTTTGATATTTGATTTAACTCTCTTTAACAAGAAATTATATCCAAAAAGTAATCAACTACCATTAATGGATGTTATTTAGGTTAAATTGCATAACGTTATCTAATGAATATTCATGAGTTCAAAGTTTACCAAAATAAGCCCCGCCGTTATCTCTACTGCAGCTTGTTAACTCGTAGAGGTAGTTTAAATTGGTCCGATGAGACAAGAAACCTAAAGTTACTTGATTAAAATAAAAATGTAAATGAGGTGTACTATGGAGGGTGTTAAATAAAGGACTCTATAAAAAATAGTCTGTCCCAAGTTATTGCTTCCATCAATTTTTGATGATTTTTAATAAAAATACACATACCTGTGAAAGAAATACAATTGAAATCGATGAGAGGGAATATATCCAAGATATCTTCATTGATTAATTAGCCCTCTTCACTCATAATATTTCACAAGAACGAAAACAATTTTCTTACGGAAATTTGTAATGGGAAATGTTTACATCTTTTCTCCAGTCGGAATACACTCGAAATACATTGCGCAATTTTTTAACATTATCATCCGGACTTAAAAATGGCTGATGCAATGCAAAATATCCATGTAGACTTTCAATTTTTGGATGTGTATTGAAACCTGAAGCGGTAGAGGGGGCGTTTCAAAACAGATAATCTGGACATTTTTCATATTAGTGGATGATAGTAGTTTGAACACAAAGGTATTTATGATTAGCAAAATATCAAGCAAAAAAGAGGTGGAAGCAAAAACTCGGGACAGAGTTTTGTCTCCATTAATTCAAGGCTGATAATTTTGTTTGACGTCACCCGTGCGCATAGGTTAAAGAAAAATTGTCATTAAAACAAAAAACAAACCTCAATATTATTCTTTGCAGTTTGATTTTCAAATAATATACTACAATCTGCAGAAATACAAAATGTTTATAGCACATTATGGATAATTGATTTCTCGCTAGGAAAGACCATTGAACATGTACAGCCAGTTAACATGTAGCTTGCATACTCACTTTTTTGAATAAATAGAAATGAATGCAATTTTTGTTTGAAGTTATTGTATGTTTCAATTTATTGCACTTACTCGTAGGTTTGGTAAATTGAAGGTAACGTTAGTCGTAACTAAATTAATGTGTAAGTTTGATAAAACTTCACTAGGTAAAAATAGGGTCCACTAAAGCACCGCGCAAACTATACGAAAATTTCTTGAAGTATGTTTTTTTTTGGACATGCGGTAACTTCACAGCAAAGAACCTTGGTACGACATGTTTAAAGCTATAGTCAAGTTGGTTTTGTAACTAAAGTGTGTACAGTCTTTATGTAGATTTCGGCTTTCTAACGATTGCCTTTTTGTATGTTTGTGTACAATTTGAATTCATACACTTCAGTAGCAACAAAGAAAAAAAAACAAAAAAAACTCCAACACACTCCAAAAGTCTTGAATAGATTGATGCTTTAAGCAATTGTTTTCTTTATGCGTGTATTGAAACTGCAATTTAATTTAATATCTGTGGTGATGTTATATATAATGTGTTTTAGACATAAAGAATTTATAAAAAGGAGTAAAAAATAACAGTGTTAACATAAATGATTAAGAAAACATAAAAGGAATATTGTAAAGTTCCTTTTATCATAAGAAATAAAGTACATTGTAAACAAACATACTTATACAGTACCTCTGCTATTTGTCCACGTGGTGAAACGATGAAAATTGGACTGTACTGTTTAATGACAGATTGTACATAAAAAAAAAGGAAAAGAAAAATATTTGATCATTAGTCATTTTTTTATTCAAATTTATTGAAAAATAAAATGTATACATGTATGTAAACATTTTAATAGTTAAATTATAAAGATATATATATATTTAACCTGTAGTAAGAGTTCTACATCCTGTAGATATATCACACGTGTCATTGCTACAGTCACAATATCCTTGACATCTATATCCGTATAATGGATAAGGACAGCTAGTTGTACAATTCGGTCCACTGTATCCTGGCATACATACTAAAAATTATAATCAACAGCTTAACTAGTATTATATTCATTTTAGTCAGAAAAATAACATCTTGTAAATAGCAGTGCTCAATATCTTAAATGTTTTGCTATAAAGAGAAACGATTTTCTTTTCAGTCAATGCAGATACAAATGTATAACATTTCTGTAAAGATACATATCTCTTTGATACTAATTTAAGTGCCATTTCTGAGAGGTTTTAAAATTATCTCCTTGCTGAAAATTCAAAGGACGTCTTACGTTCACATCTGTTGATCGTCCAGTTCCAAAAGTAGCCATCACAACATCGTTTAAAATTTCTGTTGATAAAATGGAAATATAGCGCTGTGTGATGCAGGTACTATTTAGATAAATATTTAAGTACTGGTAGATTGTTGATCATAAGCATAGCTTTTAAATTCCATTCCATTAAAAATGTTAAAATTTTACATTGTTCAGCTTCGCCTTTATTTATCTTCACTTCATTCGAGGAAGTACCCCACGTATGTTTTAAAGACGAAGTCTGACACAATTATAATGTTTCTAAACAACATTTTAACCTATAAAACGAAATTGATTTCAAATTATTGAGAATACTCCGTCAATAAGGAGCAAGGTACTCAGAAAATTTACAGTTGTAATTTGTTATTGCGTGTGGTTGCATTTTCCTTACCTATGTAAATAATATAGTTGTAATATGTTCTTGCGTGGGGTTATTATGTACAATTTTACAACACATATACATGTATTCTCATTTTTTTAATCTTTAGCATGGTATCTTTACAAAGCCGAATGAAGGCTACATGTTATTCTAAAGGTCAAGATCTAGTAGATGGAAGGTGCCTACAGGTTTTTGCAATTCAAGATAATAGTTTTGTTTGATAGAGTGTAAATGGGCTTAAAATTTGGTAAACACAATTAAAAAATCATGTTTTTAACTGTCATTTTTTTTATGAAATATGAAGGAAATGAGAAACAAATCTCGGGAGTTTTGCCCTTTTTTATTAAAGAAATCTATCTAGAATGCCTACAATCTCTCTAAAAACGACATTAACCAAGATATTGACATCATCTTTTAAATGATGCCAAATTAAGTAAAGGTATCGAAATTAATTACTTTTTCCATTATTTAATAACGAATATTTAGAAATTGTATATTTTCTACATAATTTCTCTTAAGTAGTTCAGTACTGGAAAAGAGATTGGCCAAATCAATTATGACGTTATAATGGTTCTAGCCTCAAAAAGACATATTCTGGCATCATTTACTAGATCTTGATCTTAATGTCTATGAACTTGCACTTAGGTTTAATCTATTACCGAGTAATACAAGGTGCAATCCATCATAATTTCTTAAAAATATTTTTAAAATGCATTCATTCGACGTTTCAATTTTGAAATCAAATTCAGAAATTAAAAAATCGATTGTAATTCTCTTTTATAAATAGGTATCGTTTACTATCAATACTATTTGTGCACATGCATATATGTTGCTTATTTGTACTCATTTAATAGTAATTGAATTCATGTTAGTTGTGTGTTTTATCATACTTACATATAAATGTAAGTATGAGAGTGAATAAAAAATGGTAGAGTAATAACGTATTCTTACTCTTTACATTCGGGAATAGTTTCTCCAGATCCAGTTGTAAGGAAGTTGAGTAACACGAACAACAATTTGGCTGCCTCGGATTTTTGTCTGATGGATTCCATTTTGTTAGAATTTATGTCCTGTTTTATCAGTTAAATATAAAGATTATCTACTTGTGATATTAGAAAAACTTCCTCTTTCCTGTTGGAGAGTTAACAATGAACAACCACATGCACGGATCCAGATACTTTTTCCAGCTGGTCCGAAGGATATCTATGTTTTGGGAAGGGGGGGGGGGGGCAAGGCCGATTTTCGGTAGTATTACGTAGTGTACTTTTAAGACATTTCATATTTCCACTGGAACCCCTTCCCCACTTTAGATTCACGCATGAACCAAATAACTTGTTTATGTTGAGGGCATATCATAATTAATATAAAAGCATTCTTACAATATACATGCATTTACTGTGGATAAATTAGCCATTTAACTATTTATCATATAAATCGGGTAATTTATCCACAGTAAATGATGTTTCTGATATGATAAAAGATTGTTCTTATTCATTTTTTATGCATAAATATTCTACTCCCAATAGTGGCCCACACTACCCTAGGGAAAATGATTAGAAAAAATTAAATTTTCACTATCTGAGGTTTCTTCCACACAAGTTCCAGTTTCTCTGGTCAAATACTTTTTGAGCAGAAAACTTGATTTCGTTCTTTCAAAAAATATATTTCCCCCATAAAAAGACATACCTCTCTTCTTAACTTGACAAAAGGGTGTATAAAAGCAAAGGGGAATAATAATTTTACACCAATATGCACATGCTCCAGCAAAAAAAACTAAAGATATTAAATGCAAATGCATTTAATTGTTATAATGTTAACTATTAACAAGCAACAGTTTCTAGCTTTGTGAAGCCAAAAGAAAACATGTTTTAAAATGTCAAGTACATGTAGATAGTGATAATATGAATATAATTAATTTTCAACTACAATAAATACAGAAATTTTATTTCTTTTCCGCCAGAAGTACCTATAGATAACAACAAGCAACACTGCTTAATGTGCCTTATAGTTAAGTGGTTGACCTTTTTGTTCCAGGAAAATCAATGAACAAGTACATTTCTCACATCACATTTTCTGTCATAAAAATAAATTTTGATTTCCTTATAAATGCTGCTATACAGGGCACAAGGAAATAGTTCAAAAGTGGATGTGTCTGCTTTTGTAGGAATAAAAACACAATGATCTTGGCAAGAGTCTGCCTGCTATATCCCCACTCTTCAACATGTTTCTGTTTCACCTTCATAGATTCATGTCCGACTTCTTTTTCTGGAGAGGTCATTTATCATATCCATGAAGAATATCCAGTGACCTGTGCCAACCATCTGGGTTTCCTGTAATATATTATACTTAATTACCATTGCATCAGAAGAGAGTTGTACATTAAACAATGAACAATTGAATTTATACTGTTGCTGTTGAAAATTTATTATACCCGCACTTTCTAAAGAAAGTTCGGGTATATTGTTGTTACCCTGTTCCGTCCGTCCGTCCGTCCGTCCGTCCGTCCGTCTGTCACGTTTTACTTTCTCAAACTGCTCTTACATCTTATAAACCAGCAAACTGAACTCTTGGAGTTTGATTTGGGGTACCATGTTGTTTTGTAAAAAGGTTTCAAAAATTCTCTGTTAGTCCTGGGGGTCAAATAATTGGTGAAAAATGACGTTTTTTCACAAAAAACCTTCTTCCTCGAACTCCTCCTCCATTTTCAACAGTAGACAAATCATCTTTTGGAATATGTTTTCGGGTATCCTATAGATGCGCAATAAGGTTTCGGAATTTTCAATTTTGTCCTGGGGGTCATTTAATGGCTGAAAAATGACGGGGTTTTTTTTTTTACAAAAAAACTGGTTTTAAAAACGTCTTTTTTTTTGACAGTAGCCAAATGATCTTCTAGAATATGATTCGGGTGTCATATTAAGGCATGATCAGGTTCCAGAATTTTTTTTTTATTAAGGGGATCAGTGGGGAACAAAAAATGACGTTTTTTGGCCAAAAAAATATGGTTCCCAGAACTCCTCTTACAACTTTTGGAGTAGCTACGTCATCTCTTGGGATATAATTGGGGCTGTCCTATAGATGTGCAATAAGGTTTTAAAAATTTAAATTTCATCCAGGGAGTCAAATAGTAGCAGAAAATTGACGTTTATCACTAAAAAAAACCATTGATCCAAGAGCTCCTCTTATGATTTAATGGATAGACAATCATATCTTGGGATATGACAGGGACTGTTCTATAGATGTGCAGTAAGGTTTTAAAAATTTAAATTTCATCCAGGGAGTCAACAAGTAGCAAAAAATTGACGTTTACCACTTCAAAAAAAAAACATAGATCCTAGAACTCCTTTTTTTGATTTAATGGATAGACACATCATATCTTGGGATATGATAGGAACTGTTCTATAGATGTGCATTACGGTTTTGAAAAATCAAATTTAACCCTGAGGCCCATTACCTACCAGTACATACCTTTTGATGCCCTTTAAGGATCAAGAATATATATGGTTAAGGGGTGGGGATCTCAACCGTTTTCGAGATATTCATGCACTTCCTGTTCAAGGGGGGTCATGACCACCCCCGGGGCCCATGACCTACATACCGTTTGATGCCCCTTGACACAAGGAACAAGAATATATATGGTTTAAGGGTGGGGATCTCAACTGTTTTGAAGATATTAAGGGACTTGCTGTTTGAGGGGGTCAGGACCACCCACAGGGCCCATGACCTACATAACATTTGATACCCCTTGACATCAGAAACATGAATATATATGGTTTAGAGGTCATGATTATAACAGTTTCTAAGATATATGGTAATTTCAAATTCCTGGGGGGTGGGGATGACCCCAGGGGTCAGATCTAATAAACCCTATATATTGCCAGTAACAGCCAATATATGATTATGAAAACCCTATATTATTATCTTTGTCCGTTTTCAAGTTACCATTTACAATAGAGTCTACGATTCTTCCTACAAGGTTCAATGTTAGACCCCACACCCTTTTGACACCCCCCTCCCCCCCCCCTCCCCCGAAAAGTGGTTGTCTAACCCAAAATGAGAAAAATCAAACCAGGGTGCACAACTAGATATGCAGGCCTATCATATCCTAGAGTTTTGTACAATTCTGTTCAGCCATCTCTGAGAAACAAGTTCAGAGCAGGAAAGAAGAAAAAGAAGATGAAGAATAATAATGCATGTATTAAGAACCGTACAAAAACAATAAGTCTCCAAATATCATTCGGGAGACTTAATGATAAAGATTAAACGAGCAAATTATCTATAACTTTTTACATATTTTTCTTATATGGTATGGCTGGCATATCAGCGTAATGTACGCATTTAGTGAAAGCGTTTTATGCGTGTTTTGAGTATTTTTATATTTCAAATATGATGTACATGTATATACTTACATCAAAATTGAATTTTCGGTGTTCTAGACGATCTTTTGTCATACAGATGATACAGTATCATTGAGATGGAAGAAAAAAAACCGTAGGACTGAGACATTAAAAATTAAAATACAGTAAACATTAAAATACCCGGTAATTTGTGAAACTAGTATTTTTAGCAATGCAATTTTGTTTACGTTTGCATTACTAAGCAGTTGTTTATTCCAGCAGCTATATACATATGATCTGAATAGAGAGCTCTAGACGTTGCCTGGTTTGATTTTCCGATTATATATTGGGACTATAGTCTGTCGATCCCAAAATATTCATGCAGCACATTTGGACGATTTATAATGGAAAATGTTGACATCTTTTCTCCATTTGGAAGTCACTCAGAAGACCTTGCACAATTTTTCAACACTATCATCCGGGTCTGTTGAAATGCAAAACCCCGTAGACTTCTTTATTTTTAGCAGTGCATTTATGCCAGCTGATAAGCCTGAGAGGACGTTTTAAAGAAAGAATAATGAGAATGTTTAATGGTTCTAAAAGAGAATCACTTCCCTGAGGTATTAATAAATATACAGCAAAAAGTGAATCGAGGATATTTTGGGACAGAATATAGTGGTCAATGCATGTACTGTTAATTTTGCGGAAATAAATATTCTTGAATAAATAATCTAATATTGGTAATCTTTAAAAAAAAATTAAAAAGGTACATAAAGTATATCGTTTTAGCATGATTAACAAATATATGAGGTAAATAACATTAGATAAGATTTTCCCTTTTCCCTTTTGTTCCGCTTTCCATTCCGTTTTCCGTTCTGCGTTTTAGCAACACCCATGTATGTATACACGTGAACCCATCTAATCGGGGAGAGCTGGGTAAAACTAGTACTCGCTAATGAGACACGCAGACCTGTGTTGTGTACGTAACTTCAGACAAAGATCATTCATTTGTAACATGCATGTATTTTTATGACCTATTCTTCAAATCCACTTGCACTATTTTATTAGGTAAATAACAGCTTAAAGGTGGTGCAGGACACCTGCACATTGTGATGTTCATGTATACTTTCTATTGAGATAAACAATATGTTTTATTAAATATCAATTAAATATTTACCCCCCAAATAATGTTACCTAACATTGAAGCGCAATGGGTTAGAGCGTTTACATGTCTGTAAGAGCACTGGGGTCCAAGGTGTATTTTTGGTAATTTTACTATTGATATAAATGAATTTTCATGGGGCGGGGGGGGGGGTCTGGACCCCTCACTCCCACCCCTTCTCTAAATCTGTGCACACGATGATGTTCATGTAGGCACACAGAAGCAAATCTAAAACCGGCAACCGCCACAGGGAGGGGGTATAATTTAATTTTGTTTGTAATAATTATATAGACCATTATACTTTCTATGACATAAAATGTTAAGATCATTGATTAATTGAAAATTCACTGCAAACAGTTCTACCCCAAATTGCACATAAAGTGCTGCTCATGTCACGATGTGTATTATCATATGGGAAGGGATCTCATCCTTCAGTTAAAAAATTATAAAGAAGATGGGTGGATAAGGCGTGTAAAATGCCCGTACGCGGTCGGACAGGCTACTGAAAAATTAAAGTATCAATAAATCTGATGGGTTTTTTTAAATCATTGAAAACAATATATATTTAACGAATTATTGATTTTTAACCTAGGTATGTTCAATACTTGGAATATGTTGACTCAAACAGGCGTGTACGTATCAAAACCTGCAAATACTGTCATTTTTTAGAACTTCGGGACATTTTTGTTATAGAGTGGGTCTTTGCTCCATATTTTTCTCATAGTCTTATTAAGGTCGATTGGAAAACAAACCGATTTCAATCAACAAAAACGTGGAGAGATGACCCACTATACATTAAAAATATCATTTTGTATCCCAACAATTGAACGTTTTGAAAAAATAATACAAGTACACTAGTTCGTGACCTTAGTCACACATAATATTTAAAAAGCCATCTTTGTTGTGTCTGAAATGGCTCAGTGGTTAGAGCACCTGGCATAAGCTAACCTTATATATCTAAGGTTTTTATGTTACGGGTTCGATACCACCATAATTTCCGGCAATATTTTTTTCTTATTTTTTGTTAAATATATTAAAAACTGACTATAGTTAGAAATTTTGCTTTTGCAAAGTTTTATTATAATATATTTGAATAGATTTAATTGGGGAAACATAAATTCAAAATTGTATTTCACTACTAAACCGAATGGGCATTTACGCCATCCTATTCCCCCATCTTCTTTAATTGTATTACGGAGCTTGCATGTACCATTCATTTTTAATGAAACTGGTACAAAACAGTGTTATTTAGGGGCAAACACATGGTGCGGGTATTACTGTCTAATGACAGCATCTAGTTTATTTTATCAAGCAAAATATAAATATCAAGATTTGCAGGCTCAAACTACTGCAAAAGCTAAGAAATTTTTTTTGGTGTATATGAACCCTAGAAAAGGCAACTTGTTTACATGTGTTTGCATCAGTTTGAATTAATTTTGTACTGCATCAGCATGGTCATAGAGTAATAAATCATGGTTTGTTAATTAAAATAAAGCAAGATTTTCTGAAGCACAATAAAAGTGTGAACTCTCTAGTATATGGGTAATGAGATAATACTGTGCTATTAACACCTGTAAAGATTTTCTAAAATGCCACCAGTGGACAAGTATGACATAAATTCGTTTGGTTTTCAAGTTTTTAAATACATGTAACATAAATAGTACAGGTACACATACTTTATATATAACTCATATCTAGTTTAATGTAACATTCATTACCAGATAAAGGAGAAGGAAAGTAAAGAAAACAGATTTTACCTACATTTACAGCAAACTACATTGAACCGTTTAATAGGCACTATCTCCAGAAAAGTTTCTACGTAATGTTTTGACTGACCTTTGTCCAATCAGATCGTAGCTGGGCAGAGTTGAGACATTACCGCTCGTGACCTAACTTGAGAGAGAGAGAGAGAGAGAGAGAGAGCGAGAGTTAACTGGTTAACTGGTTAACTGGTTAATGGAGTAAATTATAGCCTAGATGAGGCAGATGAGCGAACTATCTGTCAACAATAGTTATAAAGTGACAAATCAAGGTCTAGTATATCTTTTTTAATTTATAAAACTTTGAAGTCTTTAACCAGGGAACAACGATGTCTATATATAGATAATGTGAGGAGTTAAAGTCAAACATCGGAGACTGTACGAATATTTAAGAAACCGCTTTTAATTACAATTGTTACCATGAGTACTCTAATCAAAGTTTGCCGAATCTTCCTGGAATTAAACATAGGTTGTAAATTTACTTTGTATAAAAACTTTCTTCATGGTTACTCAGTGTGAAGCATTCTTTACCTTATGACGAATTTGTCCGCCATTGTTTTACTTTTCAACTAAGCATCCGCCTGCGTTGCCTTTCCTTTACACTACATCTAAATTCATCATGTTCATAAGTGATCATTCGTTCGCATTTCAAAATATTTAATGTCCGTATTCTCGGACTCCATGCTAGGAAATTTAGTTGGTTAGCTACGTCATTCTTATCCATGTACATGTTGTCGACGGCGCGCGGCCAAAGAAATTTTCACAATCGTTCTTTAAAACGCTTTAAAGTTATACCAATATAGGATATACATGTACTTTTTATAAACAGACCTTAATTAATTTGTTTGCAAGTTTATAACTAATGATTATTCCTTCATCGGCACCACTTATAATTTCCTTCATCGGCACCACTTATAATTTACTCAATTCACTTTCTCTCATTCTACGATCTGATTGAACAAAGGTCAGTGAAAGCATTACGTAGAAACTGATTTACGTAGATTTCTGGAGTAAACCCCTATTAAACGCTTCAATGTAGTTTGGTGTATAAAATGGTTTAAATTATCACAAGGGGTCATGCTGTTTAGTGAAGTTATGACCAGTTATAACTAAGGTATCATCACCAGAGGGCACCTGTTTCAAAAACTTTAACCAGGTCTTAAAACCTTAACGTCCTCGAGCATTCGAAACATATGGCTTAGATTCAGCATCCATACCTGTCTGGTGCATCAGTATCATAAGACACACCATCCATGCAAGTTTGGTGAAGTTAGGACCAATAATAACTAAGATATAGTTTTGGCATCCTTGATAATGGAGATCAGGCTTTGTATCTGAAGCTACCTCTGCGATTCGTTTTTATTATAGTTTAATCAAATATGCAATTTTAAAATAGTACTATTATCTATTAAACATGTGACCTGTCCCAAAAAAACTTAACCTTATCCATCATCGGAAACCTACGGCTCAGATGCAGCATTCAAGCCTGTCAGGTGCATCAATATCACAAAACACATCATCCTTGCAAGTTTGGCGAAGTTAGGGCCTGTTTTGAAAATAAAGTACATAATTAAAGCTTTAATGCACTTCTAAAATAAGAAAATTTGTATCTTAATTGTTTTTGACGTCAGACAATCTATTTCGGTTTGGTTTACATTAACAATGTACAGAGTGCTCTGAATAAAACGCTGATTTATTTATTTCTGTTACTCAAGTCATCAACTGATCAAAATTGATAACGTTTTAAATTTAAATTTATTGAAAAAGTAATCAATTTACCATGTTTAAGAAACAAATCTTTAATTAATATTGAGTATTTTTTATCAACAAAATATAATCATATGCTTAATAAGTGAAAACAACAGTTTTTATATTTCAAAACATTTAAAGACCAAGGGAGTTATCCTGAACTCACACTACAATGCATATTACTTAATTACTTCTTGAAATCTAAATTGGTTGAAATTTGTTCAGTCTTTCAAGAAAAGATGATCAAAATGTAAAACGTAAATGATGACAACATACACAGACATATTTTGATAAGAAAAGATCCCTTGATACTTTGAAAACGAGTTTTAAATATTGGATCATCCTGTCCTAATACATTGACATGACCAATGATTACTATTACAATCATTCATCAACCATGAATAATTAAGATATCCTATGATTTGCGTTGGAATATATTCTGATCCACCAAGTTGCTTGTTTTCTACCCTCCAAGCCTAATGGCAGGTGAATATAAAACAAACAAAAAGTTGAATAGATCATATCTCAAAGCAAATCATCAGGATTCATGGATAAATTAACGTCATAATTCAAAGTTAACTTAAATCTGTTTTTGATATCAATCTACATGTATTTATTACATGTACTTCATACTATGCACCTACAGCCTTCTGATTTTACTTACCTATATACTTGTGTCACCCAATCCAGATGAAGCATGAACAGGCTTACAGGATCCACACTGACAGAGTTATGTCCCTTTGTACTTTGCATACTGGTCAATAGTGCATGTATCAGACAGCGACAGCTTACAAAACAAATGATCTGCTAGAACAGCCATTTACTTGGTCTTAAAACGTCTACTCTTTGAATCATTTCCAAGGCAGTATGGGAGTCTACAATAGGCCAATAAATGTTATGCATCCATTCATGCATTCAATAATAAAATACAGTACTAACTAACGAGGAAAGGATGGTACCATGAAGATGATGGTTTTGCTTTAGCAGACCTTGAGTGAAAGCAGAGTGGTTCCAAACTAATTACTTTTTTTTAAAAAGCGGACCCCACCAGACTAGACGCAAAGTGAATTCGAAGCTTTCGAGATCCGCTCTACTGTCATAAATACAGATGGAGTCAGGACTGGATTGAAAAAAATATTACAAGAAAAATAAAAGTTTTGTTACATGTTTATTTTTCAAAATTAAAAATAAATTAAAACTACACTTAACACAAGTATTTACATGTAAGTAATAAAAAATAATTCTTAGATAAACAGAGGCACGATGAACATCACTGAGGTATATAATAGAGGAAACTCACAATCACGTGAATTTCTGGAAAGATTTTTGTATTGATAGATTTTTCGACAAAATGATTTAACTACCGCAATATCATAGGACGGGATCATAATTAATTATTGCTTATTTATTATATTATTGCTAATTTATTATTGTTAAAAAAAATTCATAATACCAGAAAAGGGGTAATTTCTCCCTTGCAAGGTACTAAAATAGTAGTACTGTCATGAAATTTATATGATTATGTTGTAGTAGACATTTTAGTGTACTAAATGTGTTAAACATTTTTAAAAAAAAACCCAAAAAAATTATTGACAAATAATTTTACACTGCAATCCCCTGTTCCCCCTTATTAAATCAATGTTTACATGAAAATTGTCTGATCGCAAACAAAGTGAAACAAGGGCACCGCTAAGCGGAGCATCCCCTCGCGACATGAGTTATTGTGGGGGGGGTGCTATTTTAGGAATATATAGTTATGTAAATGAGGAGACCACATTGTACATGTACTAACCCTCCATTACTACAAAAACTACTTTTAATTTACCTGTGCTTGATCTAATTCCAAAAAATATCAAGTCGTTGATTTGAACTGCTTACTTTCACTTTGGTTTCGCAGCAGTGAAGCGATACTATTGTTTGTCAAGTCGTACATAACATTTCTGTTTAAAATTGTGGTATTTCAACGATATATTAAAAAGTACTCAACTAATTGATTTGAAAATTACCAGGCTCTGTCTTTTTACCATGCCAAAATAGTTTACGAAGTTTAATAAATATCCGTGCAAGGGTTTTATTTTTAACTTGCTTCCAAACTGAACACACACGCATACACACGCACGCACAGCAGCGATGCTATATCCCCTTCGCAACAAGTTGCGCGAGGGATATTAAACATTCAAACACACATTAAGCTATTAACTCCATTAACTCACCGTAACGTTGTTCTGTCACGCTACTTTCGCTCTGGGTGATTGATAACTCTTATTCAGAAATTTCAATTGATAAATCGTATACACAGTTGATTATAACATTGATTTAATTAATGAAATAATAATTTGTAATAGTATTAATTGTTTGGAAAGGCACATGCATTTTTTATTTGTTATTTTACAGAAGTGTTCAATCTATGATAAATATTTTTAGTTTTGAACAAATTTTGTCCTAAGGTATGCCCCCTCCTTTACAATGGTGTAATTTTATCTAAGATTTTGCATAAAAATTTAACCAATTTATATGACATTGCATTTGTTTTAATCTTTAACAATGAGGCATATTTGTGCAAAGGTTGAGAAAATTCTATTGGAAGGGGTTTTTTTTCTATACTAGAAAACTGAAATGGAGTGCACACACATACATACATACTTACTGTAACGTGCTATCTACGGGGTTCTTTTCAAGGGAATAGGGTATTATATATATATATATATATATATATATATATATATATATATATATATATATATATATATATATATATATATATATATATACAGAGTTTCCGAAAACTATCGGTCCTACCGGCAAAACGATAGAAAATCGAAATGTCCGATAACATTTCATATATTACCGGTCCGTGTGACCGGAAAGTTTCCACTTTCACAATCCGGAAATTTTCTGTTTCTACGCACCTTTTTTGTCTTTTAGTAGTAATCTCTTAAACGCTTTAGGGAGTGTTTAAGTTTCTTCTAAGCGCTTATTTTACACTGATATAGCATGATGTCGTCATCGCGGTTCATCACTTTTCTGTTTGTACGAGGCTAACAGCTATGCGAGGATTGAGAATAAAGAAAAGTATGAAGATACTGTAAACCAGAACAGCAGGAAATTGTTGAAATGTAGCGAGGTTAATGGCAGGACTTGTTCCGTATAATAGAGAAGGGTCAATCATGGCCGTTTCATCAATCAACTCTCACTTTTGATTCCATTAATTTTCGATTGTCTATGATCATGAAAAATCATGTGTTTGTTTAGATTTAATGAAAATTATCCAGTCCGGTACAGCGGCTAACAATCTCGAGTTTGTGGCACATACACTACTCATTTGTATATCTGACATGGAGCAGAATAAAAACAAGGAGAGAATAAAATAAATTGTAAAAAAGTAATCAATAGAAACAAAGCAAAACTAAATTAAAGACTGCATATTTTGGCGGTTTTTTTTAGAAACAGAACAGAAATTAATTCTAGATTATATAATTTGGAGTTTTTTTTAGTAATAATTGAAAGCTTTTAATATTTTGGTTAGTAGTTACCTAACACTGAACAACTACTGTAGCACTAATATCTGTTTTATTCGGACTAATAAAATTTGCTTCGGACTGGCAGAACATGCTAAGTCATCAGTCCGAATGACTGATATAATTTTCTGGTTTTCGGAAACTCTGATATATATATATATATATATATATATATATATATATATATATATATATATATATATATATATATATATATATATATATATATATATATATATATATATAAGACTTGGGGTAATGCTAAATGTAATGGCAATGCATTGCAATGCCTCACATGTTTTCAAAGTAATGCAAGTAGTGTGTAATGCCACAAAATTAGTATTACAAGTAATGGTTATGTAATTCATTACTTTCCAAAATCTAGTGTAATGCTGGCATTACATGGCATTACTTTGCATAACTATGCTTATTTATGCATGTTCATGTGATGAATAAATGAAAAGTTGAAATTGAATTGGACTAAATTTATTTTTAAAGAAGAAAGAAATAATTCTTGAGGTAAAAATGTTTTAATTGTATTATTAGAAAATATTTTTAAAAATTCATTATTGAATTGTTAATATTACTAAATATAACAGCACAATTTCATAACATTTTTAAGAGTGTTGTTATAATAAATAAGAGTTTTTAATCATTTAAACAATTTACTCCAATTAGTTTGCACTTCAAAAAGAAATGTGTCAACAACACACTATGCCCCCAGGATAATTTAAGTATCAAAACAATCTATTGTTATAAGAAGTGCTAAACACCCCAATCCCCTTCCCTTTGCTATGTCCCAATAGAATAGGAGACAGACATGCACCTTTAAAAGCAAAATGAATGCACTGTCCATCCATGATGAAAATCAATATCACTTCCAATTTTATAACCCATTTAAAAATAATTTTAACGAGGGTTGTTCGGAAATTATTGAGACATTTACTCTAACTTCCTTGTGTAATAAGATAAATCATTGAAATTTCACCAGGATATAAACCAGAATGTCTTTTATTATCGTAAAAATGTTGAAGTTGATGACATCATTTGTTTATTCCTGGTAAGCTAACAAACTTGCCTACATCCAATGACCCGGTGCAACCACAAAATCATCGCAACGTTACTTTAAAGTGTTTTCATAAAGTATGAACACCTTACAAACGAAAGGAAAACATAAAAAGTTCTTTATTTTTCTTCTTTTCTTTTTAATTTAAAATTGCTACAGTTAAATATATTTACCATTTTTGATTTTTTGTGAAAAAATCAAGTTATTTCTTCCCAAAAGTAAACTTCCTGTGAAATTGCTCTTACAATCAATTTGTATATATCTTTTAACTGTTAAAATCAGTTTGTGTGAAAAAATAAGTACTTGATACATGTATTTAGTCCCTTTGTTTTTAAGTCTAGTTAAACAATCAGTTGAAAAAAACTCGACTTACTGAAGCTTTTGACCCTTTTCCATCGTATAGTTTTTATTTAGGCAATATCTTGGCCAAAAATGTCTTTTTCCGAGGTTCACACCAATTTCATGTGTATTCGCTGCGCTGTCTTGACGTCAAAATTCAATGAACCGTTTCAGTCAAATTTCAATAGCTTGGTAAATATATAAGTTCATTCCGTGCATTTCAAGTCATACACCAGTAAAACGTACACAAAAGCAGTGTAAAGAGCAAAATGAACATACGTAATTTGATTTCTTTCATCAAGAATTAAGTCTAACAACACTTAAAATAAAGATGTTTAACTTTTTTTAACTCCGAGTGTGTGCCTGCGCCGGGTACCCCGACCACAGACTTGTTTATGTATTGTCATAAACAAACTATTAATTATTTTGTAGTATTACTTAGATCATTTTTTCTGTTATTTTTCTTCAATGTTCATACCATTTTTCATTAAAATCCGCCGCTTAGAAAGAGAGATATTTGTGTTGTCTCAATAATTTCCAAACAACCCTCGTACTAACTTATTTTCTCTCTCTCTCTCTCTCTCTCTCTCTCTCTCTCTCTCTCTCTCTCTCTCTCTCTCTCTCTCTCTCTCTTATATTAAGTACACTGTATATTAGTTTGGACTGAAAGAAAATACAAGATTCATGTATTTTTTCTATTATTGCACTTAATATATCCTAAGATAAATATCGTCAAACAGTACTTTTCAGTACAAGCTTCGACCGCTCCTGTAAAACATATATTTAGTATAGCTGGGAAGATTTTCAAACTAAAAGGATGCAGTAAAAAATGAACCCTTTGAAACTTCGATCATAAGTGCAACAGAAATATTTTGTCTTAAAGTGTCCTCAGTAGAAAGAAATACGATTCAAATACAGTATCTTAAGAAATATATCTGGGAAAAACCATCTGTGTATGAATTAATACAAATAAGTGTCCAAAATTATAAAAATGTGTGCAATCTAGGGAAATATCTCTAATTAATTAGCTTTTGATAACAGCAACTTTATTCCATAAATTGTTTTTTGTTATGCATTTAGTTCTGTGTCTTTATTTCGTATCCTACATTGTATCATACCAATAAAATGTCTATAAATATCATTTTACTTATGTAATATCTTGTTCATAATGCAACAAGATGAATATATAATTATTGAGCAAATAAAGAATAACACATTGAATTTGAACCTGATACTGAGCATGAACCTGTATTTATGTTAAAGAGTGTTTCATATTTGAAACATTTGCAAAAACTCTTTATTAGCTTTACTTTTTTAAAACAAAGTAATGGTAATGGTAATGCATTACTTTACTCATGTAATGGTAATGTAATGCATTACTTTAAGAAAATCAAGTAATGGTAATGGTAATTTAATGCCAAAATTCATAAAGTAATGGTAATGTTATGCATTACTTTACAATGTAATTCGCCCCAAGCCTCGACTTCTCCAACCACTGGTGGTACTTACTTCGACCCTTGCTCTTTCTTTCTTTCGCTTCTTCTTCTACAGCTTTGCGTTTGGGCGTCTTTTCACTTCAGCTGCTAGATTAATTCTCTTTGAGAAAATCTCAGAGCGTCCTTATATAAGTTTGGGTCGTTCCACCCGTCAAAGGGATAACCAGCATTCTGGGAGAGTCCACTCTAGTCTCATTAGTTACATCCCTTTGAAGTTACCGAACGCCCAATCTTTTACCGTTTTAATACATACACACACACATACGAACACACACACGCACGGTAGCGATGCTATATCCCCTTCGCAACAAGTTGCGCGAGGGGATAATTAAAAACACCCAAACTTATGCTCCCACCTGAACAGTATTTTGAGGGTAAGCTACAAAATCTGAACAGATAATGCAGAGCATCTGAAAAAAGTCACTGTTATTTTGTAACCCGCAAAAAGTAACAACCACAGTGTCTTTCAACTCGCAATTTAAAATTTTAACTTGCGTTTAGCGAGCATTTCCTGTTAATTTCGACCCCTGCTGCCCCCAAGATAAATCTCTAGCATTCAAACTGGTCTGACAATCACATTCCCCCTTTACCCTCGTACATGTAGATCAGTACAGGCTCTTTCCCCTGGCAGGGGGAAACCTGTCAGTCCCAGGGGTTGACACAGCACAAAATGCAATAGGATGGAGAAATAAAGATGAACCAGACCTAGATAGAATGTTCTATCGTTAAAATGACAGATGTCTACGTACCCGGTTTAACGATAGAATTTGTCCCATATACTCGCGTCGTAGCAAATAAAAATAAAAGTACTGAAGTACTGACGGGAGTTGATTTTATCGATTATCATTTATTCAAAATTAACGATATGTGATTTTGCATGGCAAGTAGTATCAGTAATCGAAATATTTCTGAGAAATTGTATGGATCCAGGCAAGATTAAACTCTTGTCTTGTTCAACCAAACGCTCGACTGTCTCCGTTTATCTCCGACAAGCAAGAGAGACTCTGTTTTGTCGGATATTAACGGAGACAGCCAAGCGTCTGGTTGAACGAGACTACATTGAACTCTAGCGTAGGAATACATACGACTTTAAAAAATATCTAAACTGTTTGTACAATTTAAAATCTTACTATTTTTATGGTATTTATAAATAAGTTTTCTTGAAAAACAATGCTTCAGAATACATAGCATCGAATTTATCAATTATTTTCAAGAACTAAGTGTTGTCAGCGGTATAATTGATTTGTGCTTGTGCTTAGGTCCAAACACTGTTTCACTTTCGTTTTGCCCGAGTAAGTGCATAGGGGAGTTGATTAAAATCAACTCCCAAAAATTATATCGCGCTGTATCTAGCCTAAATTTTCATATGATTGGTCTCAAATACCTACAATGTTGCTCTTTTATAATCCAATATTACCACATTTACTATTTTTGCCAAGAAATCACTGCCACTTTTAACATCACGTTTGAAAATTCGCTGTTTATGGTCACCATGTTGATGATAAAATCCGAGACATTTCGAGTGCGATTTCCGACAAAATGGCAGGCGAATTCAAACGTGTAATTTTCACAAAATGCCTTGGTATGACTCATTAAATGGATATTTTGTGGAATAAACTACACATGCATGTTCAAAAAGGTTTGTAATGTATAAAAATGTGATTTTCCCCTGCAGATTATTTTTAACAGACTTAAAATCGACGCGAAGCTGATCCGCTTCGCAGCTGCTACATTGCAAGTATATGGATGAATTCTTACTGTGACCTGAGCGTAGCCTGGTCACGGTAAGATTATTCTTTCTAGACCAGACCGTGATTCAAAGTCTGCCCCCCCCCCCCAAAAAAAAAAAGCTATTGCCAGTTTAAATGTTTAAGTGCTCTACAAACTGGGTTGTCTGAATTTGAAATATTCTGAATTTCACACAAGTACATCACGAGTATTAGCTTTTTAACTAATATATAAAGGCATGCGACCAGTTCTCACCGAGTACCATTTCTCGCCAGTACATTATGACGTCATTTTATCAACACATAAAATTACATACGAAAAATAATGTCACAATGTACTGGCGAGAAATGGTACTCGGCGAGAACTGGTTGCACGCCAGTAGCTGTATTGAGGGAAAGTTTGATGAAAAAAACCAAAAAACTTGATCTAGATGCTGTCATTAGACAGTTATACCCGCACCAAGTGTTTGCCCCTAAATAACACTGTTTTGTAACAGTTAGATTAAAAATGATGGCCACATGCAAGCTCCGGTAATACATTTAAAAATTATAATTTTCATAACTGAAAGATGAGATCCCTTCCCATATGATAATACACATGAGCAGCACTTTATGTGCAATTTGGGGTTGAACTGTTTGCAGTGAATTTTCACTTAATCAATAATCTTAACATTTCATGTTATAGAAAGTATAATGGTCTATATAATTATTACAAACAGAATTGAAAATGAAATTATGCCCCCTCCCCGTGGCGGTTGCCGGTTTTAGATTTGCTTCTGTGTGCCTACATAATCGTGTGCACAGATTTAGAGAAGGGGTGGGAGTGAGGGGTCCAGACCCCCCTCCCTATGAAAATTTATTTTTATCAATAGTAAAATTACCAAAACTACACCTTGGACCCCAATGCTCTTACAGACTTCAATGTTAGGTAACATTATTTGGAGGGTAAATATTTAATCAATATTTAATATACTTTATTGTTTATTGCAATAGGAAGTATACATCACAATATGCAGGTGTCCTGCACCACCTTAAAGCTGTTATTTACCTAATAAAATAGTGCAAGTGGATTTGAAGAATAGGTCATAAAAATACATATATTACAAATAACTGATCTTTGTCTGAAATTACGTACACAACACAGGTCTGCAGATCTCATTAGCGGGTACTAGTTGTACTAGTTTTACCCAGCTCTTCGATTAGATGGGTTAACGTGTATATACATACATGTATGTGTTTTCCATATGCAGAAAAGGATTAGTTAAGATCAGCTAAAGGAATTCATTATTGTGTTTTAAATGGATTATCATTATGATGTTGACCAATATAGGTAAGCATAATACATGTAGTAGCAGTAGCACAATATAATCAGGTCTAGGCAACCTCCGCTTTTGGAGAATAGATTTTATCCTCCAAATTTGGAGGATAGATGTTTGCGCCCCCTGGTGGATCTTTTCAGATGAAGGGCAATTAACTTTGTTTTTACAAAGGGAGTTAACTATAAATAAAATATAATTATTATACAAAAAAAAATATCACCTTATTTAGCTATTAATAATTATATTTATTGATAATATTTAATAAATATTTAAGTTTAAATAATTGCAGCGCTGATTTTAAAGAAAAATATCTTATGTGAAGACTCTCACAATTTTTTCAATATTCAGGATAATTGATCTATAAATGGTATCATTTTGATTGATAAAATTTAACAATGTCTTTTTGTGTGAAGGGATTAAATTTAAATGATACTTAATAACCTGTGAATTAATTAGAATAAGAGCTACAAAGTTCCTAAGGTATATGCAAACATTTACTTTGTACATGTACAATATAGCAGATCAAGATATCTTTTATGTGTCTCTAAACGTGATTGAACTCATAATGTTTTAATGAGGAATAAACATCACTTTTTGTGGTTTTTATTAAATGAAACAGATGTAAATAGTCTATGTCATTTGTTAAACTGAACACAGGAAGTACACACTTTCAAAGCATATTGTGAAAATACTATCCATAGAATTTCAAATCGCCGCATGCAATCATTAGTTTATTTCCTTAACTTTAATTCCCATATGCTCTGGTGCTTGCATTTTCTCATTAAAGATATGCATGAAGCCTTTGAAATATACCCATGCTATCCTTCAAAAATGGAGCATAATTTCACCCACAATGCAAAGTGACTTTCCATATATGGTAAAAATCAGCAGCCATCTTGAAATTGAGCTATCCTCCAAAAACGGAGGTTGCCTAGACCTGATAATGAGATGCCAGCATACATAAGTTCTACTTTCACTTTCTAATTGTGTTCAGATCTCCCTTTGACAGCATATACTGTATCATTATCTTTTAATATTTAAATAAGCTTATCATCGTTACCTATTCTATCGCATTTGTAAAGTTTCTGTCATTTTAATTGCAAAGGCTATTTTTTTCATTTGTCAGACTTACACTATTGAGTTGACCCCATATTGACCCTGTATAAACAATTTCGTATTAAATTTGTGTATTACATGTAAGTAAGTGTGTGTAGACACTTATCATTTTTATATGAGTTATAATAGGAAGGAAGGAGTATTTCTTACTTAATGTATTATTATTTATAATGCATCAAATACAATGTAGGTCATGACCTTATGGGACTGTTCTGACCCCACGAAACAGGAAAATACAAAATATCTTCCAATGTCATTATGATGCATCAAATGGTGTAAAGTATATTAATGACCCCCCAGGTGTTGTCTTTAACACACCCCCACCCCCCGCCTTTATGAAATAGGAAATGATGATACACTGTATATTTTGTTAACTTCTGAGATCTGAGATCCTCATCCCTAAACCATATAATTTATTCTTGCACTTTGTGTCACTGCACGTCAAATTGTATATAGGTTATGCCCCCTTGGAGACACTCTGACATTCTAGAACTAGAAATAATAAAGTATTTTATCTTATCCATATGTAGTGTTTGATCCATGTGAGTAATAACTAGCCTAATGATGACACTGGTTTGTTTAAGAGACTTTACAAATACCCTAAATAAGCGAATACAAATGCATATAACATTTTGTTTATAAATCTTAAAAACTGAATTAAGCAATTTCCAAAATGTTTATGTGCATCAGGAGAGAAAAAGCAATCATGAAATGATTTAATATTTGCTACTGTACTCATGTAAGAATGTATTAAGAAAACTGAATCTTTAGAACCAGGTTAGATTTGGGGGGGGGGGGGGGGTGAATGTGGAGTATTAACATTTATAATTTGAATCATTTATTGTTATTAATTTTAACTTGTCAACAGTTTATATTTGAGTTTGTTTGGGGGGGGGGGGGGGGGGGGGGGTTCCAGGTCAATATATTTGAAAATGTTTTAATGTCATTTAAAATAAGACTAAACCATACTACAGTCATGAACATGAATAGTACATGTATATTAGAACAAAACACAAACTAATACATGTATATATATACATAGGAAGTATTACAAAACATAGATGATTGATCTATATCTGGGTTCTTAAATTGGATCACATATCATGTACATATTTGTATTATTGTTTCTTTGTTCAAGGCATTTCAGATGGTATGTAGGTCATGATCCCAAGCGCTCTTCCTGAAATTATCAAATATTATAAAAACCATTGAGATCCCCACCTTAATCCAAAGATATTATTCCTCCTTAGGTCTTGGCGCATCAGATCATAATGGCATGTAAGTCATGACCCTAAGGGGTCATCCTGACCCCCTTAGAATCAGAAATTGTCAATTATCTTTAAATTATTGATGTTTGATGATCGTATCTCTATTTAATCTTTATTATTAAGTCTCCCAAATGAAATTTGGAGACTTATTGTTTTTGTACGGTTCTTAATACATGTATTATTATTCTTCGTCTTCTTTTTTTTCTTCTTTCCCACTCTGAACTTGTTTCTCGGAGATGGCTGAACATGATTGTATAAAACTCTAGGATATGATTGGCCTGCATATCTAGTTGTGCACTCTGGTTTGATTTTTCTCATTTTGGGTTAGACAACCACTTTTCGGGGGGTGGGGGGGGTCTAACATTGAACCTAGTAGGAAGAATCGTAGACTCTATTGTAAATGGTATCTTGAAAACGGACAAAGATAATAATATAGGGTTTTCATAATCATATATTGACTGTTACTGGCAATATATAGGGTTTATTAGATCTGACCCCTGGGGTCATTGGTCATTACCACCCCCCAGGAATTTGAAATTACCATATATCTCAGAAACTGTTACAATCATGACCCCTAAACCATAAATGTTCATGTTTCTGATGTCAAGGGGCATCAAATGTTATGTAGGTCATGAGCCCTGTGGGTGGTCCTGACCCCCTCAAACAGCAAGTCCCTTAATATCTTCAAAACAGTTGAAATCCCAACCCTTAAACCATATATAGTCTTGTTCCTTGTGTCAAGGGCCATCAAACAGTATGTAGGTAATGGGCCCTGGGGGTATTCGTGACCCCCCTCGAACAGGAAGTGCACGAATATCTCGAAAACGGTTGAGATCCCCACCCCTTAACCATATATATTCTTGATTCTTAAAGGGCATCAAAAGGTATGTAGGTAATGGGCATCTGAAAAAAGAGTTAAATTTAATTTTTCAAAACCGTAATGCACATCTATGGAACAGTTCCTATCATATCCCAAGATATGATGTGTCTATCCATTAAATCATTAAAGGAGTTCTAGGATCTATGTTTTTTGGAGTGATAAACGTCAATTTTCTGCTACTTTTGACTCCCTGGATGAAATTAACATTTTTAAAACCTTACTGCACATCTATAGAACAGTCCCTATCATATCCCAAGAGATGATGTGTCTATCCATTAAACATAAGAGGAGCTCTGGGGTCTATGTTTTTTTTAGTGATAAACGTCAATTTTCTGCTACTATTTGACTCCCTGGATGAAATTTAAATTTTTAAAACCTTATTGCACATCTATAGGACAGCCCCAATTATATCCCAAGAGATGACGGAGCTACTCCAAAAGTTGTAAGAGGAGTTCTGGGAACCATACTTTTTTGGCAAAAAACGTCATTTTTTGTTGCCCACTGATCCCCTTAATAAAAAAAAAATTCTGGAACATGATCACACTTCAATATGACACCCCCAATCATATTCTAAAAGATCATTTGGCTACTACCAAAAATAAATTACATGTTTTTTTTAAATCAGTTTTTTTGGTAAAAAAAAAAAAGCGTCTTTTTTTAGCCATTTAATGACCCCCAGGACAATATTGAAAATTCCGAAACCTTACTGCGCATCTATAGGATACCCTAAAACATATTCCAAGAGATGATTTGTCTACTGTTGAAAACGTAGGAGGAGTTCGAGGAAGAAGGTTTTTTGTGAAAAAACATCATTTTTTACCAATTATTTAACCCCTAGGACTAACAGAGAATTTTTGAAACCTTTTAACAAAACAACATGATACCCCAAATCAAACTTCAAGAGTTCAGTTTGCTGGTTTATAAGATGTAAAAGCAGTTTGAGAAAGTAAAACGTGACAGACGGACGGATGGACAGACGGACGAACGGACGGACGGACGGAACAGGATAACAACAATATACCCGAACTTTCTTTAGAAAGTGCGGGTATAATTAACAGTAGCGGTTACCTTCATTTCTTCAACACAAAGGGTAGTCTCAGTATAAAACTATAATTTTTATAGAATACATATAGTATAATGGTATTAGACCCTTGGCTTGGGCCTTTTGATGTTCATAACTTTATATCTTCATCCATCAAGAACTGCGGCAGCAACATGGCAACTTTTCCATAAAGAAGCTTTAAAGGTAGATTACCAGGAATATTCGAGTTCTTGAAAAAGTCATTGAGTAAGAGCATAGCGACTAATAACTGCCAATGGATAAAGCTCGCTAGATACTTGAGAGGTCTCTCACGGAGCTCGAAAAAATTAACTCCATATCATCCTGTGGCTGCATTAGAATACGTGATTTGTAGCACTCTTAATGCATAGGCGTCGGAACGGGGGGGGGGGGGGGGCTGAGCCCCCCGACTTTTTTTTGCAAAGTTATACCTAACCATTAGGCACATAGCATGATAGAGGGTTCAGCCCCCCCCCCCCCCCCCCCACTTTTTCTCGCAGGAAAGATTATTGTTCCTAAATTTACCTTAAAAGATAGAGAAGTTGGATTCAGAAGCATACTAGCCACCCCCCCCCCCCCCCCGGATTAGGACATTCATGATTTGGGGGGGAAAAATTTTGGTAGGTAAAATTATTTTTTTTGGAAGTACAGGTATACCCCCCCCCTCTCCACGGATTAGGATTTCCATATTTCTGGGAATTTTTTTTCTCTCAATATTTCTGAGGATTAGTCTAGCCCCCCCCCCCCCCCCACTTTCAATTTACTTCCGTCGCCAGTGTAATGGGTTTCATCTGTCAAAACATAAGGCGCTCTCGCATTTTTTCACTTAATTGTTCTAAATCTTTACATTCTGTGGTGAACGTCTCAGTATTTTTTCTTTTCTTTGGCCATGGTTCATCAATTTCTGTTATTCCATCCATTTTGTTTTTCTGCTCACGAACGACTACCTTTTTTCCGTTTACACTTAAACGGGGACAGTGCGTTTGAGAAAAAGGAGAGACTGGAGAAACTGTTTATTTCCTTTTACCCCTGTTTAAAGAAATTGAACTCATCC
This sequence comes from Magallana gigas, assembly GCF_902806645.1. Taxonomy (NCBI): domain Eukaryota; kingdom Metazoa; phylum Mollusca; class Bivalvia; order Ostreida; family Ostreidae; genus Magallana; species Magallana gigas. Next base: position 50,863,108 of record NC_047563.1, read on the forward strand.
CAAGTCAAGAAAAATCATGATTACATTTATATACTACCCCCCATATGTACATGTACTAAAAACTCTAAAAATCACCTAAAATTAAATATGAAATACACAACATTATGTTGATAAGAAAAAAATATCAAGAAAAAAAAATATAATAACGACGTAAAAAAATAATCCAGTTCATCATTCTTATTTATTAGTAATTATTTGAGCCAGTATGCGTCTTAACAAAATTAAGCCAAATTATTTCAATTTCTTAAGAGTCAATTTTATTGGAATGTGTTAACAATTATTTAAAATGGAATTGGAACCTCCATTTACAGTACACGTATTCAAAATATGAAGACAAAGAGCACCAGTAGATTTGTTTTAATTAATTCTTTTGACTAGATACAGTGTGCAATATATGTGTGTCTTTTATTAATTTTCAATCTTAAGTTGAAAAAGATGACAATTTGTCATGTAATCATTTTCAACTTTAGATTGAAACTTAATAAAAGACATGTGTACAAAGAGGTACAAAGAACGAATACATGAAAGTTACCCTCTTTATAGATCACTTCAAATCGTTCTAAATTAAACTACTTATTAAGGTGGTAGGGTATTATATCAGGTAAAAATTATAAAAGCCCCACTTTCGAACTGATGAATTACATATTCGTAGTTAACGCTCTAACCCATTGCGCTACGCTGTTATAAGTAACAATATTGGGAAAGAAAATATTCATAAACAGTATTATACTGTTAGCATGAATGTATTGCGCAAGCGCAAGATTGTAAAATCCAAAAAATCCAGATGATTTCAGGATTTTTTTTAGGAATTTTCGTTGATTATTCATAAGCTTAACTGAGAAAAAATAAAAACAAATTGGTAATCTTCAAGTACCAATGATGTTTAGAATTTAAAAAACAAAAGACAGTATTCTTCCGATTTATCAGTATTAAAGACCAACAATTCAAGTCTATTGTCTTAATATAGTAGAAAAGATGTACGCTAAAGCATAGTTTTTCATGAAAACATATTTATAAATACCTTGAAAATAGTCAGATTTTAACTGGTATGAACAATTTAAATATTTTTTGTAGTCGTATGTATTCTTAGAGTTCAATATAGTTTCATTCAACTCGACGCTCGGCTGTCTCCGTAAATCTCCAACAAGCAGAGATCAAAAGAAAATTATTTATAAGTAGGGAATCAACATTGAATTCTTATATAATTATTATCTGTTTTAATGTATTACAAATAAAGCCATCAATTATTTTTGGAAATAATGTTATCCCTCAGAATATGTTTGACATAATATAAAATTCTACTGGATATAAACATTCTGTATTGTTAGTTTGATAAACAAACTCGTTAAATCTCCCGTAAACTCCCGTAACAAATACATGTTGTTCGTAATATATTAAATAAATGCCGTCCTTGTTATGATATTTTTCATATTATAAAACATTTGAAAGTACCGTTCCGTTCCGTTAAATACCAATATCCACACGGGTATTGGTATTTTACGGAACGGAAGGGAATCAAAAGAATTTTTTTTATAAGTATGGTAACAACATTTGTTATATCATCATTCATTCAAATTTATTTCAAATAAGACTATCAAGTATTTTTATAAATATTATCCCTGCGCTGCGAATGATCTTTGTATAATATGAATTCTACTTAATATAAGCATTGTTTTTTTTGCTAGCTTAAGTAACCAACTAGTTAGTTATGCCGTGACAATGATATGAAATGGATAAAACAAGGAAATAAGAGTTGTTGTTGTATACAACACACAACACAAACGCTGAAATTAATAATCAGCAAATACACAATATTACTGAATCGATTTGATAGCTAGACTCATTCATCTTTAAAGAATCTGATAAACAATTCAAGGAACGGCGAGAAGTTGTTATGATATTTTCCATTATTTCAAAAGTTTGAAAGAGCCCGTTCCGTTAAATACCAATATCCACACGGGTAATGGTATTTTGCGGAATATCTGATGTAGATGCAGAGTTAATACAGGCAAATGATGTTTGCGTGGCCAGAGTCCTAACAACTGATGAAGGTTTTTTCCCAAAACCGATTATTTTTCAAAATAACATTCTTTAAGTTAATAAAATCTTATCATTTTGCATTCTACAAATGAAATGGCACATATTCGGATCTGCATTTTAAATAGTTTGATTTCTACTAGTGAAACAAGTTTGTTCATCATGAGTAAAGATAACTATAAATATGAATATAAATATGTGTCAAGGTAGATGCAAAGCTTCAATATTTACAACATCATCAAAAGATTACACACTCACTGTATCTGTTTACAATATTATAAATGTTCTATGCATTTGCATTAGGTTCGCAGTGTGACCCAGACCCTATTTTAAAAGAGAATGAGTTGTTGAGGAAGGAAAACAAGATATTGAAGGAACAGATGGAGAGGTTACAGTGGGATGTCAACAAAAGCAAGGATGATGATGTTGACACTAGATTTTATACAGGGTTACCCAGCTTTGCCGTTTTCCTATGGCTGTACAAGTAATTTTTAAATGAGTATCACATTTGATATACAGACAAGCAATATCAAATAATATACATGTAGTTAAGGAATAATTAATTTTGTGCAAAGTTTAAGAGGTTTTATATACTTGTTTAAAGTTAGACAAAAAAGGCTCATCGGTGTATAATGATTTAATTTTTCTTTTGAAGTCTCCTACTTCCAAAGGCAAGGGGTATGATGTACTGGAATGGTGAAGGAACATCTGAAGTGGGAAGACAGAGGCCTAACAAAAGCACCGTCCCTCTCATTGACCAGTTGTTGGCAGTTTTGATGCGCTTAAAGGTCGGACTGTTAACCACTGATATTGCTGAACGTTTCTGTATCTCTACATCAAGATTTTCTTCTATTTTCACAACCTGGATTTGTCTACTTCATGCTGAGCATTGTGCTCTTTATAAATTTCCTTCTAGAGAAAAAATTGCATCAACTATGCCTGAATGCATGAAAAAGTTTCCAAATTTGAAAGTAATTCTCTATTGTACAGAAATATATATATTCAAAAATCATCAAGTTTAGTTAATCAAAATTTAACTTTTTTCAAAAATCACATAACAGTAAAGTTCTTGACAGGAATTTCGCCTGCTGGAGTTATTTCATTTGTGTCTGATGCTTGGGGTGGGAAAACATCTTACAGACAGATTGTTATTGATAGTGGTATATTGAATTTATTAGAACCAGGGGACAATATTATGGCTGATAAAGGTTTTACAATTAGAGATATACTACAAGAAAAGGTATGCACTTTGAATATTCCACCATTTAACACAAAAGGACACTTTTCAGTAGATGAAATCTTGTACACACAAGAAATTGCCAAAGCTAGAATTCATGTTGAAAGAAGTATTGGTAGGATTAAATGTTTTCATATATTTGATGGTGTCATGCCACTTTCACTTGCACCTCTGTTAAATCAAATGTTTCAAGTTGCTAGTTTTTAACAAATCTTGATGTTCCACTTATTGAAAAAAAGATGTCCTGGAAAGCTGTAGAGTTATCAAAAAATGTGATTGTCTGAGATTATCTTGCTTTTTGTTGAAATCATGATATTCTACTGATAATGCTAAATTCAATAATGTAACATGTAACATACATTTTCCATTTTCTTATGCATTTAGACTTTGCAGCAATTGCCCTAATTTTTAACAAAGGGAAATTGTGAGTTTAAACAACCCATTTTTTAATTCCCATGTTGCACATTATAATGTACAACTAGGTTTACTGTTTGATGGACTTCAGTTAAGTTTTTCTATAAGATAGTCACCAGGATATACCAGTTAATGTAGAAGAAACAGATATGTGAAGAAGCTTGTTTGTATTTTGTATTGTATCTCACTACAATAGGTGATATATTTTACTTTCAACATGCATATTATTTAAGTTTAATTATATGTTGTAATTGAAATTTGTTGTTTTTGCTTATCATTGCTTCTGACAGCACAGACAAATGTTCTAAGGTTTCATGGAATCATATTTTATTTGGATTAGTTATGTTCAGGTCCATGGACCTCTTGCTCAACAGCTTTAAGATGGGGTACAATATGCCTTTCGTAAAATTCATGTAGTTTTGGAAGCATCTTAGAAACAAAGTTTGGGTCAAACTCAATTCTTTGAATGTAAACATTGCTTTCTGCAGCTGCAGTCCAGATGACAAAGCCGCACCATGTAGCTGAAGAGCTGAAGAACCCAAGGAAACGCAGTTGTTCCGGTAGCAGGAAATCCTCTCCTAAAAGCCAAGTGCGCGATTCCAAGAAACGCGATGGTGATGGATAACTTCATTCCTTATAAACAGGACCATTACTTTAGAGACGGACAGTGATATGAGCTTCAATTTCCTCTTGAATGTGAGAATTAATTACGGTATTTTTTTTGTAGTATATCTATATTAGCATATCTATTTTCATAATTTTTATGAGAAACCATGGATCAGTTTAATTTTGTCTCTGCTAACGTTAGAGGTCTAAATACAAAAGAAAAACGACTTAAATTTTATAATTGGCTTAGCGACTCAAAAGTTGATATAGCTTTTATACAAGAAACGCACTATGTCGAACGTAATGAATTTCTTTATAATTCTATATGGCCTGGGAAATCTATACACTGTTACTCAGATTCCCCCCTTAGCAGAGGAGTATCCATTTTAATTCGGAAAGGTTTAGAAATAGAAATCCTAGCCATACATAGATCTAATGATGGACGTAAATTACTAATCAATGTTAAAATTGGTGATATAGATTTAACTTTAGTTAACATATATGCACCTAATAATGAAACATACAGAGTACAGTTTTTTAAAAGAATGAGATCTTTTATTAATAATTACTCAAATAATGCAACAAATATTGCAGTATGCGGTGATTTTAATTGTAAATTAAATAACTCTACAGATAGGAGTTCCAAGTTACTTAAAGAAATTTTAGCTCAATTACATGTTGTTGATATATGGAAGGATAAGCTGAATGATACAGACGGGTTTACATGGTGCGATGCTACTGACACACCAAAAAGTAGAATTGATTTCATTTTTCTAAGCAAATATTTATATTTAAAAGCTAAAAATATCTCAGTTCGTAAAATCCCCGGTACACATTCTAACGGAACGAGAATGTCAGATCATAAGGCTATACGATTTAACGTTAAATTACACGAAAATGAAAGAGGAACGGGTTATTGGAAACTTAATACATCTCTACTTGAAAAATCTGATTATAAGGAAAAAATATATGACATTATTCAAAATATTAGTAAATTAAGCGTTACTTGTATGCAAAAATGGGAACAGCTGAAACAGGAGGTTAAACGATTTTCTATTCATTATTCAATAAAAAGTCAAAAGAGTTACAAAGATCAGATTAAAAACATAGAAAAGGAAATAATCGAGATAGAATCGTTACCTTATTTAGAAATTAATATGAATAAAAAGCGAACTCTTGAAAGACAACTATGCGATCTATACGACAGAAGAGCAAAAGGCGCTCAAATTAGGTCTCGCGCAAAATGGATAAATGAAGGGGAGAAAAACACGAAATTCTTTTTAGGCTTGGAAAAAAAGCACCAAACACAGAATACTATTTATGAACTAAAAAATAAAAATAATGAAACTCTTTCTACTGATGATGACATATTAGGTGAAATGTGTAGCTTTTATGAAGAACTCTATCGCAGTAAAAATATAAGTAGTTCTGATATTGAAAACTACTTACAAAATAGTAATATCATGTGTTTATCTGAAAATGTAAAAAATACATGTGATCAATTTCCAAACTTAGAAGAGTGTAGAGATTCTGTAATGAACATGAAACATAATAAATCACCAGGGTTAGACGGATTACCAGTTGAATTCTATCAATGTTTCTGGGATAAAATATCAATACTCTTTCATAATATGCTTAAAGAAATATTCAGTTTAGACGAAATGACATTTTCACAACGACTTGCTGTATTATCTTTAATTCACAAAAAAGGAGAACGGTCACAGCTTACAAACTATAGACCAATTAGTCTCACTAATACTGATTACAAAATAATTGCCTTTATATTTGCTCGCCGTCTGCAAAAGGTTATTGATAACTATATAGGAAATGAACAAACAGCATATATAAAAGGAAGATATATTGGAAGCAACGCAAGGCTTATTCTTGATATTTTCGAATATTGTGAAAATAATAATCAAAACGGTATATTACTATTCCTAGACTTTGAAAAAGCTTTCGACTCAGTTGAATGGAATTTTCTTTTTAAAACTTTGAAAAAATTTAATTTTGGACCAGATTTTATAAAATGGATAAAAATCCTTTATAAAAACCCCGTTTTCCGTTTAAAAAATAATGGATGGATTTCAAAAACATGCGCAATGAATAGAGGTATAAGACAAGGGTGTCCGATTTCTGCTATATTATATTTATTTGTTGCGGAAATTTTATCAAGTAAAATTAAAGAAAATAATTTAATACATGGATTTACCTCGAAAAATTTACAAGATGAAATAAAAAATGTACAGCACGCGGACGATATGACGGTTACTTTAGGAGATATAGAATCCATGAAACATGCTATTGGCACCATAGATAAATTTTGCAAATTAGCTGGATCAAAGATAAACCTATCAAAAACTGAATGCATATTGTTAGGAAATTTAAAAGACCAGTTCGAAAATCTAGAAGGTATTAAAGTAGCAAAACAAGCTGTAAAATGCTTAGGTATTTTTGTAGGACACGACAAAATCGAGTGTTATAATAAAAACTGGATGAAGATTTACCACGATATTGAAATTTTGTTTGAATCATGGAAAAAGAGAAAATTAACATTATTCGGTAAAGTTACTGTAGTTAATTCTCTTGCCTTACCTAAACTTATATATGTTTCTAGTATTTTAGAACTTCCCGGAAGAAATTATGTGAATGATATAAATAGAGTAATATACAATTTCATATGGAATAAAACAGACAGAATCAAACGAAATACGATGATAGGTGATATTATGGATGGCGGTATAGGCATTACCGACATAGACTCTAAATTAAAGGCTATAAAGGCAACGTGGATTGCCCGCCTAATTACAACTAATCATGTTGTAAAAAAATATATAGATAGTCTCTGTAAAGCGCTGAATATCAATATAAACTATTTAATGAGCACAACAGAAATATCGACTGAAAATTATGGTATACTAAAAAACTTTCCAGAATTTTATAAGCAAGTTTTTACCTGTTTTAATCTATGTAAAGATTTTAAGCAAAATAATGACAGATCAATAAATACCGAATCGTTTTTATTACAACCAATTTGGTCGAATACTTCATTTACTTTTAAAGGTAAAACGATATGTTTTGATGAATGGATTAAAAGCGGAATACTGTATGTTAAAGATATCTTTGAAGAAAATGGTAAATTAAAAAGTACAAGAGATATATTTGATAGGTTAAACAAAAAAAGAAATTGGATCTGCGAGTATAAAATAATACAAAAAGTGTTTAAGAAATTTGAATTCATGTATGATTTTTCTAAAATCCCCTATATCAAAATGCAACAGAATGACGAAGAATACAAAACTAAATGTTTTTATTCGAAGCTTGTAAAGCTCAAATTTCAAAGTCCAATTTCACAAGGAAAGCTTGGTAGGGATTTCCAGATCCAAGATAAGGAAATTTGGAAATCAATATATTTCAACAAAATTAAAAATGTCAAAGATAAAAGTATTGCGGAATTTAATTATAAACTTCTAAACAATTTACTAAGTAATAATCTGTTAATCAGTAAGTGGAATAAAGGGGTAAATAACAAATGCAAAATATGTAGAACCGAGATAGAAAATGCACAGCATCTAATTTTTGATTGTGTAAATGTAAAACATGTTTGGCATATGGCAAGCCAATGCTTAAATTTTAATATTGTTTGGAAAAATGTCATTGTTGGCTTTTTTGTTGATGATAACGAAACAACAAAGCTTTATAATATCTTCCTCTCATTTATTGCATTCAGAATTTACAAATATAAAATGTTCTGTAGAGTCGAAAACTTAGAAGAAACAAGCCAATCGTTAAGAATGTATATTAAAGAGAATACTTTATCTTATTGTTCTGTTCTATCTTTTTTACATCAAATGAAAGAAAAGAAACTTTTTCAAAATTTTGCATTTTTACTATGAATATTCATTTATGCTATGAATATGTACTTATGCTTATATCTATTATGTATGTATATATATATTTATATACGCCCACCCTCCGAGGGAGACAGTCCCTCTGTTGTATACAAGGGTTTCTAACATGGACACAGACTTTGACTGATGGTAGGGAAACCCTTTGTTATGTGTGGGCCAAAATATAAAAAAAAAAATCACATGTAAATTATCAATGCAAGGATTTATTTTCTCTCACTTTTTTTTATTAACACATACATGTTTAAATGTACGTACGGTGTACATGTAACATTTTTTTCCCCATAAAACTTGATATATATCGTATACGTTTTTTCAACATATATTGATTTTTTTTCCCTTTTTTTCTGATTATCTCATATACATATACAGTGTACATTTTTAGTTTATAAAAACCTGATATACATTGTAACTCTGTTTTCACCATATGCTATTTTCTGATATGTTATTATGTACTTGTTTATAAGGAATCAATAAATGGTATTAAAAAAAAAAAAAAAAAAAAAAAAAAAAAGCCGCACCATGTAAGCCCTAGAACTGCCATCTCTCCCTGGACCTGAGCGTAGTACTTATGCTTGGGATTTAAGGTAGCTCTTCCCTGGTGCATTACCATGAAATCAAGGTCGATCTCGTGCACTTCCTTAGAAGTGATGACTTCACCGTTGATTGGATAGGGGCATTTTATTTCAAGAACACCTTACTGGCAGCCTTCTCGCATACTTTTGTCATGGATTTTCCCATCTCCGGAGGCTCCAATGTATGGACATGATGGGAGTACAGTCAAGCCAAGAGGTTGAGAAGAGACATCAGTGACTTTTCTCATTAGCTTTATGTAGTCCTGCTTTGCTCTCTCCTCATTGTCTATCCCCCACTGGACCGCAGGAGGCATTGTTGAGTACCTGTATGTAACATACCGGTACATATTTTCTTATATTATGGAGATGAATGCTATCCTAGTTGACTGACAAATTTTATAAGTACTGGTACTTCGAAAAGGTAATCAAAAGTTTTATATGCAGAAATCTGCTTCCTGTTGACAATACTAGTTAAGTTAATGGCTAATTTTTTTTAGTGTGTTAAGTTTATATGAAAGGGCACACAATGTGCCTGTAAATGATAATCAAGAAAATTAAGATGGCACTTACGATACTGGTACACGTTATCGTTAAAAAGTATTATATTTTTTTTTTACAGACAAAGAGATACCGTTGAAGACTTGAGCCATGCAGTATCCCTGATATAAGACTCCTGGGATTTTCCTCTGCTCTGATGATGTCTCCAAACATGCAGGATGTTAATCGCCCCTTATGCAATGAAACCCATTCTGAAGTGTTGCTCTGTGACCTGGTACTCATCTCCACATAGGAGGTCAAATTTTCACTAATGTGTTGCAGTATGCTAACTGGAAAGTTTTCAAAATGCTCAAAATCATTCCAAAGCAATGAATTATAATATCCTAATTAAAGAAATTGATGTATACAAAAGATTGAAGAGTTTGATACGAGTGATCAGAACTAAATGAACAAGAGACTTGGTGCTAGTACCATGAAAATATTTGTAGATGGGTTGGCTATTTTTTTTTTGAGGGGGATGGGATTTTTTCCTCTATGTAATTTTACAAACTCATGACCTAATGCTGTTATCCCAGGACTGAAATGGCTTGATCTGCCACTGTCATTTATGATAACCAGGTATGAAGTGTATATTTTAGTCCTTACCTTATGGGACACTGACAGTATGCATGGCTAACAGTCAGTTCTTCGTCCTGACGGGTCGCAGATATAAAAATCTGATATTTTATCTTTTTCATTGATGCAAGGCATAATGTCTTGAAATATGTGGTTGAGTCATTCACCTGGAAAATATATGATAAATAGAGGTATTTTTGGACAAAATTGATTTTCTTTTACAAGTTTAAAATATGTATTGAAGCTTTGAAACAAAATTAATACAGTGGCGTCGGAAGCAAATTGAAAGTGGGGGTCAGGGCAAGACTAATCATCAGAAATCTTGACAAGCCCAAAAATACCTTATTCCTTAAATCTGGAAAATCCTAATCTCGGGGGAGGGGGGGGGTAGTATCATTTCAACAAAAAATTCATTCTTTCTATTTTAAGGTAAATTTAGGAACTTTAAGGATCTATTATGTTTGCTACGAGAAAAGGTGATGAGGTGAAGGCTGCCCCCCCCCCCTGATGCTATGTGTGTGTGTCTAATGGTTATGTCTAACTTTGCAAAAAAAGTAGCCCTCCCACCCCCCGGTTCCGACGCCTTTGCATTGGCAAATTTAAAGTTGGGGGGGGGGGCTAGACTAATCCTCAGAAATATTGAGAAAAAAAACTCATTCCCAAAATCATGAAAATCCTAATCCAGGGGAGGTGGATACCTATACTTCCAAAAAAAAAATTCCAGATCTTTCAAGATAAATTTAGGAACAATTATCTTTGTTGCGAGAAGGGGGGGGGGGGGCAGAACCCTCTATGATGCTATCTGCCTAATGGTTTGGTCTAACTTTGCAAAAAAAAGTGTGTGTGGGGGGGGGGGGAGGCTATGCCCAACCGTTGCCGTGGGGGTACATCCTTACATCTTCCCACTAAAATTCTGAGTTTTCTATGGGTGACTGATTTTAGCTAAGTGGGAATGGTGGCACAGGTAAGGGTGTCAAAGAACAAAGAAAATCAATTACAGGTGAATTATAGTCTGCTCTAGTTTTGACCTTAGGTAAATCTTTAATTAAATAACAAAAAAATATCAGGCAATTTTTAAAAAAAAATTAAATACCTGTAATAGAGGTAAGTTTTAATATTTAAAAAGGGTTTGTTCTATTGATTGATCTTACATAGATAAATTTTTATTCAAAATTACCCAATATTCATTCTTTTGAGTGATGAGAAGGAAAACAGACATAGTTGCAATAAAGTTTATTTTAAGTACAGTCATAGTCAACAACAAGCTATGTATAGCATTTTTAACATATTTTGATATATTTTTGCAAGTTTTACATAATAACTTAAGTACTTTAATAAATACATTCACTTTAGAATATGCTTTCATCATGCAGATCAATCATACACTTGTATACATAGCAGATAAATGCAATCATTACATATGCCACTGATCTTACATTTCACTTGAACATCTGTTAACATCACTCCAGATGAAGGAGACGAGAAGCTGCATCCGCATACTCCATCAGCTGGATGGTGCCCTGTCGGAGTCGGTCCTTCAGATGTCGGATACGGCTGTCAAGTTGCCTGTATTTCTTCTTCTTTGGACGCACAACACCACCAGCAGCTAGCTGAATCATCTCGGCTTCATTCGCAGCTTGCTCCTTCTGTATAAGCTGGATAAACATGAAGATGTTGGGGTGGAGTCGCCGACAGATCCTATTGAATTTGTGGTGCCAGCCCTCTACTACATATGTTGTGCGGGATCCATCGTTTTCATAATGGTTCCAGTGGGTGAGATGCCCTTCTACCCATGTTTCTGTCACGTAGTCTTTGAAGCGTAGAACATCATTGTCGTCGTCTCCATTGTCCTCAAGCGCTTCTAGCCACACATCCTCAACACGATGTTCTGGGATGAGGGGAAGAACCGCGGCTCCTCTGACTAGCAAGCGAACACTGTCCTCCTCCCGGAATCTGACCGCTAATCCGCAACCCTGAACTTTCCTCCAGGTGCACTGGGTAAAGTGGAAGAAGCAACCTTTCAAGGAGGTTCCAGGGAAGTTCCTCTGAACTGCATTCCTTGCCGCCACTTCAAAGTCAAAGAGCCAATGCTCGGGATTTAACACAGACTGTAGGTCCTGAATGGCATCCTTCAAAAGTCGGAAGAACCGGTTGTAAGTGGCCTCACTCTTGTTAGGTAGAAGTCCAAACACAAGGGGAAACACAGTTCCATTCACACTGGCATGCAACGTGTACAGCTGGGTGAAAGGTGCAGGAATAAAATGTCCCATCACATCAAGTTGGCATCTGAAGCAAAAATGATGATTCGATGCCCATTCTCATCTGTATCGTCACACAAAAGAAAACGATCACCAGCCGAAGTACAGGTCCACAGTCCCTCGAGGTTGATGTCTTCCTGGGATGTGGGTAACTTTGGGGTTGTGGTTGACCGGTTCCTGTAGAGTGAGGACTTGCAGGCCTGGAAAGTAGGAATGTTCCTTATCATGTCCTCCGCCGAGTCGTCACACTCAGAATTACGCAGTCTTCCTATTTCTTCATCGTAGATGGTAGGGATGGGTGTTGCTTCCTCTCTGCACCTCTTCTTCACGCCACTGATGAAGGACTCTGCCGCCAGTCCAATGTAGTCCTCTTCATGGTTATGCAGTCTTCCAAAAGCCACTACGATGTTGTTGCAATTTGTCAGTGTGGCTAGACACTGCCTGTCGACACATCTCCAGTAGGTTCTGTCGTTGTACTTGTTCCGAATGGAATACTTGTAGCCAGCATGTAGAAGGAAAAAACCTCCTCTTCCATTGTCTAGAAAATCCAACCGTACTAGCACGTTTACCATACTTAGGAAAATGATCATAAAAAAGTACTTACATGTACTACCAGTACATGTATATCTATTATAGTATTTACTGAAAATGAGGATTTAATGACAATTAATTATTTTATGTAAAATATCAAAGACATTTTTATACCATTATGTTTTGAAGATACAAACATTATGTCAATTTTCTTTAAAACATCGAACAGAACACTTTGAACCAAAGAATGAGCATTTAATGAAATTTAATATTGCAATTACATCAAGCATCAGTTTGATTGAAGATTCATATTTATAACTATTAATTAATAAATTATCTCAATTATAAGTGAAACAAAATAATTATGATCTTATTAAGCCGTCAACCTCTGCTGTGTGTTGTTTATTTAAGCAATTGCTTGCCATGCCTATCAAATTTATTTTATTTTAAATCTAATTTTGTTTTATTTTTATTTTTCAAATTTTATTTTTGATTTATAAATATAAAACCTTTCAAAAAATGATAATTCTTACGAAATTTTTATAACACTGTAAATCAATGTTGTCATGAATGTATAACTATATTTCATTACATATTACTAGGTGTTGTCTATACAGGTAGTTAACACCTAAAACAGACTTACTCAATGCTCACTCAGGTGTGTAAATCACAATTTTAGCTAGGTGGGAATAAGAATTTCAGAAATTTAGCTATGTGGGAATAAACTTTATCATGCTATTATTTCTTTCAACAGCTGATGACGTAAAGGACACATTTTTAAGACCAGGGTCATGTCTCATAGTATTATCATATTTAATATGTATTAGTTATTCAGGGGGGTCCTGATCTTTTTGTCCATTTGAATACAAACATAGTAGTTGAATACATTACAACTGCACTATATACATGTATATTTTGTATTTAGTATATATCTTCTATGCCACACTACAGGAGATATCTGCCAGCTCCGAATTATTCATCTCTATGCCAGGAGAGAGGAGAGCATTATCTGAACTGTGTGAGAAGAAGCACCTCCTCAAGAAGACTGATCGAGCCTACTCGTCTCGTTTACGACTTGGCTCTGTTGAGTGATGGTACTTCTCACAGATACATATGTGATGCTATCCTTGATCAATACAGCTGAGCACGAGATGAATATGACGTTCGCTGGATTGAGAATATTAGGAATGAAGCGCGTACCATTCTGTGCACTGAAAGATGGGTTGAGGACAATCGTCCATCACTTATTCGAAGCTCCAATCCAAGAAGAATAGCACGTTCTACTGCTACAGCTGCTTCATTGTCACCATCCGTTATGTGTGTGTGGATATTCGTCTCCGAAATAATCCCAACCTGGATGTTGTGCGTGAAAATGCAGTAGAAGGTTCGCTCTCTTACACCGAGGAGTCTGTGATGGAGATTGCTAACACTGACTGTCCCGTCTCCATTGATCATGAAGTAGCGGGGTCACCCGTAACTCGAGTACCGATGGAGCCTGCGTCCTTAGTGAAGGACGTTCTTACGGAGGAGGACGAGTGTGTTGAGAGCAGGGAGTCTTCACATGCAGTTGTATCAAAGAAGCGAAGATTACCCTTGCGACATGTCCAGCAGAATGACTATTCCGATACTGCTGACATGCGTGCTCGTTTATCCCCGGAAATTCAGGTGACAGTCGTGAGGCCTCGTGTGAACTTTCAGTGGTGCCCATTTCCTGGCTGCAATATTAAGAACAGAAAGATCAAGCGTCATGTTCAACAGTCCCACCTTCCTAGGATATTCAGTGATGTGAAACCAATTCGCTCTATGGAGGAGTTTGAGCTATGCAAACTACAGTTCGCAGCGCTGGAGTCTTTGGTTAGGATCATTGTTGGACATGATGCTAGTGTGTTCACAGCAGTAGATTACGTCAACCAGACACATCAGATTCCTCAGGAAACTACCCTTCATCCGGATACAGTCGCGTGTATTCGGAGATTATGTGACCATCAGAACTGGGAAGAACCTTCAGAAGGTTTCACTGTGGCTCCAGTTAACTCACCGGCTGTATTAATTCACTGGAGATGTTTAGTAGTACTGATGTCAGCTTTGCAACCTGAGCAGCGTGAACAGTTCCGCATGCATGGGCGTGTTACAGGTGACAGTCATTCGGTGTCTGGTGTGAAAGGTGAGCGGATATAGGTGTCAACCGTGGATTCATCTACGGAAGAAGAGCTCATTTGTATAGATGCGAGTTATGACTCTGATGTAAACTCTTCAACATAACAAGTCTGTGATTATATCTGTAATATATACAACATGAAGTATTCGATAGCCATTTTCACCTTCACCTTGAATGCATGTGTAATCGTATATGGAGATGGTCGTCTGGAAAGTCGGTAGAGGATGTACTTCGACATACCGAATCAGGAATTGGCCGTCCTCAACTGGAAGTGAAGGTCACCGTCGGTGTAATTGTCTATAGTGAACCCGCTTCCCATCCAGAGAAAGTTTCGGTTAGTCCCTGGGGAGTTGCCGTGGGTGTATATCCTAAACATCCAGGATTTGACTTCTAGAACTTTGCTCCATATGAAGATTTGCTGTGTTCTCCGTACGTCGTTGCACTCGGAGAAGTTGGTCTTGACCGCACTATTCCCGTCAAGCTCTGGAGACGCCAAGAAGCTTTCCGGCAGGTGCTTATTCGCAAGGACAAAGTGTATATGTACTTCGGCTTTACAGGTGCTGTGGAAAGTTTCAGTGTGGACCAGATTTCTGGCCTAAGGACTGTCCCTGTGAATCGTGTTCTCCTTGAGACTGATTCACCCTACATGAAATCCAGTGGAGGAGATATAAACACCCCTGCGTTCATAGGAGACGTCGCCTCTCAAGTTGCGTCCAGAATGGACGTAACTACACTGTACCTGTTGCAAACAGTAAGGAATGGTCGCCGCCTATACAGGATGAAGCCATCAATGTAATAGTCCCTGCAGAATGGACGGTCTGGAATTAAGTTACCAGCCACATTCATGATGTAGGATATTCTGTGACATAAGTTATTTTGTATCTTCCTGCAGAATTTAATGTCTGGTGTTCAGTTACCGACTAAATTCGTGTTGTAGTAGATTATTCTGTGTATGTAAAGTGTGTGGTCTTATTGGTAGATGCTTTTAGATTATATATATATATATATATATATATATATATATATATATATATATATATATATATATATATATATATATATATATGGTGCATTTTTAGGGATGTATTGTATTATGTATTGTATTGTATTGTATTGTATTTTTTATAGGTTTATCTGAGTCTGATCTAATTGTACATTTCTCTATTGTTAACGGCCCTTTTAATATAAAATGGGGAGGTATGTCGTGAAATGTACATTATTATGTAACTACTTGTTATGTTAATGACATCTGACCCTCAGGTCCACTGCCCAACCCAATACCTGGAGCTCTAGAGTAGCCTAGTGAGTTCAGTCCCGTCCGCCTACCAGTAAACACCTATCTTGTTGTATTGTCTGATGTCATTGTCCATGCCCATTGTTTGTTCGTCATAAGGTAAGGCTTATTGCCTTATGCACATGTACTGTACTGTACTATGTTTAGGCCTACATAATATCGGTTTCACGACAATATGATCACGTGACAAGATGCTTACATTACAGATAACCATTTGATACAGACTGTCGCTTATGTCAATAAACAAATTATAATGCAATAACATAACAATCTTTATATGTGTTTTATCATTATTGTTTTTATGTCACTTTCCATATTTTTTACAAAATGCTCGATGCTTGCTGATTTTGACTCTTAAGTCCCCATCTTTATGTCTAAATGGTTACAGAGGACTGTCGGAAAGGGTACAGGATGTTTCGCACCTAAACATGTTTCGCGCTGAGATGGTTTGCACCGCGATGTTTCGCATCGAATACATTCTTAATAATGAATGATTAATGAAACATATACATGTAAATATTAAGTTAATATTACAAAATATTTATGAAATAAAAATACTTAAGGGTTTTTCTCCAATTTAAAGCATTATTGAAGTGCCTGCACATGACACAATATATTTTGAATTAACCTGTTAACAGACTAATGTTATGGTTAACAATACAGTAATACCGGTGATTATTCGAAGACCATGCTAATTATTCTCTTTCTTTCTTTCTTTATTTCCTTTCAAAGGAGATTATCATAACATATTTACAAGAATACAAACATATAGACAATTGTAGAGAAAACGGCTAATATAGGTCTACTATAATGCAAAGAATCAGTACATATAATACGTAATTACCAACAAGTTTACAGGTGTACACACTCTATATCAATACCAAAATATAAAGTATTATTATTTATAGAACACTGTAATCCTGTGACATTTATGTGTATGGACAGGTTGTTGCACGTGACATTCTATAATAACATGCTGCTGCATCCCTAATTAGGCAGAAATTAAGATGGTGCAAACTATAAGATAAATCTGTAAATCAAAGGCCTGGGAGTGACCTTGCGCCTAAAAGAAACAAATCGAGGTCGTTATTACTAAGTCCACATAGGTCAGCAGATAAGTTAATGTCGCAATTTTCTATAACAGTTTGCCACCAAGCTTCTCTAAATAAATAAGTTCCATCACAGGAAGTGGAAACATGTTCAAAAATATTTATGAGCAATTTTTGACATAAACTGCAGATGTGCGGGGGAAGGTCTTGGAGAGTCCAAAGTTTGACAATAAATTTACATAGAGTAACTTCCTGAATTTCGCTAGGAATTTTCCATATCCAGTCTCGTCTGCTGTTTCCAGTTGTATGTCTAAATTGAGCGAAGTCGTTGTCTCGGAGCATGCGGTTTGATCTGGAAGTTGTAAAGTGGTAAAACACAGCTGAGTTAACAGTCTTTTTCCATTCAAGTTTATTTAGAAACAATCCATTTTGTAGATACGAGTTCAGATGTTCTAACAGATTATATTTATCCAGAAGGTGAATTACGTCGGGAATAAAGCCGTAGTGTTTGCAGTTTGGAGAGTCGAGGTATGATAAAAGGCGATGAAGAAAGATCTTTTTCGTGAGGCATTTTGTGTCCATTAAACAGAGACGGCCAAAGAACTGTAATTTACGTTTGTCGATTTCGGAGGCTATTGGTAAAAGTCCAAAAATTGATTCACACATATCTGATCTTGTGTTTTGGAAGATTCATGGCGTGTTTACAAATGAAGTGCTGAAATACATCCAAAGCGCGGTTGTCCTTCTGCTTAAGGTCACACCATAGCTCACTACCGTACAGAACACTAGGAAGAACAATCCGTTTGTAAAGCTTGGAAAGAGTTGCGGTATTGAGGTGTTCACTCATTTTGAGGGCAAAATACGTTTGTTGACCTCTTCTGCATGCTTTTGCTGTTTTTTCTGTTGGGTCAAGCTTAGCATCTAGAAGAATACCAAGATGGTTATATAATTTTGAAATTTTAATGGTGTCGTCGCCAAGTTTCCAGGAAAGAGAACTGTTGTTGATGCCTGTTGGAGAGAAATGTAGAACATTAGATTTGCTTGCGTTAAATTTGAATCGCCATCGAGTAGAGAAGTCGTAAGCTGTGTTGAGAAGGGTTTGAAGACCTCGTGGTGATAAGGATATACAGGAAATATCATCTGCAAGTGCTGGATTTGAAGATCTAATGCTGTGAATTCCAGTATTTGGGTTTTGGTTTTGTAGTTCTTGTAGAAAATCGTTTATAAAGACTAAGTAGAGGAATGTTGAAAGGACTCCCCCTTGGCTCACTCCTTGGGAGATAGGGAACCAGTTGGAGTTTTTCTGATTCACGGCAACAGAGCAAAATGTGTCTGTATGACAATCGTCGATAAGGGTCCAAAGCGATCCTTTCACACCGAGTTGGTGTAATTTACACATGAGACCATGTCTCCACACAGTATCGAAGGCCTTCTGTGTGTCAAGAAATGCAACATATACTGGGCTACCTTGTTTTAGGTTATGAAAGACGGTTTCTTGTAAGTTGAATGAAGCTGTTATGCATCCAATTTTTGGCTGGAATCCTTGCTGCTGTGGATTTGGAAAGGAAACGGAAGGGAGAACATGATCACGAATCCTAAGCGTAAGAATTTTTTCAAAAAGTTTCATTAAACAAGGAAGAAGAGCTATCGGTCTATAGCTGTCAGGTGAGCTCTTTGTTTTGTTGTTACCTTTGTAAATAGGAATAATGAGATCTGTTTTCCAGATAGATGGGATTCTGCCAATGTTGATAACTGCATTAAAGAGGTGCGAGGTGCAGGTGAAGAGTTGAGGTCCTCCAAATATGAGATGTTCGTTCTGGATACAGTCGAGCCCAGGTGCTTTTCTGCGTTTAAGTTCTTTGATAGCCTTGGATATTTCGATAGCGGTAACTTCACCCCCCGGTAATTTCGATAGTGTTTGAAGTCGTGAGTTTTCCTGAATAACCAGATATGAGTTTTCTGTGGATTTGTAAAATTCTGAATCAAAATTTTTGCTTTTTGATGGGTTATAAATTTGTTCAAAATACTCAGCAAAACAGCTTGCAATTTCATCCGGGTTATCAACGAGTCTGCCATCAATTTCGATTTCCGGATAGAATCTTGTGTTCCTGGGTCGCTGGCGTTTAACAAGCTTCCAAAAGAGCCGCACATTACACTCGGAAGCTTGATCAATATCGTGGAATACCGATGTCATGTATCTGTCGTGTTCAGCATTAAGTTCATTCCGGAACTCGCGTTTAGCCTTTTTGTAGTTCTTGTAGGAGTCGTGTACCATGCCTCTGGGACGACCCTCGATTAACCAGATATTTCGCATTTGGCGCTCTCGGTCGTGAAGGAGTTTGACTTCAGGTGTCCACTCGGGTCTCTAAGTGAGGTTTAAATTTTGCTACAGGAATAAAAAGGGATGCAGCAGTGTATAAAATATGGTACAAATTTTTGCAGAAATTGTCACGATCTACAACAGAACTCAACCTTTGTTCAAGTAAAACGTCTGAAGCATTGTTAATATACAGTTCATAATGTTGCAGTTGGTTTACATCTGCCTTATGCCAGGCTGGTAAAGAGCTGCTTTTTTTACAAGAATAATTGTATTTTACATGTAAATCAATAGACATTAAAACTGGAAGATGGTCAGATGTACAGCTGAATGTGCCTTCTTCCAGAATACGGTATTTATTTACGTTGTTGAAAAATGACCTATTGCACAGGATAAAATCTAATGTTGTCTTAGTTTGCAAAAAAGTGTAACTAGACCCCAAAATAGGAAAATCATTCGAAGGAATACATATGTTATTGCGATAGGTAAAATCTTTGAGAGCTTTGGCTTTGTATTGGTTTACCTTAGGTAATTCTTTGTCATATAAACTGGCATTGAGATCCCCCCCTCCGATATTTACATCCCCAAGAGTGCAAAGGTGATTAAGCAATGCATCTAGTAGATTTAACTCTGTTTGAATGTTGCTGTCTGATGCATGGAAGATATGCGCCTAAAACATACAACGAGCGTTGGTGTTTGCGTTTAACTTCAATTCCTATAATACGAGAAGAAGTTATATCGGGTATTTCTGACACTGTGTGTAGCAGATCCTTTCTATACATAATCCCTACCCCTCCCTTTCCCACAAAAGAAGAATAAGAACTAGAGCAGAGCTCGTGGCAAAGCCACGAGTAGGTCTTCCGTTGTTGCTGCGGGTTGAAAATATATGTGATATGGTGTCAAACGATTATAATGACTAAACTTTCAGTTCTGCTTTTGTTATAAAAACGTGTTGTGATTGAAAACCTCTATATAAAACGTGTTTTGAAAAAGAAAGGAAGAAAATGTTTAAGAAAAACTATTTGTCGAACACAGTTTGTGTAATCGTTTCAAAAATTCTTCAAAAAATGAGATGTCAAATGGCAAGTTAAATTTTCAAAGGGTAGCAAGCATTGTTATAAACAGTATGTACTCATGATTCATGTCAGGAATTGTATTTTTTTTTAAACCGAACCCGCCTACAAAACACGTAACCTTTTCTCTAAGATAACTTCTTTATTTAAATCTTTCTAAATTTCTGAAGACTATGTGCAAGTTTAGAATTATTACGTGCTGACAAAATTTAGTATTAAGTCAAAATTGATGGCTTTTCTGAACTTTTCTACAGGGAAATATGTGTCGTCTGATATTATTTAATGATACGAGTAGACTTGGACATTCAAAATAATATATAATCAGCTAAAAAAAAAGATAAGCGGGAGAATTTATGCAAAAGCGAGCATCTAAATTTTACACCAGATGGTGCTGTTTCATAGAGACACCGCTATGTAACGTGAATTAAATAACCTTATTTACAGAAATGAATATTACTTTTCTCGACAATGTAATCATATGAAAAATCCTTATTTTTATGTCAGTGGGTTGACTAATTAGATTGAAAAAAAACTTCAATTGCGCTTGCGTAAATTGGAATTCTGGGAAGGAATTAGACAGTCCGTGTTAGAGAAATTCGAAGAAGTTATGAAACTAGTTAGTTTTTAGATCAAACTGCGCATTGATGTATTAAAGGACTTTCATGGGTATCGTCTGCCCACGGTCCGTAATCCGTATGTGCAGTCATACATTGTATGTACATCGGATATTCATTGTTCAGCTAAAATTAGTATTCCACTGGCTGTAGCTAACCTTGTAAGTAAATTAAGTTGCATTACAACCTCATGATACACAACTTCAATCTAAAGTTTTTTTTTATCAATTTTCATACAATTAGCAATAAATAAAATCCCCAATAACGCACATCTACTTTACTTAAGTGTAACTTTGAGAAGCGCATATATTTTTGGGAGGCAGATATGTCGCTATATTATAGTCTGCAAGTCAAGTGAATTATCATGGTCTTTCAAAGAAATAGGAAATATGTCGACACTTGCAGTACTTTGATGAATTCTATGGCGATCGACTGCATTGCATAATGTAGTCGTATTTCCCAAGAACAAAATTTCCTTTGACTTCAAACTTTTAATTATAATACATTATGAATTATTCTGTTCATAACTATAGAAGTTTAGCGTGTTTAACAGGTTAATTTATTAGCCACATTCTCAGGTTACGATTTCACATCTTCAATGTGAAGATGATTGACTTCGAATAATAGTCTTATTGTTTATAAAAGCACCCTTCCAACTGTTACTCAATTACATATGTTCTGAGAAGCGACACAAGATTTTCGGTCACACGTGGCGATTGAATTAACACAGACTGACCGAATAAACAAACGAGTGGGAAAACGATACACGTTGAGGAGAAAATGTTACACATAAGGAGAAGTCACCAAAAATGATTTTCGACAGATCTGGATATCTTTTCGCCAACTTAAAAAAAATCCAGCGCGAGCACTTGTCAGCGGGGCGGGAGGAGGGGGGGGGGGAGCGCAGCAAACGAACAACCATGTAAAAAAAACTACAGAGTGATTAATATGTGGCCGATAGAATCTAATCTTAATTTGTTTAAAACTCATGTGAATATTCTTTAAAATAATCATCAAATGCCTCAATTCAGGACAATTCAGGACATTCTTTTATCGTGCTAGCACCTACCGCAAACATGTAACATGGGACTTTGATTATAATTTGATTTGATTTGATTTTTAAACTACCTTGTACGCTATCGTATAATTAAATCAATGCTTAATCAACTGTACAAGTAAAATAAATTTATCTTTTCCCCTTAAACCTATAATAGTTGAAAACATAATAAAATATAGTTCTGTCCGTGCAAAATATGAAACATGAACGCGTGATAAGGTACATGTAGAATAACACGAGCCGACCGCGGATCATTGTCCACTCGCTTTGGATCTCCTCGGCCAAGTGCGAGGGATGATCATCATTTAATATTTGTGTGTGTGGGGGGGGGGGGAGTTAAAATTTTTTAGATATACAAACCAACCATTAATTTATGTCTGACGATGTTTCCGATTTGGAATAATATCGTTCATTGATATTCACTTACACTCAAATTTTTAATAAAATGAATACAAGATGGACAAACTTTTATAACATAAATAAAACAGTTCTTGTATTTACGGCTATATAAACTCAAACACGTTCATATTCATCAAGTGTGCGTCGCGGTGTGCGAATCTTATGTATTAGATAACCGCTTATCGCTAGCTAGTGCAGCCGTGGCTGATCACCTCGGCCGTGGACGAAGGATAGATTACGTAAAGGTACAACGCACAGACACGCACAGCTCAGAACCCAGGAAGATTTGAGAAGTTTGCAGTATAATGACCATATTCTATCAAATAGAATTTCTTTATTTTAAACTTGAAACCCACAATTGATATATGTCACATATTGCTTTAGATTGAGAATGACATTGCTTTTATTAATTAACTGAACGATTTCTTAATTGACACCTTATCGTTTAGTCCATAAACTTTTATGTGTAATCAAAACTAAAACAATTCTTGAGTTTGCGGCTAAATAAACTCATATATGAGAGACGCACTCTCGTGTATTAGATAACCGCTGACCGCTAGGTAGCCCAGCCGCGACCATGGTGACCGATTTTCTCGGCCGCGGGCGAGGGAGAGTTTCGTTAACTTGGCCAAATTGACGCGAGTACTGGTCAACACGTATTACTTTTTACCCTCATATTATGCAATACCCGAACACAAAAACAGTTTTATCAGATCAATTAAGTCACAAACAACATTTTTTGCAGCGACGCCGATATCGAAAAATTTACCGTTTTAGAGTTATGAAGCAAAGACTTTTAAGGAATCTAGACCCCTCATTTTAGGGACTAGCCCCTTTTTTATGGTATCAAATGAAAGCTTTTAATATTTTGCACAACTTTTGTTCTTTATGTGTTTTGAAAAAAATTACAACTAAAAAGTTATTGAGCAAAGATATAAGCAAAATTTAACATTTTTTGAAACATAAATTTCGATGTAATTTTTTAAGAAGTAAACGTGGGTTAATCAAACATGTAAAACTAGGAGGACAACGTTCAAGATGTCTACTTTAAAGATTTGTAAATCAAAACTTCTTGCTACGGATCAACTCGGAGCCTTTGCAGGTACACGAGACCCACTAAAAAAATATTCAAAGGATAATAACTCAAAACCGGAAGTAGCGATTGCGAAATATTTTGTGATATAGTAAGCAATTGTTATTTCCAATAAACCCTGAAAATTTGAATAAAATCTAATGACAAACAAGCGAGATATTACAGTTTAAAGAAACGTCTAGAAGAAAAAGAAGAAGAAAAATAATAATGAAGAATTTCCAACAGAATCAGTACAAGGTCTTCCGTTGGAAACGGAAGACCTTAACTAGCAAAAACAAGCTAAACATAGGATTAGTCAGCATTGTGATTGTCAAGTTCGTCATGGTCGTTGTTTTCCGAGGACCCGTCGTCCTCCGGTTGATTCTGCGCGATTTTTTCTTCCCACTGTCTAGTGCTCAGCCACGGGCGACACGATATACCATAGGGCCAAAATGACGGGCTCTCGATAGTTTGTGCATCTCGTAACGCTACGTTAATTTTTGCATTGCGACGCGATCCTGGGCGTTTTTGCTTAAAGAATACACAATGCGAAACAGTGACACCTCTGTTCCTGAGGAAATTCATCAACCCATTCTGTGAGGATCTAGGTCCGATTCCAGCGATGTAGTATCTAACATTCCGTTTGTAAGTAACGCTCTCGAATATGTCGTCATCACTGTCTGCGGTCCCGCGATCTTTGGATGTGTTCGACGCTTGACGGGTGTCCTTCGACTTATGATCGCTTTACAGTTGATTGTCGTGTTACACTGGATGAAACAAAGGATAACTTGGAGCGTGTTTTGTGTTCACTAGTGTGTTCACTAGTGTGATTTGTTTTTCCCGATGAGTAAGGGGAACTCGTTGCACTTTCCCGTGTTGGAATATGGTTTGTAATGCTCTGGACGTCAATAGCGGCGATTTGAGTAGGAACACCCTGATCGGATACAATTCTATTGTTACCGGGATGGTCGTGGAATGCATCAGTGCCGTTAGCTTTACAGGTAGAATTCTTGTGTGTATAATGGTTGTCCATGTGTGACGCCTCTCTGCACTCTTGAGAGGATACCGACGGGGAAGCTATTGTGGCTTCCGTAGTTTTCTCCAACTCAGATTGATTTGGGAAATTGGAGTAATTTTTTTTTCAACTTTGTCTTGTTGCTTTAAATGAGACATTACAGTAACTGACTTTGTGTTATGGTCAGGTTTTTCAGATGAGTTGCGAGATTTTGTTTCGATTGCTGGGCCATCGCTTGTGACTACCGCGTACGATTTAGCAGGGCTAAGTGTATTCGATTGAATCTGCTTCTGTATGTTTTGTGTAACTTTGGAGAGTCTTTTTGTTTCATCGTTTACTTTTTGATTTTGGCAACTGGTTTGATGAATGTCTGTTTCGAATTGCTTGAATTTGTCACCGATGAGTTTGTGTGACGAGTCATATCTAGAGAACCTAGAAGTGGCCTCAGCATTCAGACGATTGTAGTCTGTTTTTAACTTGTTGTGCTCTACATGAAGGGATTTCAATTCCTTATTACATTCGGTTAAAGAATGTTCTAATTTTGATACACGTTCGAGTA
This sequence comes from Magallana gigas, assembly GCF_902806645.1. NCBI lineage: Eukaryota > Metazoa > Mollusca > Bivalvia > Ostreida > Ostreidae > Magallana > Magallana gigas. The sequence continues at coordinate 50,888,391 of NC_047563.1, forward strand.
GGGTTTGGAGGACTACTCTTTTTTCAATACGTTTGACGTCGGACGTCCCTGTAGACGAATTGCTTGTTCTGTTTTTATCAAAAACATTTTCAATACCATGCTTTTCGCCGTTAATAAACATGTACAGAGTGAAACAGTCTCTTGCATATTTTTTTGCACTAGAGCTGGCTTTAGTGGTTTTTCTGTTTATAAGATTTCCCGTGGGACAGTCTTTAAATTTCCTTGCACGAGTACAAAGTAAGCCTCTATACCATAAGATCAGGGATTCGTTGCTCAAGCACAGTTCTAATAGCTTAGATATATAGAGTTCTTTGGGTAAATTCTGCAGATTTGAATCTAGGTTATCTATTTCTGATTGACTAAGCAATGAGCCATCTAAACCGTAGTCCTCTACTAGTTGCGAGGATTTAATGTTTATACTGTTGGAACAAGAATGATCAGTACTCACGGGTGCTGTAGAACTTTCCGATGTAAACAAGTAGACAAACTCGTCGTTTTCAATAATATTGTCACAATTTAGTAAGTCTGTAAGTAACACATCAGAACTTGTAGCAGTACTTGTTGTTTTACAAGCTTCATCCTCTGTTTGGATCGAGGAATCGTTGAAAATATCACCAGGCGTACCGGACAGTCCACCACTGACGGCCGCCATGTTTATATTTCTTGTAAACTTACAACTATGTACAAGATCCACAATAAGTGTTTCTGCATACAGAACTATATATGTGTTGTTTTTGTGTGTATTTTTCATTTATTTGTATGTCATTCTCCAATGACGTAAAATTCATAAATATATAGGAATGGAAATTATCAAACAATATTACACATTACTTTTATTCAAGAGTAGTACAAAAATGGTTGTTGAATGGATGCAAAGGCAACAATGTAAAGTTAAAGCAAAAAAGTTATGTAATTAAATTATCCCCACCTTTAGATCTGTGGTACTTAATTAATTACCTGCTATCACACCCCTAATTTTTCATAAAAATACAGGTAAATCTGAAGTAAAATAGATGCTATAATTGTTAGCAAAACACAATTAATACCTCTTGTTCTGAACCTATATAATAACGCCTTGGCTTCAAATCCCTCATAAAAAAAAACCGACGAAAACGAAAAAAAAACGTTACACTAGCGGCGCATACATAAATGCAAACATAGTTTCAATTTTTTTTTTATAACTTATTTCAATTCTTATATAGGTTATAATTAATTTCAGAGCAATAATAATACGAGAAAAATATATCTTATAGCTCCGGTGAAGGTGCGAAACGTCGAGGTGCGAAACAGAATAGGTGCGAATCATCCCGGATTCGTCGGAAGGAGCATGGTAGCCCGCCATATCGTATAAATTTCCGTTATGTTATTACGATGTTTACACCAACTGGACGACCATCCTGCCTTTTGAGTTTTATTCTTGTAGCAGTGAAGGTATATATAGCGTATTCATCATGGTTCATTGGGTCGCGACATTATCATGAACTAGAACATTATAAACTCCATGATATTGTGTGACCAAAAATGTGTAAACCATTCAGCAATCGATACTACACAATAGAGGCATATATAGCATGTCTCTACTACACAACAAAAAAGAAATAACCAGAAGGTTCCTTTATAAGGATAAATATTACTGTCTTTAAATATAATATGTATACAGTATAGGTATTTGGATTAGACTTTCAAAAAGGCCTATAATTAATTTTCTTCACATTTTTTTTGGTTTCGTTTCATTTCCCCACAGGGACCAAGCCCGTTTTAACATTAATTTCAATGTAACCATAAATAAAGAAAGGGGTCGAACTTTGACCCAGATAAAAATCTACCAGCTCGCTTCAAAAGCCTACCCTTACAGAACAGTGATGTTTGCTGCAGACTTGCTGCAAATTTGCAGCAAGTCTGCAGCAAACAAATTTGTTTGCAGGAAGAAATAAGTCATGTTCGCAGATGTTCGCAGCTAGCTGCAACCTTTCTGCGAACATTGCAGCTTTTTGCAGCAAGCTTGCTGCAAATTCGCAAAAACTTGCCTCTTCGCAGAAAGCTTGCAGGAAACCTCCACCATCAGAAATTGTTTGCAGGAAGCTTGCAGGAAACTTTAACAATCATATATTTTTCGCAAGAAGCTTGCAGGAAACTTCAACCATCAGAAATTGTTCGCAAGAAGCTTGCAGGAAACTTCAACCATCAGAAATTGTTCGCAAGAAGCTTGCAGGAAACTTTAACCATCAGAAATTGTTCGCAAGAAGATTGCTAGTATCTTCTTTACTGGGGTATTTCTGAAAGAAGCTTTCACAAAGATCAGGTTTATAAAGCTCATTGGGTGCTTGAATTTAAAAGCATAAACACTTTTAAGAATTTAAGTAATAGGTTTTATTAACCAAATCATGTCAACTGATACAAAACACATTCATAAGGCCTAGAAAAAAGTGGTTTTGCTTTCAAGCAGAAAAAATTAAGGTAGGTTTTTTCCCTTCAAAATGACACTGGCACATCAATTTGTGCTCACCTGAGATATAAAATCACTATCTAGTGATGAACAGTTTAAAAAAAAAACTATAGTTCAATGTTCAAAGAGTTTAAATTGTGATAAAAAACTAAGATTTCTTTACATTATTTTAAAATGGTCAGGGAAAAAACTTCACAATTTTAGCACAGACAAAAATTGAAATACATATTATCACTGAAACAACTTTAAATAAAATTACGGCATGTGCTATAAATTATGTTTATTTCCGGGAAGCAGAAACAAACATTTTTTCTAGGCCTACCGGTAATGTTAAAAGTCACCTTATTAAAGAAATCTAAAGTAGAACAATTCTACTCTAGGTATTTATTCATAATACCTTCAAAATTTGTGAAAACACAAGTTTAAAACCTAATACATGTAATTATATATAAAAAAGTAAGTTTTGTAAACATATCAAAAGATATAAAATGAAGGTGAAATTAAATACTGGTTCAAACAACAGTTTAAACTGTTTTGATGACATTGATCCTGTTCTATGACTTACATGTGTACTAAGTAGTAAATGGAAAATAATTTGGAACCCTAGTTAAGTTCTAATAACAGAGTTTTGTACAAATACACGAATGCTGTGTGTTTTCAGTCAGATTCTACAACATTTGGGAAATTGCAAAGAAACATTTTCTCTTTGTTCAATTTGTCTGTCATACTCAAATATACAACAACATTCAAAATTTTTGACACATCTACAACTTGAATAATATCTGTTTTCATTGCCAATTTGATATGCGATACATCAGCCTGTAAGAAGTTGTCCTCAATAATTGATTGTTCTTTACATTTTAATTCATGAACAATGGCAAACAATTCTGAATTACATAGACACAAGTCTTCAATACAATCGCAAGCTTTTGCCAATACATAACTCTCTATTTGACCATAGTGTATCCTTTTATCTACCATGTCAAAATAACTTACAGTAAATGTATTTCTCATATAAACCCTGGTGTATTCCATTGAATGTATTATTCTTCCTCTTAGTGATATTCTTTTATAAGTTAATAGCTTTACTGGTTTGAATTTGCATTCTTTAATAATTTTGCTGTATATATCATCTGTCAAAATAGCAGTTTTACTCATGCCAATAGGAAAAGATCCTGACGATGTCCCTACTACAGATTTAATACAATGGCGCTTATGAGTAAGTTTGTTTGCAAATTCTATAAGTCTCTGATCATTAAATTCTTCAATCATACTTGTCATATTCTGAAGTACATTTAAACCACACATAATTTGTAATTCAACATTTTGCGTACCATGGAATAGTTCCATCAACGTACCATTAATATTTTCAAATGGAAAGCACGAATAGACCCAAAGAGGGCCTAATTCGGTTACACATTGTGGTAAATGCAGCAGTGAATGCATATTTAAAGTAATGTATCTTTCCCCATACAAGGAAGGAAACATGTGCACAAAATAAGACAATAGCTTAGAACTCTTCTCTATGTCTGTAGAGGTTACACTATCTGTACACAATAAAAAAATACCTTCAACGAAACAAGCAAAATGCAACAAGTATTTCCCAGGTAAAATATCATGTAGAATAGGTAATGAATAAAAAAACAACCAAGACCTCAATTCTGAGGCCTTCCAATATTTAAAATGGTCAGACAATGATCTCGGAACTCTTGTGATAATAGATGGTGGTCTAATTTGCAGAAGTCTTTGATCTATAACTTCAACATAGTTAGATATTGAGAAAATTTCTTTACTGTGAGTGCTGCTGATCCACAGATTTATTAAAAGTTTACCTATTCCTAGAAGTACGCCATGCATGTAATCTATTGAGGTTGACTTCACAAAATCATATGACTTTAGAGTCATCAAAAATGAGGGTCCTTTTATTCCATTGACTGTTTTTCTGTTTTCTGTTGCCAGAACTGCATCTCTCAGGCAATTTTCAGTTGTTCTCTCTTCATGTTTAGGCATAGATGCATCATATGGAAAGGTGTGAACGCTTCCGCCTTTTTGTGTTCTATACGTTTCCCCTGGATGTAAGCACGACATACAACTAAACTGGCCGTTAAATTGGTTACAATTTAAAACTATACTTTTGGCTGGTAGATCAGCTGTTCCACAGATTAGAAAGCCTTTAGTGCAAATCTTCTCGTTGTCCACTTCATAGTAAATTCCATTACTTTCTAAAATTTTGAGAGATTTCATAAGCGGTTTTGTAAAAATACTCATAAATGGCTTTGACTCACCAAACCAAAGTCCGCAAAGGATCATATTTTCTTTCAAAAATCTCTGTTTAAATGGAAGTTCATTAATGACTAGATAGAGGGGCCAAAGGGAAAACTTTGAACTTTTGAAAACAGGAATTCCATCAGTGTTCCATGTAAATGATACATTTGTAGGGTTTTCTGAAGATAAGGGACCTCCAAATTCAGAAAACCTTTTGTATACAGCACCATCATATATGTCTTCAATTCCATTGAACTGCCTCTTTTTTCTGTTAAATCTTGATTTAATTAAATTCAAAATTCCAGGCCTCTTCATTATTTTCTTTAACTGTTCTTCCAATGGTAATTCGATGAAATAGTCTTTGTTTTTAACTCCTAATTGTATTCCACAGTCTTTAGAAGGGCAACTGGTGTCATTTTCTTTCACACTTGTCATGCACTGCTTACAAAAATAATGTTTCACTAGTGGAGAATGCATATCTGCAAAATACTTTTTAAAAGTATAGATGCTCTTTAGACCTGGATGTGAATGTAAGCAGTGTAGACTAACAAGAGTTAATGTATCTGCCAATTGAGCTCCACTGATAGTATGGCAAATAGCGTAAAGAAGAATTAATACCATACTATGATGTACACTCATAAAATGACCTGGATAAATTGGGGTATCTTTTGGGAAAGTTTCCCCTGAGTCACTGGCCTGATTTTCTTCATCTTGTCCCATTAAAGGATCTTCATTATTGTCCTCAATAACGTGAATTTCATTATCTGGAATCAAGTTTTCAAATGAAAAATCATCCCCTTCACAGATTTCTGTAACAACACTGTTCTCCATTAATTCCGTAACAATTTCATAAAACTCTTTTCTTATGGGTGATTGTGGATTGGAAGGACAGTCCTCATGTTTTTCAGAGTCTGTGTTGAATTGAATACTTGAGTGAGAGTCTGTAGCTGGTAAAGAGACTGTTTCAGAACTTTCCAGTTCAGGGGGCTGTTTCTTTGTTGATTTTGGTTTTCTTGCATCTCTTTTAGCATATGAACTGGGCCGAACTCTTCCAAGATTGTCAATTTTTTTTTGCTTTTTTGGTGTGGGGACTGCAAAAAAATTGATCAAAATATAAAAACTACTAAATTTTTCATTCTGACTGAAACTTGTGAACAAAAAAGCACAACCACAAAACTAACTAATGTATATTAGTTTTAATGCATAATTGAAGCTTTTATGAAACATGTTGTCATAGTGCATACAGTTATTATTTACCTTGTTTCTCCTCATCATGCTCATTTGTAGAGTACATGTAATTATCAGACTGATATTCAATCTCCTCTTCATGTACATCTTCAATGCATACCTCATCTGTACATACATTATCGTCTGTAAAAGAAAAAATTGAAGAAGTTACACACAAGGTAGTGTACAGTTACCCAATCAATGGAAATTCATCTTTTGCTTAAATTTATTCAAATATAGCTGCAGAACTGTAGCTCTCCGGGGAAAAAAATATTGACAGACCGGAGAGCTACAGGGCCACCCATTGAAAAAAATGTATACTTATTGCGCAGAAAAACGTGCGCTAGTTTTCGACTAATTTACCTTATTTATACGCAAATTCAGTAAAAACAATTAGTACCATTAAATTCTTCATGAAATTTACTACTGATATCGTCTCTTCACTGGCCTCGGATAGTCTTTTAAACACCATCATCAGTCCCGTAAATTCATTTGTCGCACTTTGTTCGCATGTAAAATGTACATGTAAAAATGGCGACTCTCGATCTCGATGTAAATTCAACATACATGATTTTCCGAGGTCGGTAGCGTGTTTCGGAGAAAGTCTGAGGCAAATAAAGAGGCGATAACAGTAGTAAATTGCATGAAGAATTTAATGGTACGTATATATTACAATAACATACCATTATCTGCAAAAATAGGAGTCCCGTTGTTTTCCTTGTTAGCCATGCTTGTTAAACCGGATGTAAATAAATAAAAGGCTGATGGGTAATTTTGATATTTGTGATTCGAAAACAAATACCGAATGTTTAAATTTGTCTATTTTAGATAATTGAAGCACTTTTTATTGATTAAAAAATTGAAGTGAATTCTGTAAACATAATTTTATTATTTAGCCTGTATTATATGCAAACTAAAAAGGATTTTGAAGATTGATTTCGTTTTGTTAACTACCATTTCGTGTTTGGTGATAACAGCTCGACCAATCAACGATCTTGGCGCAAATATTGTATTGAGAATTCGAGACCGGCATATTGTGAACGTACGTACTAGTGTCTGCGGTAATAATTCTCCCAGCTACTATAAAGTGATTCCGTAACATGTCAGGAAGAAGAAGAGTCCGACTTCCTGGAAGATTTCTAGAAGGCGCAATAAGTAAGTATATAATGATTAGAGTAGAAAAAATCTGTCTTTGTGACTTTGCACATGATGATCGAAGAACCGGTAACCCCATTGCCTTGAACACGAGGAATACCTCTTGACAATGTCAAAATATAAACCAGTTAAATACTGTGAAAAATACATATTTTGTATGGTTTTCAATTTTAGTTTGGTATGTTGTCCAGTTTACTATGGACAGCCAATTAAGTGACCCCATATCAGCAGACGCTATAGAGGACGAGGATGGTCACACAGGGGAAGAAAGAACCTTTAAGGTTGGCGACTCCTGCTCTGCTGTTTGGAGGGATGGTGTGAACTATGAAGGGAAAATTTTGTTTGCATCTGGTATGTTGTGTGTACTCAAGATTTCAGATTACTTGCAAATATGTAGCTTTTTTCTCAATAAATTGAACCCCATTAACCAAACAACCTATGTGCATGCATGGCATGCATGCAGACCTTAAATGAAATTACTGTGGAATCAAAATTGTTTATGGGGGATCAATGTTTGTGGATTTCCTTGGTAGCCGTTACCCATGAATTTAAGTCCCCATGAACATTGAAATGTGCATACATTCGACACAGCTGATTTATTTACCTAAATGAAATATGCAAGTTACCCAAAATTACTTCCCCCATGAACCTCTCAAATTTTGATTCCCCATGAACATTGATCAAAACAAAAAAATGATGATGCCACAGTAGTTTATATAAATTTGTATACAGTATTGCCCTAACCAGATTCGTATTAAATTGTTTCAAATTAAATTGCAGAAGACAAAGAAAAGTGTTCAAAATTCATAGCCTCAGAAAAGAAAAAGTCTCAAGGAAAAAGGAAGGCTGTGGATGAACTTACAAAAAAGAAAAAAGGTGAACAATTTCAGAATTCTGCTCTGTTAATCTGCAATTCTCAAACATTTTATTGTGTTCGAGTATAAAGAAAATTATAGTTATAGATTTGAATAATTTATTCAAGGTTCTGATGACAACTGTTCTTGGTTGAAACCGATCAATAAAATAAATCTATATATGCATTCTCTGTTCATTATCTGTTTATGTCTTAAAATATATTTTTATTTAGAATTGGCAGAAAAGAAGAAAAAAGAAATGCAAAAGAAGGCAGAAACAGCCGTCAAAAATGCAGAAGAAATATTCAAAACATGCATGAGGAATGAAGTAGGTTCTAACTCAACTATTAGTACACCCATGTCTACTGTCCCATCCACATCTTCCTCTTGCTTGACCTCCCTGTCTTCCCTCCCATCCACATCCACATTTTCTCCTAATACAACCCCTCTGTCTACCCAGCAATCCACAATTCCCCATAACACAACACTTTTGTCTACTTCCCAATCCACACCCACGTGTTCCCCCAGCATGGATCCTCTGTCAACTTACCCAACACCATCTGCATTTTCCCCTAACATGACACCACTGCCTATTTATCCACCCACACTGCCCCTTACTACAACACCCTTTACTTATCAACCACCATCAACCCATCCCTTCAACATGGCATGTCTGCCTGTGTACCCAACCCCACCTTCAGTTCCTTCAGACAATCCACCTGTATCTACTGCTCCTCTGCCTCCTCCATTGCCCTCCAACTCTAGCACAAATTTGGCAACATCATCTTCTTTCCAACACCAATCCTCATTTCCTTCTAATTCTGATAATATACCAATGTCTACTTACCAAAACCTTTCCTCATTCTCTCCTAACACAGTTTCTTCTTTTCAATCCCCACTTACTCCATCTTCTTCTAACCCGATTAGTTCTTCGAACCCATTACTAAACTTCTCATCATTAACATCAAATTCTTCGCACCCATTAGATAACATTGTTCCATGTGGGAGTTGTGAGGTGAAAGAACAGAGTATCAAAGGCCTTCAGTCCTTTGCAGACCAACTCGAAAGAGATTTAAATTTCTGGAGGACTGAGGCTAGCAGATTAAAAGCTGAGCTAGGTTAATTTCTACTATTTTTTTTTATATTTTATAATTTTATGTAAAAGAATTTTGTATTAAAAAATATTTCTTGTTATTGGTTATAATTAAATGTCTGCAAATGTCAGGTTCTAGATTTATGATAGAATGTTGTTTTTATTGTTTTGTTTTTTACAAGACTTAAATTTTATTTTAAGACTTGCTGAGACAGGAAGAAGAGGAGGGGAAAGTTTCTATCTACTCCAGTTCAGACCACTATATGCCAAAAAGGGGAACAAAAATTAATAAGTGTCACTATGTAAGTAATCTTTATACTTAAAATAAAAAAGAACATGCATTTACAACAATATAGTCCATCATATATATTGATTACTTTGATCATTTCAGTTAAGGGATCTATCTAGAATTATGGTTTTATTTTTAGTTTTAGTCATACTTATTTTTTCATTTTCTCAGCAAAATATAAAAGGCATATGCACTACATTTGAAATGTTAAGTATCATCATTCAAAGAATATTCTTAAAATTTTTAAAGAATACAATGAGTTCAAAATCATACTGAGACAAATTTAAAGTATCCATTGTGAAACCATGATTTAAAAAATGTATGTCCTTGTTTTCAAACTTATAGCCATTAACATTGTAGAAATTTCTAGAGAATGGCGCAACGGTCCCTGTTGAGTACACCCAGCTGGTGGAGGGGCACCATCTGTATGTTCCTGTCACGTGGCTGAGTGATATTCAGGGAGCATTTAAGGGCAAGACAAAATCATGCGCCTTTAAGCTTATGATTAATGGTTTTTTCGAACCCCATGAGATGGTGGGCAAAACGGGATGCAAGGTGGCCGATACACCACTAGGAAAAGCCCTGAAAGGTTTGTTTAATTTTTTTTGCTTTTATTTAAATGATGATTGAGTACCAATCAAGGTATCAATCCTAGCAAATCTTTCAGAGAGACATTTTTTTTTATATATTCCTACTCCTTAGGTAGATCAATTTCTTTTTTTTTTATCTCACCAGTTACTCTGGTGACCCATTGTTATTGGTCTTATAGTTGTATAACCACTAAATATTTTGGTCTTTGTAATTGTATAACATTGGATAAAAATTAAATATTTTTAACTTCTTTTTCAAATACTGCTAGGTAAATTTTCATCAAATTTGGAATGAAGCATGTTTAGAAAAACATGAACATAAATTTTTATTTTCATTAATGCACCCATTGTACCCTAGGGTTAAGGCAAACCCTGCCAAAATCTTCCAAAAACTTTTCTACCACTATTAGTCCTGAACATCTTATAGAAAAACTGAAGGCATGTCTGAAAACATTTCACTAGTAGTACAATTTAAGAATCCAATGTTCATATTGATTATGACTGATAAGTACTATAAATATACAAGTTTGTTTTCATTTTATTTTGTCTTCAGCCTATGCCCTTAAAACATTCATGATGGACGGAAAAGCCGCCATAGCTGCCATAAATGCAAAGATCGGGACCATGGTTAGGGCCTTCAAGAAAATGGAGAGTGACAGTACTTAGATGACATTTCAGTAATATCATTCATCACTAATATAGCTTTCAGATGCATCAAGGTTATGCTTTCTCTTTAAAATCTGAGACTTCTTATTGTATATTCCAAAATTATTTTGTCTTCACGGTTGTGTTAATTATATTCAGACTTCTTATTGCTTATTCCAAAATTATTATGTCGATCTTCATGGTTGTGCAGTTCATATTCAGGTTCTTATATAGATTATGATGTTGTTGTATGTGATTGTCATGTCTGGAATAGTGTTTTGTTTTTGATGATGTTACAGCTATACATTTTTTTTATGAATTAAGGTCATGATTCAGTAAACTTGTTTTTACTTCTTCAGGTGATTTTTCTAGTCAGTTATGTTTATTTTCATATGTGTATACATGTATGTGTTACTACCATTCCTAGTTTAGCATTGTACTATATATATTGACATAATATTTTGATTAATGTACATTTGTTAATTTTTTCTTGAGGAAGAATTTTTTACATATAAACTTCTCATAGTGTCTTATTACAATTTGGGTAAAAAACACTTTATTTCTCTATTTTATTTTATTTTTTATTCTTTTTTTTTATGTTGCTACATTTTCTAGTCAGTTATACTAAAGATATTCCATTTATGGTGCTATTTTTTCCTTAAATGTTTTTAAATTCAAATTTTGTAATTAAATTTTTCCCTTCTGTGTAAAGGAAACATATTTAGAGGATGATTTATTTTTGAAAATAAATTGAGATTTGAATTTTTTAACTTCTCTTGTGTATACTGAATTTTTAATTTGTATTAAGAAAATTTTAATGTACATAGTTAGGACAGACAGTTTTCATTTAAAATTATCAATTAATACTAGCAAACTAGCAAATCTGTCTTAAAAAAATTGTATGCAGCAATGATTGACGAAAGCTATTTCAATTTATGGACAAGTGAATGTTTGCTGCAGGCTTGCAGCAAACTTATTTGCATGGTTAAATGTTTGCCGCAAGCTTGCAGCAATGTTCACATCTTGTTTGCAGAAATGTTTGCCGCAAGTATGCAGCAACAATTGCGGCAAGTTTGCAGCAAACGTTCGCAGGAAGCTGTTCTTAAATGGGCATGGGAATGTTTGCTGCAAGCTTGCCGCAGACCTCATTTGCATGGTAAAATGTTTGCTGCAAGCTTGCGGCAAGTTTGCTGCATGCTTGCAGCAATGCCTTTCTCTCATGGAATAAAATTTTAAGTTTTGCTTATGTCTGCAGCAAGCTTACAGCAATGTTTGCTGCAAACTTGCAGCAATGTTTGCTGCAAGCTTGCGGCAAGTATTCGCAGCAAGCCCATTTTTTCGGTAAGGGTAATTATCAATTAATTTTTATAAATCTCGCAATAGGCATGTATTTTTCAAAAAAGTAATGTCTTCAGGAGATACACTCATGCCGAATTTCATGTTGATGGGTCTTAAAATAGAGGAGACATACGTCATTTTTCTCTCGGAAGTCGCCAGTTTATTTTTACTCCAGGGCTCACGATGGGATTTTGCCTTTGACAGCAGCAGTATTGCAACAAGTCGAGAAACATTCACACTAATCTTCTAAAATTTCACATCAAACGCATGCTACTTGCATCATTAAATTCCGATAAAATTCCTTAAATACTCTCCATACTGAACTTTTATTCTGCAACCACATTGACTTCTGACAGGGCCAGCCTTTTTGATGTCTTCGAGAAAGACTGATTCTGATTGGACCATCACGAATATTAACCAATGAAACTGAGTTTAAAATTAGGAATTCTAGACGTTTCGTGACCAAGATGTTTCGGGACCTGGATGTTCATGACCTGACAAGATGGTTAGGGACTAAGACGTTTCGGGTCCTGGATCTTTCGGGACTTAGAATAAGATTTCTGGGGGATTTGTATAAAATTAATGCTAAAATCCCTGCTCAATGTAATGTTTTTTTTTGTCTGTAAATAAATCATATAAAAATTAAACTTAATAAAGCAGAGGAAATGCAGGTTAATTGTACAGTGCGTGTATAAAGTACTAGCTTAATCATGGATCGTGAGTGATAAAACACATGTTTATTTCAACATTTTATGTTCTTTTTAATTTTTTGATAAAGAGAATAAAAATAATGCAGCATGATGAAAGCTCTTATAGTGCATTTACATGTAGGCCTATGCAGGCCTAAAGGTCATTTTCTTAGCATTTCATTTTCTTAGCATAAGCGAATTTTCGATGATGACCTTTGTTATAACCATGATAAGTAGTATAACTAATATGAACAATGATGAATGAGTAATAAGAAATATATTAAGTAGATGGTAACGCGTGTGTTGACAGCTGGGGGATCTCTTCATTAGCCTCCTCATAATTAATACCTCGGTATACCTATACAAAGGTCAGGCTACAAGGTGTGATTTGATTGTTTTTATAACAATTATCGGTAGCCCCGATCCCTCCTTGGATATTTTTAGTAAATTTATCAAATTATGGCTGAGGTAACCATATCATAGATCAACTGTTAATATTACTGTCGGGGGTTATTAAATTGACCCTTTTGGGTACAGGCTCCTGTACCCTTTATATTTTTCGTTGACAAATTGCCCTTTTGGGAAAAATAGTTTTACTCAGTAATATCACTCAACACAAGTTAGCAAAAAAAAGGTTTTCTTGGTTTTCATTTGCATGTTACATGTTTAATCATTAAATTAATGTTTTCATTAAAATCAACCACACTTAACAGATCACTCAGACAATTTGATAAGGATATCTCACCTAGCTTTTACAAGACCCGCATGCAAGGGATATTATGTCATGTTACTATTCATTTAAAAAAAAAGATAATACAGCTTCATGGATAAGTTACATCTTTCAATATAGCCTTTCATCAAGTCCCAAAAAATCTTATTCTAAATCACAGGGCGAAAAACCATCTTTAAGCAAGTCCTTAAAGGTGGCTTAAAGGTGACTTAAAGGAGCTTAAAGGCTATTCAACCTTTAAGCTGCCTTTAAGTCACCTTTAAGCAAGTGCTTATAGGTCCTTAATGTCCAAACTTCTTTAAGCCACCTTTAAGCCACCTTTAAGCCATCTTTAAGCATCTTTAAGTGGCATTTACGCTCTCTTTACACTGCCTTTACACTGTCTTTAAGTGGCCTTTAAGTCAATATTGATCAAGCTGAACAATAAAAACATATATTAAATGCAAAAGCTCTTTTATAGAGAAGGGAGGGGGTCATCCGAGTGATAATATAATTTCCAAGGAAGGGGGGGGGGGTGTTCCAGGCGGTTTTAATCGTCGCTCCATTAAACACAGATCGCTATCATCAGCACCGCTCCGATGGACACAGATTGCCGTTATAAAATTCTTTATAATTTTTTGGGGGTTTCAAAATTATTGTAGGGATGAGCGCAGTCTCTGTATCTTAATATGTGCATAAAACTAATTAAAGTATGTTTGTTTCCTATTATAAATTAATCGGTGAAAAAATATCTCTCTCTCTCTCTCTCTCTCTCTCTCTCTCTCTCTCTCTCTCTCTCTCTCTCTCTCTGTTCCTCCGGTTATTAAACAAAATAAAGATAATGAACCAAAAATGCATGATTTAATTTGATAATCGGTTTAAGGTTTGTATTTTTTTTTTTTCAATTTTCATTATTTCTAATTCTAGATCTGCTAGATACATGTTAAAGATGAAAAGACTCTCAACTGCCTTTGTTATATCGGGCAGGATATTACTGCTTTGTTTGTCTAGACATAGTTTTGTTCGTTTGTGTATATCTAATTAGAGTCTATTGTTTGTCCAACTTAAGAAAACCCCTGGAACTAACACAGAATATATAAGATATACACAACAGTTGTGTCGTGTGCCCAGGTGCATGTTTGTGTATATCTAATTAAAGTCTATTGTTTGTCCAACTTAAGAAAACCCCTGGAACTAACACAGAATATACAAGATATACACAACAGGTGTGTCGTGTGCCCAGGTGCACGTCAGGGTTTCTAAAGGCGTTGAATCTTAGTATGTACGAGTATACGATAAGTCTAGTGAATAAAAGTTAATTTACATTTGTAATTCATTTTCAAAGTATTATATCCTAGCTCTGGGTTTCAAAGATGTTACGTCTACAAATTAACGATACATGTATGTAAGAGTAAAATCTTGAGGCTAATTAATTAATGTACCGGTGGTCATAAATAGGGGTTGATTATTTAAATATATGTATAAGGGTAAATATGTGAAATATACCCGGCCTGGCACATCATACAATTGTATATACAAGTCATTTGCAATTGCCACATGCAGTAAATACGTCACCGGTAATTGGTAATTTTGTTTGTAATAGAATTGATAGTTTAAAAATCATGTACATACAATTACATGTAAATATTTAAACATATTGGAACGGCGCCGCGATCATGAAAACCGGGAAATTGCGGGAAATTGAACAAATACCCTAATAGTATCAATGCATTTCATAAAAGAAATGATTTCATTTTCTTTCTTACATTTTTATAGCTATAAATTAGATGAACGTATATCTACTCAGTTTAAATTTATCAACTAAGAAAGCCTACTATAGTGAACCTAACGGTTTCCGTTTAGGTATAATATATTTCTGTTCACTGAAGACCAAGTTCCGTATTTCATTCTAAATACACGCATGCATGTAATTTATAAATTAGATATAATTGATTGTTACAAACTGAATGGTTTGTCCAAATCTTTTCAAGTAAACACATTCAATACAGTGATTCAATATCCACTGATATATACGATATAAAAACGCTCATATATATGTAAGTTGCCGTGGCGCAGAGGAAGTGTGGTGATGCTAGTAAACTAAGGGTCCCGGGTTCAATTCTCGCCGTGGCCGGGTTTTTTTTGGTGTTTTTTTTTTCATTTTTCTTTCTAGAACAAAAACCGTTTTAATACCTTTTCTTTCATAAAGTTAATACATTTTGTTGGAAATTAAGCACAATATTGAAATAATTTTTTTTTAATGGCTTAAAGGTAGCTTAAAGGTGGCTTAAAGGTGGCTTAAAGAAGTTTGGACATTAAGGACCTATAAGTTGTCCTTAAAGGTGGCTTAAAGGTGGCTTAAAGATAGTCTTTAAGCTGCCTTTAAGCCATCTTTACGCTTTCTTTAAGCCATCTTTAAGCAACACATATAGCTTAAAGGTAGCTTAAAGGTGGCTTAAAGATCGTCTTTAAGCTACCTTTAAGCATCTTTAAGCTATCTTTAAGGAGAACTTAAAGATGGTCATTCATCCTGTGAATCCCAAAGGATCCAGGACCCGAAACACCCGGGTCCTGAAACATCTTTAACATCAGGTCACGAAATGTCCGGGTCCCGAAACATCTTGCATCCAACATGAGCTATCACAATGACCAGTCTGGTCAGAAGTTGATGTGGCTGCAGAATAAAAGTTCAGATTGGAGAGTATTTAAGGAATTTTATCAGAATTTAAGGATGTAAGTAGCATGCGTTTAATGTGAGATTTTATTATGGTTACATTGAAATTAATGTTAAAACGGGCTTGGCCCCTGTGCATTTCCCCATTGAAAATGCATAATTTCAATGGGTGTTGCTAAAACGCGGAACACGGAACAGAATAGAAAACGTTATATAATGTTATTTACTTGATATATGTGTTAAACAAGCTATAAACGATGTACTTAATGGAATGTTTTTAATGTTGTTGAAACTGTTATCCATGTTTATTTATTTAAAAAAATGTATGATTAAATTAACATTACAGGCTTTGACCACTAGTCCCAGTTTATCAAACTAAACAACATATCCAGCGTTCTATTCGAATTAAGTTGCAGGACTGTACAATCATGTAAAATACTAGGAATAAGTAATCTAAAACGTTAGAAGATGTAGACAAAGAATGCCGATATTTGAAGAGAGAAAGGAGACTACAGGACATCTAGAGCTTTAGTGATCCAATAATATAATTCTGTTTCTGATTAGATAATCTTTAAAACAGCGAGACGAAAAGGTTAGCAGATGTTGCAGCAAAATCTTGTTACAATGATAGTGGATGTTGTTCGTCGGTCATGTTTTTGACATCAAAAAAGCTATTACTGAATTTTTCAAATATATGTAGTAGGGACCAATAACAATTCAAAGTAAAGTTTCAAAGTCATGAAAAACACATCCAAACGCTCAACTAACTGCCCTAAACTATTATTCCAACAATATTACAAAAGGAAAATAAAATAAACCATTATTATAAATAATAGCTTATTTAATCACAATGTGTGTACATTTCATTTTCCTGTTTTGTACTTTATTAAGCAAATTGAATGCAATGATTTAGTTGATAGACATATATAAGAATGATATCAAATAAATGTAAAACTAATTAAGCTACCTTTTGATAGTAATCATTTATGAAATATGAATAAAAGATACTAAGTACATATTTGTGTCCAATCTATTCAATATTAAAGCATTAATCGGCAAAGCATTTTTCCGTTTTCTGTTCCGTTTTCCTTTCCGCATTTTAGCAACACCCAATTTCAATTAAGAGATTTCAGTTTTTTCATTGATAAAAGTACCAATAATGTGCATGGCTAATTCACATAAATACAATTGTATTCAGCGTCTCGGCGCGCCCGCGGGTCCATCTCATCTCTTTTATTCCAAGTAAAATCTTCCCGTAGTAAAAAACTAAAATGACATCGATTTTTCTTTATTTTAAAGCATTATCCCTTACATTCATGTCAAGAAATATTTACCCCGATAATAATTACCTTGACAAATAGTTTTGATTCACCTTTATAACGGTAGGCGGTAGAGCTTGCATAAATCGCAGATTTATTCTTTAGTGACACAAACCAAAGTTCTTTGCATTTCATTTTTAGACAGGGTCACGTGACCCCGTCTATTAGTTTACTGTCAGCCGAAGTCTCAAACCAGAAGGCACGCGTAGAACACATGAATTGAGTCTACGCGTAAGAAAATAGTGCAGAAAGTTTTCATGCATTTCAGTAAATATGTATTATAAAAACACACATTAAATCTTTTTAAGTCCTCTGTGTATAAACCAAATTATATTTAGAAAATAAATAAATAGTTTTATTGATCAAAATATTCTTGCTCAGGTTCAAATATGGAATGAGTTACGTAACTGAATGCATAGCGCCGTTGATGATTCAGTTGGTGTATGAGCTCATTAATCAATAGAAGAGGTTGAAGGTTGAATCGAAAGTAAAGTTCCCAAACGCAATGTGCCATTTTTGAAAAGTTGTGAATTTTATTTTGACAACCTTTCACCTTAATACTACCAAACTTCATGTGCAAGCCGAAGTTAAAATCGGGATGGGTTATACACAGATGTTTTACAAATTAAATAGGTGTTTCATTGGCTTCCAGTCTACTTGCGGTATGTCTGCTGTTCGTCTTTAAAGGAATTTTGTACAAAGAAAATAAAAACTAAGTCTGAATTTGCCTTCTCGTTCGTTGGCTCTTTAGTTGATTAAACTGAATTTAAATTCTAAACAATGCATTGTAAGCAAAATCTATAATAGATTATACATTTTGGAAGACTTATACATCATATAATATATACAATCTTATCGATTGAAGAACCAAGTTAAATGTTATTGTTCATGTTTTCCGGCTTTGTTGGAATCAGGCTTGGGGTGAATTACATTGTAAAATATTGTATTACATTAACATTACTTCATGAATTAGGGCATTAAATTACCATTACTAAATTTTCTTGAAATAATGCATTACATTACTATTACATGAGTAAATTAATGAATTACCATAACTTTGTGAAAAGTCAATACGTTTTAAAAAAGTAATTTAAAAACTAAATAAAGAGTTTTTGTAAATATTTCATAAATAAAAATGCTTAAAATATTTACAGGTTCATGTTCATGTTCACGATCAGGTTCAAATTTAATGACTTATACAAGATTGCTGTTGCACTTGTAGTTCTCAAAGTAAGGTTGGTCCCGTAACATTTACACGCTAATGGCGGAGTTGATAATCTCTGTTATTAATGTCTCTGATTTTCGGAGTATGATTTTTAATGAAATGAACGGTTCTATCGTGATTCGTGTAGGTGATGCACGAGTTAACACAAAAAGAAGTACATTGTAAGCGGCGAACGGATTTTTTTTTACCTATTAATTTTGCATGAATCGCAAATGAAGAAAATCGTGTCAGATAAGTCGGTCTTAAAAATCAAAATGGCGATCGTGACAAATCTTTTTATTGTCAAAGTTCTTGGAATCTTATCAGAGTTTGAAATTAACAGTCGCCCACTCGCCATTTGCGACTAAGTTTTCGTGTGGGCGATTTGAAAATGCAATTCCAGGGGCTCACATGGCGATTAAACAATTCCTGATGCCAACACATCTTTTTATCCAAATTTGTCGGAATGTTTCGTGTTTTCATTTAGGTTGATCACTCAGACGCTTATCTTTATCTATCTTCACTGTAAAGCCTAAACGTCTTGATGATCAAGACTACTGAAGGTCATTATCAGTCAAGCATTTTGTAGTGTATTAAGAAACATTACTTTCGAAGTGTCTAACTGATTTCTACAATTGTTATAATATTTCGCTAATCAGCCAGCAAAAAGAAAAGGATTTTTATTTGTAACAGGAGATGGATTAATCAATACAGATGTAAAAGAACAACAAGACGTGGTTGATTCAGAAAACTTGAGTTATCAATTTTAGAAAATGAAGTATTTGAAAATTTTAACAAAAATCGAAATTCAATATGAATGTATATATATGTACAATGGCATGTTATTAAATGAGATAAAAAAATAAACTCTTTTAATTTTTATCTTTTTTAAATTAAAAGTGTGGGCAACTAAATTTTGATGTGGGCCCCTGGAATGACGAAGTTTAGTAGCCCACATGGCTATCAAAAAATTCAAGTTAATTTAAAACCCTGTTATTGTAAAAAAATATTTCTAACGTCAGGTGCATTTGGTTGTTATTGGTAAACAAATGTTCACTTTGTTTGTTAATTCAGCAGTTTTAGAGTTTTCGGAGTTTTCATAAAACTTTAATTACGGATACCGTCTGACTTGTGGATTTTCCCTTGGATCACAAAATTGAATAAATCTAATGATTAAAATTATCTACTTTGATATAGTTGATTTTCCTGGATAGAAGTAATCTTTAATTTTTTTCCTTGGGGTCTTATTTTACATAATATAAAGTTGTGTCAATTTTCTACTATAATGAAGCCCGGGATTGAGTAAAATTAAGACAAAGTATCAAACAATTGCAAAAAAGCCGAATTAACATAGATTGTAACAACCAATTCAAACTCATAAATTTTGGAAGCATATCCGAGGAAATCCAGGACAATTACAAATTCAAACTTCCAAGACCCCGTCTTTCAGTACTCTCAGTACTTTGATCAATGCATGATTTGACAATGGATATTGTCTATTTTGCTATAACTTTGAGTGGTTAGAGCTTCTGCTTTTATTTTCTTTGGACATCACCTAATTTTTTTTATAATCTTTAATATGACGTTGACCCTGGAGTCCAGTCTACTTTTGTAAGACTAATCTTGGCATTAAATGCCAACAGAGACATAAGTAAGAAAAACACAAATGTTTTTTACGTCTCTGATGCCAAACAAGGTATCGGTGTTTTACAAACACATACTGTTCGTATTTATTAATACCAACTTAGAATGTATAATCGTCTAGAAATTGTTGGACTTGTTTGAGTCAATAGCCCAACATTATAAAACGGGGTATGGGGTTGTCAAGTATGTAAATTTACATGTATAGCTAATTGATTTAATTGCAAGATTTGTTCATACTGTCCTTAGTGTGAATGATATCAAATATGTCTACACACGGCAAATCGTCGTCTGAGCAATACTATTGTAAGGTTATGACAAAAAGGCCCATGGCTTGTACAGACATTTTCTATAACTTCAAATTTTCTCCCGCACCTATTCCCAATATATTGTTATTTATCAAGTGAGAGCTTCTTGTCAATTTAAAGGGGCATGGTCTTGATTTTGGTCAAAAATTATTTTCCGCTTTTAATGTTTACAGCGCTTCAGGAAAGCATATTTATTAGGCAACCAAAATTTGAGTGTCATTTGTTGAGATATATTAAGCGAGTTTCAGAGCTTACAATTCTTTGCTATATGGAAACAAAGCATTTGTTTACATTTTGAATGTTGAAATAAAAACTAAAATAGATGTGTTAAACGTTAAGAAAATTTCAGCCCTATATCTTTATTCGTTTTTTAGATCTTTAGCCGACAAAATTGACTTTTAAAAATCGTAAACGGACGATAACTTCCGACCGGAAGTGATTATCAAGAAATTGAAACAGCGGTACAAACTTCAGATGCCGACACATCATCCCTGAAAATTTGAAGAAAATCGATTGAGCCATCTTCGAGAAATCGCCTGCACAAAATTTGTAAGGCAAAAAAAGAATAAAAAGAATAATAAGAAAAGTGAAAAAGAAACAATAGAATAATAGTAGGGTCTTCCGCTGAAGACGGAAAACCCTAAAAACAGAAAAATAGAATTTGACCAAAATCCCGACCATGCCCTTTTAAATAGTAATACAAGGTACTACTATACATAGGCAGGGCCTGGGAAGGCGCCACGCCATGCCCCATATGCGCATATCGCCAAATAATGGCGTAATGCACACATGGTGTGCTGCGCCAAGCGGCGCGCCAAGCAATAATATCGTGAAAAGCGCAAACACATTATTTCATAGTTTGTGATTTTATCATAGTCGGCGTTTTCGGTAATCATCAATGGAATGATCGAAACGCCATTTGATCGTAGAAATGCCACTGGCAATGAAATCTAACATAAGATTTCACTACCCATGGACATAAAACATTGATATCTATGCAGTTCCCTTCGGGCTTGTGTTTATTAGGCAGTTTGCATACAGATGCACTCCATTTGCCCTTCGCACTGCAAGTTGTGAACAAGTGTTTTTCCAGCAAAAATGTATTCTTAACCAAGCAGAGAAATTCTTTGGTACCCAAAATATCTGATTGGCTTCTTAGAGTTCAGTTAAACAAAGAAGAAAACCTTGATTATAGTGATGTTTTTAAAAAAAAGAGGAATTCTTTGAAAAAGCATATTATCTCTGTCCAGTGACAAACATCCAAAGTAGGGATGTCAACGAGTACCCGGTTAACCGGGTACTCGATCGAACGTCCGAGTATCGAATACTAAAATCGGTACTTGGTTACTCGGATGTATATTTTTTATTATTTCTAAGTTTATTTAATAATGCATTAAAACACCGGTTTTAAAACTTAAAATGTCCACTGCACTTGTACATACAGTAATTAGGATTTCCTACGCCTCTAAATATGCTAAATGACCGTTATCGCCTGTGGCGGTGTTTATATAGTAATTATCGTGACCAAGCACCTGTTACCTAGCTTTTCTCACCTTTGACTGTCTTCTACCCTTATTTTTGGTTTACTTTAATGATTTGTTTTCACTGAACATCGTTTATATAATCTATTATATAAATTAGATAGCACACAGTAGAGAAATTGAACAGACAATGCCACCACCGACTTCGAAGGTCTGGAAATATTTTCAAAGAACTGAAGATTCAAAAAACGTAAAATGTCAGCTGTGCGAAGTAAACTTATCCTATACGGGGGGAACGACAAACATGTTAAATCACATTCGTCTTAAACATAAGGAGGAATTTGACAGTCCAGAAACTCCAGAAAAACAAAAACTCATAATTCTTACAACAGAAACACACTTACGGGGAAACCTCCCATTAGATCATGTCGTTTTATTTCTACAAAAGTGACCAAGGTTTTACAGTTATCAATGTACTTGTTCATATTTATTTACACTTTTACAGAGTACCCGGGTACTCGATCGGAAAAACGTCCGAGTAACCGAGTACTAAAAATTGACCGATTTGACAGCCCTAATCCGAAGACATTTTTATTTTGGATTTAATTACATAAATGTTAGGCCTAAAAAAAAAATAGGTTTGTTTCCGCTTTCAGGCTGAAAAAAATTAGGGTCGGTCGGTCGGCTTTTTTTTTTTTTTAATCTTTTTAACCATTTATCTATTAAACTGGGTAAGATAAAAAAAACCAAGTATTTGTTGTTATTGTTTAAATGATGTGATGAACTTTTTCCCCAGCTGGTGGGAACATTTCTCGAGCTCAACTGGCACGACATGTGCTGCCATTTGTAAATAACAAACATCTACACAACACTGATGACATCTCAATAAGTTCTATAAGCGTTTTTACGACTTAAATTTGGAGGACACAATAAATTTTTAAATCGGATAAAAACGAAATTTTAACAAAAAACGGATAAAAACGGAAATTTACGAAAAAACTCGAAAAAAATTTTTGGGTCGGCGGGTTTAAGTTAGGGTCGGTCGGGAAAGCGGAAACAAACCTATTTTTTTTTTAGGCCTTATTGTCAAAGATGCATGTGATGACTGTATTATCGTAATCTGATAATATTTCCAGTTATGTATGACAGTTAATTTAAAAAATGGCCCACCCCATTGTATTTTTTCTCGGCCCCATAAATTTCAAAATGGACCCATCATTTTATGAAGCATGGGGCCATTGGCCCAACCAGTTGTTTGTCCTTGCCAGGCACTGCATATGCGCACAGGATAACCAAATAATATTATGTTTCCCTCTTAGCTTTGAACCCGTACCTTATTATATGATCAATGAATACTTATCCAGGCTTTGATTTCACCGCATGGATGGTGATCAGATGTCTGACATTGTAATATTTATTTTAGAAATATGATAATTTTCTGTACTATAATAACAAATTATTATACAGAAAATTATCTTGTGATCGCAACATCATCCAGCTGCTTGTGATTCCCTCTCTCCAATGCTTTCCAAAACAATAAAGCTGATTTCTAGTGGTATTTGACATTATATGAAAATAACATGAAGTTGGATGACAAAAAACCCGTAAAATTGTATTTTAACGAACACATGTAACAAACAAAATTCCCAGTATTAAAACAGTTTTAGATTTTTTTCTCTCATTCATTTGTCATCTTTACATTCTCTTATACTTAGTCTAAATGTTTCTAATAGATTTCTATTGAAAAAGACACCAAGTGCCCCATTTAAAGCAAACTCTTTGATATCAGGAGTATTTATTACTTTGTGCATCAATTAATTACCATCGTTGTTCAATTTTCATTCTGGCAGTGAAACATTGTGCCCGATGAAAATAAAATAGTATAATCGATAATCTAATTTACAAACAAAATCTGTTGCGTGAGCGCGTGGACGCGCCGAATACAATTAGCCATCTGCATCTAGATATAATAAATGAATTTTTTTGGTACCTGATTTTTAAATCATCCCACTAGTATTAGTAGCATTCTATTTAAGTTATTAAGATTAATTAATATTTACTTTTCAAGTTCTTAAATTACATATAACTACTATAAATGTGTTCATGGTGATTGAAATATTCCACCAATTCTCCATATACTACATGCTGTCATTGTTGATGAGCTGCTATATAGCATATAAATGTATAAATAAAGTTATTTATGTCATGTACAAGCAGCTAGTACATGTACATCATTAATAGGTAAATAAAAATGATAAAAAAAAGGGTTATATGAACCTGTCAATGAATACATGTAAACTATATCATTTTCAGAAAATCTGAAATATTTTACGCATGAATAAATTTCTCCTTACATTTCTTTTATTACTTATAATGACCAGTTGTTTCATTGTTTATATACAGCTAGGACTAAATTGAATATATTCGTTTTAAAACAACAAGGAATGCATGTTATTGTATTTAATAGTCTAGAACAAAAGATATATTGATGAAACAGATATGGGAAAATAATTTACATAATGCATGATGAACACAAATACCTATATGGCCCAGCCATCTTTGTGATGTTATATCTCTAAAACATAAGCTAATGTAAATGTTTGAAAATTTCCATATTTTGTTAAAAGTTTGGACATATGAGCTGTAAGAGTTAGCAACAATCTTATTTTTGAAAATTTCCTTGTTTGGACCGAAAATGTCATGGCTCAGGTCACATATCAATTCAGTGGATGATAGCTCAGTGACAATTAATTAATTCAACATGTTTTAAATTGAAACTTAACATTTAGTGGCTCTGTTGGTCAACAATATTGATATGTCACCAATTTTTGTTAACATGTACAAGCACTAAAAATACTGGTGCCATATTTCAATGAGATAAACTGCAAAAACAAATGAAATTCAGCAGCTTAATTAATCAAATATTATATTTTATTAATAGTTTACAATATTTTTAATACATAAAATAATTTTGAACAATGCACATTCAAATAATGAATGTTTTTTTTTTCTTAAACATGTTCTTGCATACATTTGTTAGTGTAACAGGAGGTATATTTGTTGAATGTTGAAGAAATCAGACAAACGCCGGTTTTGGTTCTGGGCATCTCAAGCATTTATTGGGATAGATAGTAAACAAATGAATAGCCCTACAAAGAATAACAACAATATAAATATACGGCATAAAAATATTACAATAGGTGCAAGTTGCGCTTAGGGCTGGGACGATACTGTACTGAGCCGATTCGGTACATATCACGATACATGAGATGCGATACGATACATATCACGATACATTGCAATTAAATGAAAACATGAATAGAAGTTTAAAATTTATTCAACCTGCCGATGGGTTACCGCATGTCCAAAGTTATTTTGTTATATTCATAATGAGCGTTGCACAATTTACAAATTACTTTAGTCTCGTGTACACTAGTTTTTCATAAACAAGTACTCCAAAAGTTTTCCACACTCCATATTTAGCTTCCTAACAGTTTTGACAACTTTACGAGGTTTTCCGCCATCTTTGTACTTTCATTTTAGGCGCGCGGACTAAAAATAGCCGATATATGAAGCTCGGATATTTTTGAAAAATAAAAAAAAGTTCGGTAAGGTATCGTTGTATTAATGGTAAATGTATCGATCCAAATATCGTCAAAATAAATACCGCGATGCACCGGTGCATCGGTGGATCGTCCCATCCCTAGTTGCGCTAAAGGGGAACAACTCTTTACATTGATCCATAAAAATGATTAAACATGTATGAATTACGTTATGTATCTAAAAATAGGTTTACAATGATATTCATCTGTGATAGACAGATAAAGACCGCTATATTATTCTAAATCATAAAACACAGTTTAACTTACCATTCTATGGGAATGCGCTCTTGTACAGTATTATAACTCTATGGTATATACTATCTGGTATGGCAACTACAATTATTGTTAAGTTTACATTTAATAAACTTGTACTTATGTTCACAATATAAAAGGATAAAAACAGAGAACATATTCATGTTATTCTCTATCTATTAAAAAGTTGATATCTCACAAAATCATTCACTCTTACTGTGCATGAGCTATTGTTTTAATTTGGCAAAATTATAGAATACACTGTTAATGAAATGTATATAACTATTAATCAAAATTATTAGAATTAGTAATGTTAACTTACCAAGAGGTAGAGTTTGTTACGTAAGTCAGCTTTCAGATTACGAAAAACCTCCACTCTCTTTGATGTGACAAAGAAATATGACAAACCAGCTCCAAGAATTTGGAGGGAAATATCAACAACCAATAAAATCAAAGAAGACAAAACTAAAAACCAATTGAATACCTAGATACATTATATATTTGGCCAGAACCTTAATTACAACCCTAAGGCAATTTATATCATGGTCAAGATAGCTGCCTGTTCTATTCAATTGACCATGACCAGATTTTTAAGTTACAATGGGGGCTTGGAATTTTACATAGGAATATATAGAGTAAATCTTTTAAAATCTTCTTCTCAGAAACTAATCAGCCAGGAAAGCTGAAACTTGTGTGGAAGCATGCTCAGGTAGTGTAGATTCCAATTAGTAAAATCATGATCCCTGGGGGTAGGTTGGGGCCACATTAGGGGGGGGGGGGTTAAAGTCATACATGTAGGAATATATAGAGTAAATTATTAAAAATCTTCTCAGAAACTAATCAGCCAGATGATTCTTTATATTTATAGCGAACGCAGCTCGCCGGCGCACAGCGCCGGCTAGCGAAGCGAGCTCTAAGAACCAGTGTGCGCGGGAAAAAGAACGAGTTAAACCTACAGTTCATCAAACAAAATTTTTTGTCTACGTCCCATAATGCTCTCTAAAGTTTACACCCGTGGTGCTATGCCAAAAATGGCCGAATTTTAACTCGTAATTTACGGTGACTTAAAGTTTGAAGACACGTTTTGAGTACCGCATATGCTTTGGCGAGACTCAAAAGATTTGTTACATGCTTCCATACCTTCGTATTGAGTCGAGAAACGTAAACAAAGACGAACAAAGTCATGGATGACGTCACAGTGCACTCGCGCTATATTTCCCGCGAAAAATTTAGAGGTGGATCAAACATCTGTAATGAGTGTACTGGCTATTTCAGTATAGTCTGCGATACCTGCCTCATTGACATATGATTTGTTTTTAATCTTTTTTTAATATAGAGATTTTATATATATATAAACTAGCAAGGGCCATACTTTACTGTCATGTCGATCCATTTTTAAAGTAATTGTGCATGCATGTACCGTGCAGTAGGCAGGTAAGTATATGAGTAGGGAGGAAATAAACAATAGGACATTTTGAACTAAATAAAAAGGAATAAAATGAAAAAATAAACAGGTAAAAAAATTATGTAGATATTGCATAGAGTCATACCATTAAATAAAAGTGGGAAATTACACACCTACAAACAGGTACCGGGCTCTCTCGCTCTCGCTCTCTCTCTCTCTCTCTCTCTCTCTCTCTCTGGGTAGGGTGTTGCGCTGTATATATCATAACCATTAAAATTAGTACATTTGGCATACTTATTGTAGAGCAATACTCTCTCAAAAATTCTTTGACGTTCGTTGATACCTAAATAAAACTATAAGTTGACAATGATGCAAGGTACAGTATGTGTAATTCTTGCTGCGCTCGCCAGAACGGTAGCACCGTAAAACATATTATAACATGTGATATAACTATAAAATCATCCTGTTAGAATAGGAATTAATGATTATAAACATAAGAATATCCAGGGGGAAAAATGGATTTTATTTATACAGGATCTACATGTATTATTGGACATTGTCCAGATTGTTGGTATTATGACTTCATTAAGCTGATTTTATCATACCTATTGTTCCTCAGGTAAGCAATGTGGCCCATATGGGCCTCTTGTTTGTGTCTATTATACACTTGCTTGGAATGAATGTTGTTTCAAATAGATGAGATACAGCCTTTGTGAAAGGATGACAGTAATTTATGTCTACGGGTATACACAGAAATTTAAATGCCCAATCCATTGATTTGTAATGACAGGTTGATAATTGTTTATCTGTAGCTAAATTGTTGCTTTATAGATGCAAGTAAATCTAAATGAACTTACAGCCTGACAGATTTTCAGATTTCAAATTTTTTACAATTGTAACAGAACTGCAAATAATTGTATGAAATCCTGACATCATCATATCCCCCCAAAAAAATTTTTAAAAAAAATACCGATTTGTGAGGCCAGGAACACAATGCAGCCCACTATTTCTGCATTTGATATGTAATTACTTAAAAATTATAAATTGGTCCATGCAGTCAAAATGAACTCTAGGGTGACAACATTTTGCTTAAGATGAAGGTACTTATAAAGGTTACAAAACAACTAACATTAAGCTAGCTGTGTTATTCTCATGACTAATATGTAAGTGTGGTCTAAATGCATCGTCCTGTTGCTAGTAATTTGTTAATAAATTGCACATTCACATGTGGCATGTATATGAATATTGGTTAAGCACATGTACAACTTTCAAGTGCTACCAATACATGCTAACTCAAGTGTTAATTAATAGTATTTCATCTTAATATGTGTAATATGTTATTAAGATTATTATAGAGTTTTGGAAGCTTTCATGATCACCTGTAATGAATATTCTTGCATACTTTGAAGGAGACATAATTGCAGATGTTATATACAGTGTATAGTGAAATTTATTGGTCGATATACTGAAATATTTCTTTTGTTGTTAACAAATATGCTAAACTGCCAAGCTTTCAAATAATTATAATATATTTTTTCTTGATGTTATTTAACAGACAGTGGAGACCAGCAGGGACTTCTGTAATGTAACAAGATCAACAAAAAAAGTTGTGCCAACCTGCCCAGACAGTCTGGATAAATGGAACGAGGCTTCAAAAAGAAAAAATTGTACACAATATGCCAGCCAATGCAGTGAACCTAAGAAGCTTGAGTACCACTGTGTCATCAACCCATTCATCAACGAGACTCTTGAGGTCTGTGCCTATGGACAGTATATAATATTAGGTAGGAAGAAAATTCTCTATTTGGATGAATTAACCTGTTTTTAACAACTATTGAAAGCTTATAGCTACCTGTAAAACAATTAACTATTTGAACATGTTTGGTAATTTTTATGTTTTATGACCTTGAACATCCTATACCTTTACTTCTATGTTAATTACATTTTTCTGATCACACTTTGTTCCACATCTACTTAAAATTCAGACTTGGTTTATGTAGTTTTTAGAATTTGAAACATATATTTTTCTGAAAATTTACTTATTACTCATGATTTGTATTTTCATCATGATTGGAATACTTTTTCCTCTATCTAACATACATTTTTTTTATCATGGTGGACACTAAGATACTGAATATTAATTGAGTGGTAACTAACATAGACTGATTTATAACTAAAGGTTATAAAAGGGTATTAAAGGTTATAATTATAACCATAAATAAAAGTTTATTAGGACTCCAGATCAGTCTTCAGAGTCACCCAGTATTATGGAAATCAGTTATCCTGACGATAAGTCAAATAAATGTACTTATTTCATATAGTGAGTACATTATACATATGTATTTACTATATGAAATAAGCTCATTTATTTTTCTTGTCGTCAGGGTGACTGATTTCCACTTAACTATTAAATACACTGAAGCTAAGAATGATGCATTGACCTTGATCTCTAGCTGGTTGCAACCCGAGACCTTGAATTGTGACCTTGACCTTAAGTTTGCTATATACCACAAAGTCACTTCCGGTTTAGTTGAATTTCACTCAGAGCTTAAGTTGCCAATTGAATTTATGTTACACTTATGGAAGCCTGGAAAAATATGAAAATAATGTTTACTTCGTATTGCTTAGTATTCAAAACAATATAGAGAACAAACACAGCAAAGGACTATAAGCGGTGTAGTGGAACCAAGAGTTATCTTTCTTGATCTTGTATTGTGCAGTCTGAGAGTTATTCCTCTTTATGTGGAACTCTTCTATGTTCAGTTTTTCACGCTGTGTTCGTGCGGTCCCGCCGCAGTGCTACACATTGTCTATACCAACATATTCCATGTTTCATCCTTGTCCCCTCAAATTGTAAGTATCATATGCATTTAGATATATGAAATATTCATTTTATTTGTTGTTTTTGCCATGACATGTTTATAAAAGCAAACATAAGCACCCTCGTAATGACTGTTACTGTAGTAGGTTGAAGGCGCCATATTTTCTCGTGTTTACATTTGTTGATGTTAAACATATAAGGATACCTTCATCATTTATATGATTTACTGGTCATTAATAAGTACACAGCACACCTATAAAGTGTGAATTCTATATTTTATATTTTTCAATTAAATTATTTTCCCTTTTTTACCTATATTCCATAATTTCCCTCGGGCTACTGTTTCAATACTGGGTGCACATTTTGGAATTCGTCTATTTTGATATTTGTCAATTTGTTTCTTATGAGAACTATGATATATATACATATATGATATAAATGTAATATTGTATGAATTGTTAAAATGTCAGTTTGCATATTATTCCATGTATTTATAAATTGTTTATAATTTGTTTCAGCAATTTACCACTTCAGATCTACATCAGATCTACATTCAATAAATATTACCAATAGTTATTGAATCTGGTTATACTTGCTGTTTTTCAAACAGTACAGTAAATTGAATTTACACACCAAGGAAACATGGCTACTGGAGGGCTCCCCTTACCACGGAACAGTGATTCCCAGAACGAGATTGAAGAAACCAACACCTCTACCAAGGATAAACGTGATGTTATCTTGAGTGAAAAAGGACTCTTAGCATTTGAAGAGGAATGTTCCAAATATAAGAAACCTATATTCGAAACATGGGGGAAAGTCGAAAAATGCATTCTACGTGTGCAAAAATGTGACAGAAACATTGAACAATATCAAATCTTACAGAGTGATATAGAGAACACATTCAGTGAGTTTCACAGCAGTATTAAACAGTACCTTGTTTTTCTACAAAGACACTCTAGAAGTGAACAAGGTAAAAGTGAGATAAAACGATGTACCGAGGACTTTGAAAAAGGAAAGTCAGTGGTTTACAAAGCCTTAGACAACATTAAAGCTGCAAAATTAGACCTCTTAGAAACAGCCTCAGAAATATCAACAACCAGCACTGAGAGGAAAAGAAGAAAAGAGCGGAAGTTGGAAGTAATGAAAAAAGAAGCAGAGCTAAGAAAACAGAAACTTCGCCTTGAGGAAGATGAATCAATACGTATAGCTGAAATGAACAGAAAAAAGTGTGAATTGGACATTGACTTAGATTTACTGAAACAAGAACAGAGTGCTAGTGATGATGAACTTTCAATGGAGAGAGACCTTGCGGACATTGAGAGAGTTCAGGGCAGCGAACACAGAAGTTTGTGGAAAACATCCCTTCCAATCCTGTTGATGTCCAGATACCCACAACTGAATCGCCTCATGTGCTATCTGAAATGGCCCTGCTTATGATTAAAAAGCAAATGCTTCCTGAACGTTTTTCAAACTTTGATGACTCGCCAGATTCGTATAATGCCTGGAAGGAAACATTTACCAATATTATCAGTGAACTAAAAGTTTCCTGTAATGAAGAACTTGAGTTAATGTTAAATAGACTCACTGGCAATTCCAAACTTACAGCAATTGGAATTCGCAATGCAAATCCTGGGAAACCTAAGGAAGCACTTCAAATAATCTGGAAAAGACTTGATGAGATGTACGGGAGACCAGAAATGATCGAAGCGTCGATACGTCACCAGCTAGAAAACTTCCGACCAATGACATCAGCTGAAAACAAACGCCTGTATGACTTGTTAAACATTCTCATTAAGATAGAATCACTGATGGCCAATTCAACATTTTCTACAAGTCTATCGTATTTTAACTCGTCAATTGGAGTGAATCCTATCATCAACAAATTACCATTTCACCTGCAGGAAAAATGGATCGCCAAAGCCTCCAATTACAAAAAGTTAAACAAAGTGCCGTTCCCACCATTTTCATATTTTGTGACATTTGTACGCGAAATGAGTGAAATTAGAAATGATCCGGCATTTGTATTCACCAACAGCCGACAACCAGCTCTCAAGAGACCGGTATACTCCAAAAAGTCTGAGGTGTCAACAGACAACAACAACAACGCCCGCTGTCCATATCATAAGGCAGATCATAGCATCCATGATTGTAGAGCCTTCCGTGCAAAACCGTTCTTTGAACGCAAGAACTTCTTGCAAAGTAAAAACATTTGTACTAGATGTTGCACCTCAACTAGTCATACAGCAAAAGACTGCCAAGTCAAAATCCAATGCACTGTTTGTGGGAGTGTTTATCATACGACTGCTTTGCATATAAACAAAGGTCCATCATCAAGCCCAAGCATGCATGGCGGGGAGAAAATGTACAACTCAGCTCTACAAACCATGAAGTCAGAAACAGACAACATATCGCCTGTACCTATGAAAGCTTCAACAAACACTAGTGTCAAGTGTACTACATTCTGTGGCGACCATTATCAAGGCAGATCATGCAGCAAAATTTTCCTTGTGGATGTATTTCACACAGACTGTCCTAACAACATGTATCGTGTTTACGCAATCGTGGATGACCAATGCAACCGGTCTCTTGCATCTCCAGAACTATTTGATGCCTTGAACATTATGTCCTCACCCATTCATTACTCTTTGACAACATGTATGGGAAAGACAGCCCAAAATGGTCGGCAAGCACATAGTATGAAGATACGATCATTGGACACAGCTGTGACAATGGACCTTCCTCTTCTGATGGAATGTGATGACATCCCTAACGAAACCTCTGAAATTCCTACACCAGAAGTTGCTAAGAGCTACCCTCACCTTCTCAGAATTGCATCTAGTATACCTGAGTTTGATGTGAATTCAAAAATACAGCTCCTTATTGGTAGAGACTTGATTGAGGCCCATCACATTGAAGAGCAGATCACTGGACCTCGAGGGGAACCATTCGCTCAAAGACTTAGTCTTGGTTGGGCTATAATTGGTGAAGTTTGTCTCGGTAGACTTCATAGAAGAACTTCCGTGAATGTCAACAAAGTGTCTATTCTCAATGATGGTAGAGTTACGTGCAGTCAACCGTGTCAGAACAACATTGATGTGAAAGAGCAAACACTTGTGTCTAACTATATAATTGGTGAGCGTGACTTTCAATTTCATGGTGAAGATGTCTTCATGAAGACCCCTGAAGATGATTGTACTGGTTTATCGGTAGAAGACAGACTATTCCTAAAGTTGATGGATAGATCATTCACTAAAGACAAGGACGGCATGTGGACTGCACCTCTTCCTTTTCGAGAGAACCAACCTGATCTTCCTAACAACAGACCTCAGGCATTACATCGAGCTCAGATACTACACAACAGTTTACAGAAAGATACAGAAAAGAAGAGACAGTTTGTGAAATTCATGGAGAAAGTTCTAAACAGTGGAGCAGCAGAAGTTGCGCCACCTCCAACAAGCACAGGTTGCTGGTACCTACCTTTGTTTGGCGTTCGCAACCCAAAGAAACCAGACCAAATAAGAGGCGTTTTTGATTCGTCAGCTAAGTATGGTGGAGTTTCCCTCAATTCAGTACTCATGTCTGGTCCAGACATGATCAACAGTCTTCTTGGGATCTTGCTTCGCTTTAGGAAGGATGAGGTGGCGATGGCAGCAGATATAGAGCAGATGTTTTACCGATTTCGTGTTGATGAAGACCACCGCAATTACCTACGCTTCTTTTGGTATAAAGAAAACAACCCAGATGACATCATGATAGAGTACAGAATGACTTCACATGTATTCGGCAACAGTCCGTCGCCTGCTATTGCATCTTATGGACTCCTTAAGACTGTCGAACACGCTGATCGAGATGTGAAAAACTTTGTACAGCATAACTTCTACGTTGATGACGGGTTAATCTCTTTACCAAATGAATCAGATGCTATCAGCCTGATGAAGCGTACTCAGTCAACCATGAAACAGGAAGGTCAGATTCGTCTTCACAAAATCACGTCCAACAAACAAGCTGTGATGGACGCTTTTGATGTCAGTGATCATGGAGAACAGCTGAAAGAAATAGATAGTGATGACATGATACACAGATCTCTTGGACTTTGTTGGAGACTGAAGGACGATACTTTTGTGTTTACGGTACCTACTGAAGAGAAGCCTTTTACTCGTCGCGGTCTGCTCTCAACTGTAAACAGCCTATTCGACCCATTAGGTTTCATATCACCAATCATCATCAGCGGTAAAATACTTCTCCGAGAATGCACACCTGAAGGAGTTGACTGGGATGAACCATTACCTGTCAATAATCTTCAAAAGTGGAAGGAGTGGCAATCGTCTCTTCACTGTCTCAGTGATATCGCCATTCCCCGTATGATGTCTCACACCTCTGTTAGTTCAGCTCAGACAGCAGAAGTTCACATATTCTCAGATGCTTCAGAAAAGGCAATAGCAGCATCAGCATATATAAAAACTGTAAGTGATGGACAAACAAGCGTTCGATTCATCATGGGAAGAAGCAAGTTAGCACCTCTTAATGGCCACACCATTCCTCGCCTAGAGTTGTGTGGAGCTGTCTTAGCAACGGAACTCGCAGAGATCATATCTGTACAACTTGGCATCCCATTGCAAACCATGAGATTTTACACAGATAGCAGAGTTGTGTTAGGCTACATTGGTAATAGGACTCGACGATTTTACACCTATGTAAGCAACCGAGTTGATCGTATTCTACGAATATCTAATGCCAATCAATGGAACTTCATTTCCAGTGAAAAGAATCCTGCAGATTCTTGTACAAGATGCAACACTAACGTGATCAACATTATGCAGTTACCATGGATTACTGGTCCACAATGGTTGTGTGATGTGACGGAAATGAAACCTACACAGTTTCCACTTGTTGAACCTGATAGTGACAGAGAAGTCCGTCCAATCGATAGACCAGTAATATGTTCACAAACTGATGTTACCATTACAACAACAGGATCTGATCTCATTACCAAGAAATTTGATCGATTTGATCGTTGGAGTTGTCTCATTACGGGCATTGCTTGTCTCAAGCGAGTTTGCCGCAGGTATAGAGCTTGTCGTGACCAGAAACCTATGCAACTTACCCGTTATGATGAAATTCGTGAAGCAGAGACCTTTGTCCTAAAACAGATTCAACAAGAATTCTTCTCTAAAGAGATAAACAGTTTAAAGTCTGGAAAACCTCTGAACAAAGACACAAGTATATCCACACTTGCACCATTCTTAGATGAAAATGGACTAATGTGTGTTGGTGGAAGATTGAACAAAGCTGCTGGAATTTTACCATCAAAGGAAATCAATCCAATTATTCTTCCCAAGAACAGTCATATCTCTGTTCTTTTGATTCATCATTTTCACGAGCAAGTCAAACATCAAGGGAGATTATTCACTGAAGGTGCACTTCGTACAGCAGGTTATTGGATCCTGGGAGGCAAGCGCATGATTTCATCTTTCATTCACACTTGCGTGACTTGTCGAAAACTTCGCCGTGGCCTTGAAACACAGATGATGGCAGACTTACCAGAGGACAGGATCACACCAGGCCCAGCTTTCACATCTGTTGGAATTGATGTCTTCGGACCATGGGAAGTCTGTACCCGCAGAACTAGAGGAGGAGCTGCAAACAGCAAGAGATGGGGACTGATGTTTACCTGTTTAACATCAAGAGCAGCTCACATAGAGGTTATTGAAGAGATGTCGAGTTCATGTTTTATAAATGCACTGCGTAGATTTCTATCACTCCGTGGCCCAGTGAAGATAATAAGATCTGACCGAGGCACCAATTTCATTGGAGCTGCTGAGGAAATGAGAGTGAACACGATAAAAGTAGAAGAGGGACCAGTTCAACAGTTCCTGGACAAATCCTACATCACCTGGATTTTCAATGTCCCACATTCCTCCCATATGGGTGGTGTCTGGGAGCGAGTCATAGGAATGACAAGGAAAATCCTCGATTCAATGCTTTTGGAATCTAGTGGTAAACCTCTAACACATGAGACATTAGCAACATTTTTATGTGAAGTTTGTGCCATCATAAACCCTAGACCTATAGCACCGATACCTTCAGATCCAAATGACCCAATGATTCTTACACCAACTATGATTCTCACCGGAAAAGTTGATTTCCTACCAGTCGTGTCTGATTCACTCAGTCTACAAGACGTTTACAGAGCGCAATGGAAACGTGTCCAAATCCTTGCAGATATTTTCTGGAATCAGTGGCGTAAGCAGTATCTATCTATCCTACAAAGTAGACGTAAGTGGAAAAGCAAAACCAGAAACGTTAAAGTAGATGATGTGGTACTGTTGAAAGATCCCGCTGAGCACCGGAACAACTGGCCAACTGGTATTATCGACCGCGTATTTCCAAGTGACGATGGAATCGTGAGAAAAGTTGTTGTGCGAACTATTCGAGCAGGAAAACCAACATTTTACATTCGACCAATTCATGATCTCGTGTTGCTAATAGAAAGTGAACAGTGACTAGATGTGAACTGTAACTTATGGACTGTGAATAATGGACTGTAACTTATGGACTGTGAATAATGGACTGTTAACAATGAATTTGTAAACATTGACTTGTATTATGATTCATGTATCAAGTGATCACGAGATGTATTGTTTATCAACTAGTTTATCACAATTTTGAAATGTTTTGTGCATGCATATGAGTAGTGGCATCTCAAAGATGCCAGGCGGGGAGTGTAGTGGAACCAAGAGTTATCTTTCTTGATCTTGTATTGTGCAGTCTGAGAGTTATTCCTCTTTATGTGGAACTCTTCTATGTTCAGTTTTTCACGCTGTGTTCGTGCGGTCCCGCCGCAGTGCTACACATTGTCTATACCAACATATTCCATGTTTCATCCTTGTCCCCTCAAATTGTAAGTATCATATGCATTTAGATATATGAAATATTCATTTTATTTGTTGTTTTTGCCATGACATGTTTATAAAAGCAAACATAAGCACCCTCGTAATGACTGTTACTGTAGTAGGTTGAAGGCGCCATATTTTCTCGTGTTTACATTTGTTGATGTTAAACATATAAGGATACCTTCATCATTTATATGATTTACTGGTCATTAATAAGTACACAGCACACCTATAAAGTGTGAATTCTATATTTTATATTTTTCAATTAAATTATTTTCCCTTTTTTACCTATATTCCATAATTTCCCTCGGGCTACTGTTTCAATACTGGGTGCACATTTTGGAATTCGTCTATTTTGATATTTGTCAATTTGTTTCTTATGAGAACTATGATATATATACATATATGATATAAATGTAATATTGTATGAATTGTTAAAATGTCAGTTTGCATATTATTCCATGTATTTATAAATTGTTTATAATTTGTTTCAGCAATTTACCACTTCAGATCTACATCAGATCTACATTCAATAAATATTACCAATAGTTATTGAATCTGGTTATACTTGCTGTTTTTCAAACAGTACAAGCGGTGTTATGCATTTTTTGCCCCAAAAATAAAGTTTTTACGGATAACCCCTCATACAGTTTTCAAGATAGGAAGTTGTTCTTCAGCAGATCAATTGTACATATATCAGAGGTGTGCATATTGCTAAGATTTTGATTTCTGATAAATTATGAAAAAAATACCAGATTTTGAACTTTGTCATTTTTTGGCAAAATATTGCATATGGGTACTTCATGGAAATGGAAAGTAGTGTTTATCAATTCAGGGTTGACATGGATTATGGATACAGTTCACATAAAAGAAAACCTGGTTTGCTGTCACATTGACAGCTTTTCACTCAGTATGATGTAGGGATGGGACGATCCACTGATGCACCGGTGCATCACAGTATTTATTTTGACGATATTTGGATCGATACATTTACCATTAATACAACGATACCTAAGCGAACTTTTTTTTATTTTCCAAAAATATCCAAGCTTCATATATCAGCAATTTTTAGTCTGCGCGCCTAATATGAAAGTACAAAGATGGCGGAAAACCTCGTAAAGTTGTCAAAACTGTTAAGAAGCTAAATCTGGAGTGTGCAGGATGGACAACTTTTGGATTACTAGTTTATGAAAAAGTAGTGTATATGAGACTTAATAAGTAATTTGTAAATTGTGCAACGCTCATTTTAAATATATCAAAATAACTTTGGACATGCGGTAATACATCAACAGATTGAATAAATTTTTAACCCTTATTCATGTTTTCATTTAGTTCCTATGTATCGTGATTTTTATCGTATCGCATCTCATGTATCGTGATATGTACCGAATCGGCTAAGTACAGAATCGTATCGCATCTCATGTATCGTGATATGTACCGAATCGGCTAAGTACAGAATCGTCCCAGCCCTAGTATGATGCACATTATTATATAAACCAAAAACATTGTTAAAATCGTACTTGAGCAGATTTGTGCTCAGACCTCTATACTTTTGAATGCCAATATATTGCAATATTTTCATTTGTTTGCAAAATTGTGGGAATTAGCTCATTTAGGTGACATCATAGATTAACAGCGAATGGGCAATGGTATCTTAAATCAATATTAAAGTGATAGACAGCCACATCCTTATACTTTGTATAATGATTTATGAACTTCAAGATTTTGTTTTTAACTGATCCTATTTAAAAATTGTTTGAAATTGGGGGCAGATATTTGACCATTCTAAATAATTAGTCCTTTAAAGCGAGTACAATCTGTCATAGAAACAAAACAGACACAAATATTCCAATGGCTCTCTCTGTTTTTTCATTGAATCAGATCATTTTGGCCATGTTATTTGTTTTTCTCTTTAAACTAGCTATTTCCAAAGACTAAATATCAATCACCTGAAAAATTGTTAATCATAATCAAGCAGGCCCAGAGAAACACCAATTTAAAATTTTGACATTTGTCTCAGGTAATTGATTTCAATCATTGTTGTCTATTTTTTTTAATCTGTGCTATTGATTAAAATACATATCAAAATGAAGAAATGTTGAAAATTTCACATTATTTTATTTTGTAATTTTTAAATCATTCTATTTATCAGGGCAAACACTTAGAAGTTTTGATCTATTTACTGATTGGATTTATATTCAAAGGGATAGGTCCTCTTTAAAGGGGAAACGTATCTTCTGTTTGTCAAAATTTTTCAGTCTCGACGAATCTCGCTAAGATCAAAATTTTTCAGTCTCGACGAATCTCGCTGAGATTAGTCTTACTAGATATTCTGTATTTAAAACTCTAATTTAAAAGACAGTTTATAACCTTTTTGATCTTTTATGACATGTATTCATGTGGCTCTGCAGGTGAGATACCTTATTATACATGTATTTGAGTAGATCATCGCCTCTTTTTAATAACTTAATTTCTCAATTGATTAAGTCCTCGGAGAAACAAAACTGATTAGATTTTTTCTGATGTGAAACATAAATTTGAAATCATAAATCTTAAAACCAGTAGGAATATCCAACTATAAAATATAATTCCTCCATAAATTTATTTTTTATCTCTGAATAATAGCTTAAAGATGAACAAATATATATGTTATTTCAATATTGTAATCATGGTACATGTAATAGGGAGAGAAAGTGGAAGGTGAGACTTCGCGAGATTTAGCGTGACTTGTGCTTCTTGAGATAAACAAACCCAGCCATAATAGTACACGAGTCACATAAAGCACACCGATACACGTTTACATGGCTTTGTCCATTTTATACTGGTTAAACTTTGTCTCGGGGACGAAGAAGCTCCACCAGAAATCTGTGCTTGCCGTGAAGTCTGATCACATACTAAAATTTGTCTACGAAGCGGAGTTGAATCATGTGCAAGGAAGGGTACAGGCCAGCATGAGGGACAGGAGTTATCATGTTAAAGTACGTATGAAGTGTTATGATATATAGGAAAATTGTTATCAGAAATAATTAGTAACATCGTATTTAGTATTTCCCTTGCTAACTTTAGATTACACTCGGGGATAACTACACAATACAAGATAGTATATGTGACTGTGTCAATGGCCAGGACAAGTGCCACCATACCTCCTCCTATACTGGAATGCATTTATGCTGATAGGATATATAAAAAATATGTATAAAAGTGTTACATTTTATAAATAAGCCTTGTGTACATTTAGGTACAAACATGTCAGCAAGACGGACGTCCGTGCATCCTGGATAAAACACCCAAAGAGTGGCCCCCCCCAAGAAAACAATGACTATCATGGAAGATTTATTTCTTCCACCAGCAAAGCTAGCCAATTATAAGTAAGTGCAGTCAAGTCCATGAGAAACCGAGTTACAGATTTGTGGTATTGGGAAATTGTAGTTTTATCTTGCCAGGGCAAAATAAATCATTATTAAATGATACTATACTGACAGGGCAACATGGAGACCTGTTGATGAACAGGATATTGAATTCCTAAGGAAAGAACTGAGTGATTTAGGCAGATTTTCAGGTCTTAATAAGGAGGAACTTGTTGGCAATTTTCTATTTTCTTCTTAATTGTTCACATTATTATTTTTGTTGTTTTCCATTTGACATAATTTTTGATTTTTGCCTATTTAGTTAATTAAAGTTATTATTTAATCCTTAAGAGCTATCTCAACTAAGTATTAGTTAAAATTTTCATTTATATGATGTAACTATATATATTTAAGCAATAAAACTTATTTAGCTTGTGAAATACCATAGCCATGAGCCTAGTATATGTTGATTTCTATAAGCCAAAGAATGTTTCTGAATGAATAAGCTGAGATTTTGCAATCCTGTTAAAATAGCTTTAAAGTTGAAAGTTTTTCAAGAATTTTTGCTCTTAAGAGGGGTTAAAAATTCATTACATGTACTTGTACTCGATAAGTATAATCTTCACATATTCATATTATTAACTATTAAAATAATGATGTCAAATTGCATTTAATGTATTGTATTAAATTGCCATTAACATCAATTAGAACACATCAAACTATGACCCTATATATTGTGTGAGACAATAAACATTATTTCTCGTGCATCAGAATTTATATTTCTATTATTGAAAATTTTTAGCAATGCAATGGATAGTGTCACCTGAGCCCCTCCTCCCAAAGTAGATGTGTCATTTTGTGGAGGATCTCTTGTTGACAGAAGTGCCATTGATAAAGTGCAGTGGTTAAAGACAGATCTGAGTGTATCCAAGGAACAGATAGAACAAGTAATACATCTCTTTAAATTCATCGTTGTATTAGTTTAACAATTACCTTGGAGAATAATGTATAGAAATATATAAATGCCAGATGTTAAATACTGATGAAACCTATTATGTTTGCAGGTTGCACAGCTTCCAAATGGACAAACAATCAAACAAGCAATCATCTATGGTCTATGGTAAAAAAGAATCGCTTGACTGCATCTTATTTTGGTGTAGTACTTTCGGCAATAAGAAGACAGAGGTATGTTTTGATAGTTGATTTTCTTGTCCAAATATATTGAAATATCTTATGGTAAGAATGTGTAATATTCTAATGTTGGCATATTTTTTTAAAAGATTTCCACCATCATTATATTATACAATTATTTAATGCTTGAGCAGTCAATAGACCAGAATATTTTTCCCGAGGTGCAGGGAACAGCTCAGTATGATCTATTGCCCGAGGCCACCTTGGGAAAAATATTCTGGTCTATTGACTGCTCAAGCATTAAATAATTGTCGAGTAAATTAAATAAATGTCGAGATGCAGGGAACAGCTTAGTATGATCTATTGCCCGAGGCCAACGGCAGAGAGCAATAAATCATACTGAGCTGTTCCCTGCACCAAGGGAAAAAATTGTGGTCTATTGACTGTTCAAGAATTAAATAATTGTTTTATTACCTAATTCCTTTTTTAGTTTTCCGGGTTTACAATTTGCACATTGCAGATGGTTTTCGTGCCATTATGCAATATACTAAGATTTTTTTTCATCTTTGACATGATCCAAACTTCAACCCATTAGATTTTAAATAGTGTTTTACCTTATATGAGGCTTTAAAACTGTTGATTATTTGATACTCCATTTTGACAACATTGAATTTGATTTCACCAAGTACTAAAAACAGCCTCCGTGTAAAGGAATATGAACATTCCCTGAGAAAGGATGTAACATTAAAACATACACGCATTCTGATTTATGTTGCCGGTCCAATAGATCACAGTCTATTGACCGGCAGTCCAATAGATCGCAGTCTATTGACCGGCAGTCCAATAGATCGCAGTCTATTGACCGGCAGCCTAATAGATCGCAGTCTATTGACCAGCAGTTCAAAATAGATGCAAATATTTAATTTGTAATAAAACCACAAAATCCCTTTGATTAGGTAAAAAAAGCAAATATTTGCCTCCTACAATCTGTCAACTAAGGATGCCATATCGTGGGGTATTAGCAATGAATCCACAGCTAGGACAAAATACTGTTCCTTTGGTGATGCTATTGTGGAAGAAACAGGTTGGTAAATGTACTGGCAAGTGTTTTAAAATTAGATGATCAAAAAAGTTGATAAATTTACCGTAATTACTTCCTAGTATGATTGATTTTAAAAATATAGATCTAACAATTAGTGTGTGCTACTACAGAATTAAATGCAATGTTTTTAACTTGATAGTGCACAATTTTTTATATTACAGGAGTATGGCTGCATGAAAGTGGCATATTGGGAGCCAGTCATGATGGAATTATTCACCGTGCAGCCACTCATAACTACAACCACCAAGTTGTTGTGCTTACAGACCTTCTGGAGGGTATGGCTGTTAAACCAGAGGTGCTTGTAGTAAAGTGTCCTTTCAGTGCAAGGAGCATGACAATATCTGAAGCAATAGAATCAGTCAAAGACTTTTGTTTAGGTAAATTTAAGATTGAAGTGTAGCATTATGTTGGTAATATTTTAATGTTTATTTATATATAATTGTTTATTGTAAATCTTGTTTTTTTCTATTTCTCAGAATATCAGACATACGAAGGTAGACAGTTTTACAAACTAAAGGAGGACCATAGATACTATGACCAGGTGCAGGGACAACTGCACATTCTGAATAGATCGGCATGTGATTTTGTTGTTTGGACTACAAAAGATATTGCCATTGTCCGAATCATTCAAGACAGTAACTGGACACAAAACATTTCAAAACTAATAGACTTCTATTTTCATAAAATTATCCCACATATTGTTCAAGATTGATGTTTTGCTTATGCATAACAAAGATTAAGATGTTGTTACTCATTCTCTACATGTAAAACAAGAAGATTTTATGTGAATCTTATTAAATCTCTTAATATATTTAAACATGTTTATGCTGTAATTTTGAATTAGTATAACAATTGTGGGAAAACTGGATTATGTTCTATTATATTTTTGATGATACTTGTCTATTTATTTAAATTGTGTTGTCATTACTAATACATACATGTATGTGTAATTAATATTATTTCCAAGGTGCTTAAATCAAATACACAATGCGAAGTCATTGAAATATGCTTACTATGTTACACCGGTAAGTAAAGGTTCACTGAGGCCTCCATTTGTAAACAATGTTTGTAAAATCCCCGTATTTTCATACCTTTAAATAAACTTCGTTCTCATTGGCTGATCGGTTTCAGGTAGTCAAATGGGACAGATCGATATATATTGATTTTCTTCTATTGTTTAGTAAGTGTATATAAGGACAGTCTTGCCCATTATTCAGTGAGTTGTCCGGCAGAACACTCCAGCAGGTATAGCAACAGTACCTTTCCCCTCTGCTTAGGAGGCAGGGAATAGTTTCGAAGGAAAGACCCAGTCAAAATTTTGAAATAAAGGGAGAACCTGAGGTATGGCTGGTTATTTGAGGGGTATAAATTGCTAGAATATTATTGCATTCATTTTGTGGACATAGGAGCTCATGTTAATTTCATTGATATATGACACTTTAATACTGGTAGCACTTTTCATCAGATATGGAATAAAAATGCTAAACTGTGGCCAAAATTTTCACTTTCGGTTTTGTGCTTGAAAAGTAGGGTGGGTTCAGAACACGAAATGTCACTCGAAAAGAAAGTGATTGACTCGCCCATCAATTGGTGATTATTTGCATGGGTATACATTAAGCTACCAATCCTATGGTAGTTTATGGCAGTTGCTTGGGACTGGAGGGTGGTTCTGGACCCGTGAAAATGTGAAAAAAGGGCAATTTTTCAGAAAATATTGAGACTGTCCCTGGCTTTTCTATACAGTGCTATATGTAAGTTGTACTTGTTTTATTCTGAAATGTTAAAGAATTCTCAAGAGTCGGGACCATGTGTTCCCTGCGTGCAAACCAATTTTAGCAAATTTAGAAATCCACTGAAAAATTAAATCACATATATGAGCACTATGTGCCTCACATTTCCTCGACCAAAAAAACTATCCCTGCCACTTTCAAGAAAATGTCAAATTTTTACTAGGTTTGAATTTGATCAATATGGAAACAGAAAAGATGTTCAATGTGTGTAAAATGGGAAACTGGCTGAATTTTTATGATTGCTGATTGCTCAACCCTGTGATGAGATTTAGGGGCCAAAGTGTAACAGGGGGTGGTCCTTAGAAAAAGTGCAATTTTCTCGTATTTTGGGTTTGCCCTTATTTTAAAACCCTTTATAGGCATATTATTGGGAGTTTATTTTAAATTAACTCTCCTATGCAGTTACTCATGCAAACCGAAGGTGGAACAGTGTTTAGACCTAAGCACCAACTAACACCGCTAACATTTAGTCCTTAAACATAATCGATAAATTCGATGTAATGTATTCTAAAACATTGTTTTTCAAGGAAACTTATTTATAGATGCCTAGTAAATAGTGTCCCCTGTGTGC
The DNA here is from genome assembly GCF_902806645.1 of Magallana gigas. Classification (NCBI taxonomy): domain Eukaryota; kingdom Metazoa; phylum Mollusca; class Bivalvia; order Ostreida; family Ostreidae; genus Magallana; species Magallana gigas. Next base: position 50,933,232 of record NC_047563.1, read on the forward strand.
AAACCAATTTTAGCAAATTTAGAAAGGCTGTCTGTAACCATCGAGAAATTTTTGGAAAGTATAACATTTTTTTTTTAACAAAAAATCCTATGATTGCATATAGCATTATTGATAAATTCAATATAAACACAAGTGTGAGACATTTCTATGCGTTCCTTACAATTTTATGTATCGTTTTGTTGTTACCATGATAACGGCTCCCGAGTCTTGGAAAATTCCGTCAAATATGCCACATTAAATGCCAAATTATTTATAGTTGGAATTGCAAAATCCATTATTTATAAGTTTAAGGTAGATGAACAGAACTCATTAACAAATTTTATTAAAAAATAATTTAAATATTTTTCCAAACTTGGCTGCCATGGAAACCAAACTAACCTGAAATTTTTTTACCACTGAAAATATTAAATAATAAAATAACCAATTTTTAAGCTGCGATATTTCAGTGGCACAACTTGATATGGTACAATCTTTCATATATTAGGAAGAAAAAACACATTTTAGACTTTTATTTCAAAAAATAAAATCAGTTAAACAATTTTCCTTTTTTGTTCCTGGCCTGACGAACAATCACATTTTTCGCCATATTCAGCTAAATTTTCATATTAAAAAGAGAAGGTTACATGGCTTTGAGCATATTATGAAAAGTGAAATCAAATGATTTCTTTTGAGAACAGACTTCAACAGATTTCATTTACTTCAACAATAACAAAAAAATACAAAAATGTATATTTCAACCACAATTAATCAATTTGTGGTATCTAAGGAAAAGCATTTTCTTAGTTACCAGAATGAATTTTTACATTCAAAACCAGCAACTGTTAGCATAATAAGAGTGCGTGTCCTCCTTATATGTTGTTTACAAGATAATTTAGAATTACTTTTAAAGAACATGAATTTAAGTCTACTGTTTACAATTATGAAGAATTAATATTTACCATTACTATGGCAACGCGAAAACACCAATGATTTGTACAGAAACATCGCTGAATTAAAGATGTTTTACAAAAAATGCATATAACGTACTGGTTACAGTATTAACTCTGTAATATTATTTTGTTATTACTTGTTTAAGTAGAAAAAAAAATGTCTCATGGAAAATCAAAAATATGAAATTTTGAGAATTTAGATAACTTCCTATAAAACATACATATTGTAGCAAGTAATGTATCCTCTACGGTACCATTGTTCCCAATAGCACAGTTGGGAAAGAAAAGGAATTGTGCACTTCCATGACGTTCATCTTGACCTTAAGGATATGCCTAATTAGGGCCCCGCAAGGATTGCCCCGCCTGTCACTCTTCCGTTCACAAATTTTCTGTTTTTTTTCTAATAACTTCTTTTATGGTTGCCCAATCATTTTCAAATTTGGTATGGTAGTTCAGTAGGTAGAAATACATATTTTGATGCTAAGTTTGGTTCTCTATGTTTTCTTGTTTGGAGCTGGGGTGGTGGGGTAGATTCCTTAACTATGCAAAAGAATGAATGGGCAAAGAGAGATAACTGCTGAGAATGTTACCATTGTATACTTGGAAGGCTGTGCAATATTTGTCCTTTGGGATTAATTAACTTTCCACAGGAAGAAAATCCTAAGCTTTATCTTTATCTGTCACATTGAGATTAATTACTGCCCTGCCTGTGTCTGCAAATGAACTTTGTTTTGAAGTTAAGGTCAATTTTGAATGATGGGTAGTATTGTGTACATTCTTTGAGATATGGATTTAGAATATAATATTCATACTTTATTTTGGTTAAAATATCGTACACAATGATTTATAATAATTTTATTGAATTCTAAAATCAAAATATATATTAAGATATCCTTTTTCACTATTCATTTTTTAATTATTTATTTTATTTTTTCTGCATTAATGCTGTTAATTTTAACAGGTAATCAGAGAGTAACCCCATTCTGTCATTTTTGGAAAAAAAATCTTATTGTAAATAAGAAGAACAGGATGAGAGAGCAGAACAATTAATCCCCTGGGATTAATTATCTTGCCTGCTGCAGAAAATTGAGAGGCTTATCTCTATCTGTCATATGAAAGTTGAGGTCAACCCAGGGTGATACAATGTATTTGCATTCACTGAAGGCTTGCATTTTATAAAACACCTGTTTAAATCTTTTTTAAATACACATATGATTTGTAGTATAATATGATTTTTATCCAACTTGTGTGTTTTATCCCCTCACTAAGGCTCAAGAAAAAAACACTTTAATTGTTGGATGAAAATCATATCCAACTACAAATCATGAGATCCTATTTTTGCAGCTCTTTACATCTTATGCCGGGCATTTATTTTTCATCATTGTTAATATAAAGAGGATGGAATTCAAAGTTTTTTCACTTCTTTATATTAATTGTCATAGCGGGGCAGTTCCTGACAGGTCAGTTTTCTAATTATACCCCCCCCTCCCCCAAACGAAGTTTGGGGGGGGGTATATAGGAATCACCTTGTCCGTCCGTCCGTCCGTCTGTCCGTCCGTCCGTCTGTCTGTGCAATCGTGTCCGGTCCATATCTTTCTTATGGAGAAACATTGGAAGTTCTTACTTCACAAAAAGATTGCTTATGACCTAAGGGTGTGTCATGACCTTGACCCATTGTCATTCGGGCAAGGTCAAGGTCACTGGCAGAAAAAATACAAAATTCGTGTCCGGTCCATATCTTTCTTATGGAGAAACATTGGAAGTTTTTACTTCATACAAAGACTGCTTATGACCTAAGGGTGTGTCATGACCTTTACCCAAGGTCATTTGGGCAAGGTCAAGGTCACTGGCAGAAAACATACAAAAAGTCCTGTCCTGTCCATATCTTTCTAATGGAGAAACATTGGAAGATCTTACTTCACACAAAGATTGCTTATGACCTAAGGGTGTGTCATGACCTTGACCCAAGGTCATTAGGGCAAGGTCAAGGTCACTGGCAGAAAAAGTGCAAAATTTGTGTCCGGCCCATATCTTTCTTATGGAGAAACATTGGAAGTTTTTAATTCACACAAAGATTGCTTATGACCTAAGGGTGTGTCATGACCTTGATTCAAGGTCATTTGGGCAAGGTCAAGGTCATTGGCCAAATATTGCAAAATTCGTCTCCGGTCATTATCTTTCTTATGGCGAAGCATTTAATGTTCTAACTTCACACAAAGATTGCTTATGACCTAAGGGTGTGTCATGACCTTGATTCAAGGTCATTTGGGCAAGGTCATGCTCACTGGCAGAAAAAGTGCAAAATTTGTGTCTGGTCATTATCTTTCTTATGGAGAAACATTGAATGTTCTTACTTCACACAAATATTGCTTATGACCAACAGTTTTAAAAAATAGAGCAGTTGTTATTTAAAGAAAATAGACGGTGAAATAGATTCATCCAATATTTTCTATAATTAAAAAAATACCCGCATTATGATTTTTATCTTAGCGGGGGGTATCAATTGTGAGCTTGCTCACAGTACCTCTAGTTTGATTTGCAATCATCTTCTTTAACATTTTAAACGCAGTCTTATAAGCGCAAAACAGAAAGTTACTAGGCATTCACATACGTATTTATAAACTCGATCCGACGTTCCTCGGACCCATACAGTATTTTACTATGTGTAAGTACGCAAAGGTCCTTACCTGCAAAGTTTTTCCCACACTTTAACTGAAGTCTATGGAAACCTGAAAAAACTACACGTTTCACGAAGACTCTGGTGGTTACAATTTGTAACAAGACAAAGCATTTCGCTTTAAACACTGTTATCGTTCAGCACGTCTCCAGAAGCTATTCCGGAAGTGACGTATAAACGAGACTTTCGTGCCCTATAGTGATCAGATGCTAATTATATAGCCAATAATGTAACAGTTAAGATTAACAAGGGTCAATGTAATTTGCATAGAACATGCTACACCATAATTATATATGGTATAGACATTGACCAGTGGGCATTTTTTAAAATTGAAGAAAAACTGCACATTTAATTACATGTACTTTTTTGAAATGTGTTGATAATTTAAATTAAATTTTAAATATATAATTACTATATATTGTTTTAGCTAAAAATATGAAATAACTTAATGTAATTGGAAACAAGTTGTACATTTTAAAATACAATGATGGCTTAGCTGTAAAATCAGAGTTTGCTTAATTATTCTTTTATTTCAGGTCATTGCACGGAATACAGCAGCAGTGGAAACTTGATTCAATCTAACCGTAAAACAAACTGTATGAACTTCTCATCAAAGCCATGTCCTATAGCTTACAAATCAACTGAAGCTTACAAATGTATGTTAGATTGGTTTTTCTTATAATGCATGTGCCCTAATGCCTATTGACAGGACACTTTTAATTAAGATCGACAAGTCTTTCTTCCTTCCTCTGTCCATCTGTGTGTAACTCAATAAGGTTATGTTAAAGTTCCTTTAAAAAAACTTATTACCGAAATACATATCTATGAGATAAGATAATTGTTGATCAGCATAAACAATAATAATATTACCACAGTAAATGTTTGGGTTATAGATTAATATTGCTGCTGAAATAAGCAATGTAGCCTATGGATCATATGTGTAAGAAGAAAATAAGAAATGTGTATGCACTCTAGTACCCCTTCAGAGATGACATGAGTGGATTGACCACATATTTTTATTCTATAACACTTGATCCACTGGGCAAAACTTAAAAGGTTTTAGAGGGTACAAGATTTACAGATTTTTTTATGGAAATGATATCCGTTAGCAGACTAACTTATATAATTATTTTTTATTCCCCCCTCTCTGAATGAGAAGGGGGTCTACTGTTTTACCCTTGTGTTTCTGTCCGTTTGTCTGTCCGTAACAAAACTTTCTGTTGCATTTTTCTCAGCAACTATGAATCGCAGATGCTTGACATTTTTACACACTCTTTGTTAGGGCATGCCATATGATGGGATCTATTTGGGTACCAATCATGCGTCAACTTCCTCTTAAATTACAATCTGTTTTTAGCTAAATATTCAAACAAATTTTTGTCGAAGAATTCTCAGCCACTTTTAATTGCAGATGCTTGGAATTTTAAAACGCTCTTTGTTTAGACATTCAATATGATGGAATCTATGTTTATACTAATTGGATGACAACTTCCTGTTGAATGATAAATTTGCATATTTTGTTTATTCACATCAGGGTGGAAGTAATCCCTAAAGTGAGCATTGTCTCACATACATCTTGTTTGAGAAAAGGTTTGCAGCTTGCGTTTCATTTCTAGAAAGTCAATAAAAGTTGCATTATCATTTTGATTACTTTACTAATGCCTTTCTTTTTATATTATCAATTTTTTTTTTCGCCCAACCCATTTTATGAGTATCAAATGATCATTTTGATGATGACGAAAACAATTTAGTGAAATATGTATATTATTTAAATAAAAGGTTCAAGCATGATTCATTTTTAAGGTATTGGGTTCGTTTGTCCTATATACCTGTTCGCCTGGATCTGTTTGCCCAGAGTCTGTTTGCTCTAATTATTGCTCACTGTGATTATCATTCACCCTAAACTTTGTTGCGTCCACCTAAACCTCGTTCATAAACCACATCATTTTAAGGTCAGATATGACACGTTCCTCGAGCATCTTTTTTGTATCTTCTCGTAATAAAGAGTTTCAATGAAATTATTATTTATAATCGTTTTAAAATGATAAGAATTATATTGTTTGGCATTTTGCCTAGTGGTTAGAGCGGTGGCCACTCATTGCTATGAATGTAAGTTTCAACCCCGGCCCTGGCCGAGATGGAGCTCTTTTTTAGTGAATTTCCCTGTGCTGTATAAATTTATAAATATTGAAGTGTATTTTTCAGAACTGAGAAGATTATGTAGGAAATCGTATACACTAATATGTTTCAGAAATGCCTGGTAAGGTACATGTATCCTTATTTTTTGCAAGAAAGATTGTCAAAGTAGTTACTGTAGTAAATCAATAACAAATTCCTGTAAACAGTAATATTATAATATAATTAAGGAACGTGTTGTCTGACCTTAAGATAAAAATCTTGAAACTGTATCAAACGACAGTGAACCATAAAAATATAATTATAATTATACCCCCCGCAAACGAAGTTTGGGAGGGGGTATATAGGAATCACCTTGTCCGTCTGTCCGTCCGTCCGTCTGTCTAACTGTCCATCTGTAAACTTTTCACATTTTGAACTTCTTCTCGAAAACTACTATTCCAATTTCAACCAAATTTGGCACAAAGCATCCCTATAGGAAGTTGAATATAAATTGCAGGAATGAAACACCGATCTTTATTTAAAACGAAGAAAACCTCGAAAATGTAGAAACAGGGGATGCATTTTAAAAAATCTTCTTCTCAAGAACTACTGAGTCAAATTCAAAAATGTTGCATAAAAAATCCTTATGGAAAGGAAAATATAAATTGCAAAAATTATCGGCGAATTCTGTTTCAAATTAGGGTAACTTTCGAAAATAAAAATGGAGATAATCGCGGTCAATCAGTATCTTGCTTATAATTCTGCGATTGACGCTGTAATTTCGATTTATCACTAGAAATGTCCCACTAAACGTTAAATATTTGTTCAGAAAAATTAGAAGGATGATATGCTGTAACAACTTTTTGGAGCCCTCTCCTTATACGATGAATATACACCATTTTTTTACACCATTTTTTTTTTGGTTTTTCAGACACAATTAAATAAAAACGACCTCTTTAAAACATTACTGTTACTGTTACGGGGATAAATGTATCGTCGCTATTCTTAACAAAAAAATTACAGTGGAAAATCATCTTGATTTGTAGCCATTTGTTAATATTGATTTTGAATAAAGATGAAAATAAAGGACGGGCCTTGGTAAAATAGAGCGATATGCATGTCTGAGGCTCATTGCAGTCTGAGGCTCATTGGGGGGGGGGGGTGGATCTTATCAGAAATCTTGACAAGCAAAAAAGAAAAAAGATTTTGAATACGGCTATGTCTGACTTTGCTTTAAAAAAGTGTGGGTGGGGGGGGGACCCTCCCCCCTTCCACCCAGTTCTGACGCCTATGCATTGATTATACATGTACAATGTAATAGCTTTTTAACATATCACATGATAACATTTCTCAATCAAGTGTATTCATCGATCAAGTGAGTAAGGTTATAAAACATTGCACGAGTTCACGCCTTGTAAACAAAAATCGTTTATAATGTGAAAGACTAATCAAATTTTGAATGTTCTTGATTTGAGTGCCTTGAGGTACAGTCTTTTCTTTCAAATGTAGGAATTTTTTTTGATAAAATACAATAACCAGCTAGTACAATCTAGTTGAAAATGAATATGTACCTATATATATGCATATTCTCATATAAACTTTGATCGCTTTATAGTGAGGGGGCAGAACTAAAATAAAGGGATTTGGAGTTAAAAGTGTACACCTACCAAAAATTTAGTTTGATATCTTATTTTTGGTAAAAATGGTATTTCATAAGGGTACAATGTCAACGAATAAGTGTTGGAAAATAAGTGTAAAATTTGGATACAGTTTATTTTATGGTATCCTTTTTTTGTTTTTCTACCGAGGGGCCATATGGCACAATATCCTTTGTACACTCATATAAAGCCATTGTTGCTCAGGTGAGCAATGTGGCCCCATGGGCCTCTTGTTACTTTTACGTTAATGTTATTTCCTATAACGCACTCATACAAAACATAACGTCACAAAAGCACAGTAGCAAAGCTATCTACCAAACAACGAAAATATTGTTTAAAAAATAAAATTTTCCTTAAAAAATCTTAATATTTTTTTTCTGTATTTTTAGCTCATTTTAGCCGAAAGCTCAAGTGAGCTTTTTTTATCACTTTTTGTACGGCGTCCGTTTGTCTGTCTGTAAACTCTTTACATGTTCGACTTCTTCTCCAGAACCAGTGGGCCAATTTTAACCAAACTTTGCTTAAAGCATCATTGGGTAAAGGGAATTCAAGTTTGTAAAAATGATGGGCTACACTTTCAGGTTGAGTTAGGATTCATTGAAAATTTATTGATGATTATCAAAAATCTTCTTCTCAAAAATCATTTGGCCAGAAAAGCTGAAACTGGTATGGAAGCATCCTCAGATAACTAAAGGTGGATTCATGTTTGTACATCTCATGGTCCAGGTAGGGTAGGGTGGGGCCGCAATGTGGATCAAACTTTAACATGGGAATAAAAAGGAGTAAATATTTAAAAATCTTTTTTCTCAAAAACTAATCAACTTGTGTGGAAGCATCCTCAAGTAGTTAGATTTAAAGTTGTAAAAATCATGACCCCCAGGAGTAGGTTGGGGCCAAAATGTGGGATCAAAGTTTCACATAGGAATATATAGTGTATATAGTATAGATCTTTTACAGTTTTCTTCTCAGTCATTATTTAAATCTTGGTTCCCAGGGGTAGGGTGGGGCCACAAAGGGGGGGGGGGGATTTTTACATCTACATGTACATATGGTATAGGAATATATAAAGTAAATCTTTAAAAATCTTTTTCTCAGAAATTAGTAAGCCAGGTAAGCTTATATTTGTGTGGAAGCATCCTTATGTTGTGTAAAAACAATGTTGTGAAAATCATGACCCCCGGGGATAGGGTGAGGCCACAATGGGGGGGGGGAGGGGTCAAAGTTTAATAAAGGAATATATAGTGTAAATCTTAAATCTTTTGTTCCCAGAAACTAATCAGCCAGGAAAGCTGAAACTTGTGTGGAAGCAACCTCAGGTAAGGTAAATTCAAGTTACACCACGATCCTTAAAAAGGAGGTAGGATGGGGTCACAATGTTGGGGGGGGGGGGGGGGGCAAAAATTTACATAGGAATACGCGGCTATTTTAAGGCTGCCCGATTAATTTCACAGCGATATGTAGAAAGTCACTTGTCTGTACTTCATTAGTTATGACGTCATAGTTAACTTTGACGTCACGATCTGCATTCCTTTCGATCGTTCTTAGGGAATGTACCGTAACGTAATAAGTGATATTCATTGAGCATAATAAAACCGCTTCATTCCTTTACATAGACACTGTTGTAAATACTTGTGATACTAAATTCAATATCACCGATATGGAGTATAAAAAATCAACAGTTTTAAAGCTTCGTAATAGGTAAATAACTATTCATAAACTAATGGTTTTGAGACTCCCCCTGCTACGTGTAATCTAATGAATAGTGATATCTATGTGCATATAAAAAATGGCTTGGCACAAGTGAAAGATAAAAACAATCTTAGTATATTTTACGTGAAATCGGGAGAGAAAATAAGTACCACTGTGAATCCTGCTGGGGGAAACCTACCGATTGACCCGATTTTGTGTAAATCGAGCATAAAAGGTAAAAATGTGCCTAATTTCGATGGCGGTGCGAAATGTTTTGACAATATTTCAAATAAACGAAATATTTATGTGAACCCCCAGCAAGAACTGCAAAATACATTACTTATAGAAGGATTTTTTATAAAAATATTTTTGATTTAATGTCATTATTCACTTGTGCCGATGCGATTTTTATAGATTATTTACGGTGTTAGAATACACCCGTCACGTGCTTAAGAAAAATATATGACGTCACAAAAATACATCAAATATAGTGTTGGATGCCACTGTTAACTTATGAAATAAAAGTTTAAAGAAACTCACTCTGTTAAAGCATTTTTCGATAATTAAAATAGTATCATTTTTCGATATATATTTAGCTTCGGACAGCCTTAACATAGCCGCGTATAGATAGAACATTTTTTAAAATATTTTTTTCTTAAGACCACTTACCATGGAAAGCTCCAACTTTACTGAAAGCAATCTCAGAAAATGGAGATTCAAATCCTTTCATTGACAAATCAAAATATTGAGGAGTAGTGTTGGGCCACTTTGGGGATCCAGTTTTACAAAGGAAAATATTTTAATGATTCTCAAAAGTGAAATATTATGATGTATGGTTTTACTAATATGCATGCATTTTGACATACATGTATTGCTGATTCTTTCAAATTGTTTAGACTTTGGGGCCAGGACGAATCTTGGGCCTCACAAGGGATTCAGAGTGTGATGTTGGTTTATATCCCATATATAAACAATTGTATATGATCTTTATGAGAACTGCGATGTTCTCAAAAGGTGATATGACTATAAAATCATCCTGTTAGAAAAGGGACTTGATTATAAACAGTAAAATAACCAGGATGAAAAAGGAATGGACTTATGATTTGTATTACGACTCCGTTAAGCTGATTTTATCATACCTATTGTTGCTAAGGTGAGCGATGTGGCCCATGGACTTCTTGTGGTTATTGTGTTCAATTTAACGAATGGTATCGAAACAATTTCATTAAAAGTATAAATACACTGTATTTTACAAGATTGCCCAAAAACGTGTTATAAAAACTCAAATCATCCTCTTTAAGTTTTTAAACGAATTATATAAAATTGATTATAGATAATTAGGGCCCCGCAAGGATTTGCGGGTGCCCTATAGTAATCTGTCTGTCCGTCTGTCACGCTTCCATCCACAAATTTTCTGTTTTTTTCTAATAACTTTTTTTATGGTTGCCCAATCAACTTCAAATTTGGTATGGTAGTTCAGTAGGCAGAAATACATATTTTGATGCTTAGTTTAGTTCTCTATGTCTTTTGGTTTGGAGCTGGGGTGGTGGGGTAGATTCCTTAACTATGCATAAGAATGAATGGGCAAAGAGAGATAACTGCTGAGAATGTTACCATTGTATACTTGGAAGGCTGTGCAATATTTGTCCTTTGGGATTAATTAACCTTCCACAGGAAGATAATCCTAAGCTTTATCTTTATCTGTCACATTGAGATTAATAACTGTACTGCCTGTATCTGCAGATGAACTTTGTTTTGACGTTAAGGTCAATTTTGAATGATTTGTAGTATTGTGTACATTCATATTCATACTTTTTTTTGGTTAAAATACCGTACACAATGATTTATGACAATTTTGTTGAATTCTAAAATCAAGATATACATTAAGATATCCTTTTTCACTATTTTATTTTTTAATTATTAGGGCCCCGCAAGAATTTGCGGGTGCCCTATAGTAATCACTCTGTCCGTCCGTCCTTCTGTCCGTCCGTCCGTCTGTCACTCTTCTGTCCACAAATTTCCTGTTTTTTTCTAATAACTTTTTTTATGGTTGCCCAATCAAGTTCAAATTTGGTATGGTAGTTCAGTAGGCAGAAATACATATTTTGATGCTAAGTTTGGTTCTCTATGTCTTCTGGTTTGGAGCTGGGGTAGTGGGGTAGATTCCTAACTATGCACAAGAAAAATGGGCAAAGAGAGATAACTGCTGAGAATGAATGGGCAAAGAGAGATAACTGCTGAGAATGTTACCATTGTATACATGGAAGGCTGTGCAATATTTTTCCTTTGGGATTAATTAACCTTCCACAGGAAGAAAATCCTAAGCTTTATCTTTATCTGTCACATTGAGATTAATTACTGCACTGCCTGTGTCTGCAAATGAACTTTGTTTTGAAGTTAAGGTCAATTTTGAATGATGTGTAGTATTGTGTACATTTTTTGAAATATGGATTTAAAATATAATATTCATATTTTATTTTGGTTAAAATACCGTACACAATGATTTATAATAATTTTATTGAATAGAGGCAAAGCCTAGGTATCATTGCATTGGTATCAATTCTTTGTTTTTTTAACAAATTTTATTTCATCCCATGTTAACCCACTTTATCCGGTGGATATGACTCATTGGATATTTTTTTGATATCCCACAGTTGTGACTTTACAATGGGATTTGCCTAGGCATAATGAAGTAAAATAATGTAGAGTTTTATAAACAGTGTAAACATTGATTGCGGTGTATAAAATATGGGATAAATAGAATCTCATGATTTGTAGTATAATATGATTTTTATCCAACTTGTGTGTTTTATCCCCTCACTAAGGCTCAAGAAAAAAACACTTTAATTGTTGGATGAAAATCATATCCAACTACAAATCACGAGATCCTATATATTCCAGTTCTTTACATCTTCTGCCGGGCATTTATTTTTCATCATTGTTAATATAAAGAGGATGGAATTCAAATTTTTTTTCACTTCTCTATATTAATTGTCATAGCGGGGCCCTTCCTGACTGGTCAGTTTTCTAGTTTATTTTATTTTTTTCTGCCTTAATGCTGTTAATTTTAACAGGTAATCAGATAATAACCACATTCTGTCATTTTTGGAAAAAAAATCTTATTGTAAATTTAGAAGAAAAGGATGAGAGAGCAGAACAATTAATCCCCTGGGATTAATTATCTTGCCTGCTGCAGAAAATTTAGAGGCTTATCTCTATCTGTCATATGAAGATTAATGAACACCTTTGTCTGCAACTGATGTTTGTTTTGAAGTTGAGGTCAACCCTGGGTGAAACAATGTACTAGTATTTGCTTTCAATGAAGGCTTGCGTTTTATAAAACACCTGTTTAAATCTTTTTTAAATACACATATGATTTGTAATATAATATGATTTTTATCCAACTTGTGTGTTGTATCCCCTTACTAAGGCTCAAGAAAAAAACACTTTAATTGTTGGATGAAAATCATATTCAACTACAAATCATGAGATCCTATATATTGCAGTTCTTAATGTCTTAAGCCTGGCATTTATTTTTCATCATTGTTAATATAAAGAGGATGGAATTCAAAGTTTTTATTTAGCTCACCTGAGCTGAAAGCTCAAGTGAGCTATTCTGATCACATTTTGTCCGTCGTCCCTCTGTCCGTCCGTCCGTCTGTCCGTCCGTCCCTCCGTCTGTCCGTCTGTAAACTTTTTACATTTTGAACTTCTTCTCTAAAACCGCTTATCCAATTTCAACCAAATTTGGCACAAAGCATCCTTATGGGAGGGCGAATATGAATTGCAGAAATAAAAGTCCGATCTGTATTCAAAGCGGAGAAAACCATGAAACTGTAGAAAAAGGGGGGTGCATTTTTAAAAATCTTCTTCTCAAGAACCACCGAGGCAAATTCAACGTAGTTTAGCATAAATTATCCTTATGGGAAGGAAAATGTAAATTGCAAAAATTAAGGGGTTATTTTGTTTCAAATCTGAGTTATTACAAAAATAATAATATAGGAAAGACGTGTTTCAATCAGTTTAATAGCCTCGGGCTCGGCATCCGGTAAAATGGGTAGGCAAGACTTGGCCTGGGCAAAACAAAAGATTGGCATTTATTAATCTGCCAATCTCATTAAAATTTCAGGATATTTGATGGACTTGTATTCGCTGTGAATATTGCTGCAAAATAATGCGTATTTGGAATTGACGATTGCCGATTTGCCCCGGCTTTTATTTTGCCACGGCCCGGGTTTGCATACCCATTTTACCAAGACTCGTATTCCATACTTCTGAAACGAGGTTCTTTGTTTAAAGCAGCCATGACATTATACGAAAAAGGGTCGATCTGACTATGATGAATTTGCTTGTTGTGCAACAGTTCGCGTATGAAGGGAAATTTTGAAACATGCAAAATATATTGGTGCCGATTTTGGTAAATCGAAAAAAGTAAATTGAGGCTAAATATTTCAATGCATTGACAGTTTTCACACATGACGTTGGTATGAGCTTGTTCTGATTTTCGTTTCGTTTTCATTATTTATGCTTTTTAACCTGGAAACTATCGTCTGTATTTCGTGATTTTTACGTATCAAATCAAACAGAGACTTCAGTAAATCAAACAGTTAACTGTTTACCTGCGCAAATTAAGCAACATCTGATGTAGGGGTACTGAAATACAATTCATTCTATCGGTAATTCGGCATTATCTTTTGCGTAATGGTAGATTACTGCAATAGGTTTTGTTGAGATGCTCGGCATTTTTTCGAGTTTATTCAGTTTAAATAGAGTTTGATATCGCTGTCGGAAATATGTAGGCATATACATGTATATACATGTATATGATTCATTTCGATAAAATAAATATTGTTCTTTATTTGCTATACAGTCATGTAGTGCATGTTTCTTGTGTTTAATTGTTTACAATTGTTATTTACTAACCATATTTGAGTGTTAATCTTCGAATTATAAGCAAGATACAGAGATTTGCTCACAATTCTATGTTTGTACACAGATCTTAAAAACTAAAGATTAAAAAAGTAAAAAATTTGTCAATATTTATTATGAAAATTTTCAAAGTCTGTTCTTCAAGAAACCAACTTTAACAACTTATTGTATTGTAAACTTAACCTTTTTAGCTCACCTGAGGGTTGGGCCACAATGGGGGGTAAAAGTTTAACAAATGAATATATAGAGTAAATCTTTAAAAATCTTCTTCTCAGAAATTAATTAGCCCGGAAAGCTGAAACTTGTGTGGAAGCATCCTCAGGTAGTGTAAATTCAAAGTTGTGAAAATCATGACCCCCGGGGTAGGATGGGGCCACAATGGTGGGTCGAAGTTTTACATAGGAATATATACAGTAAATCTTAAAAAATCTTCTTCTCAGAAACTAATCAGCCAGGAAAGCTGAAACTTGTGTGAAAGCATCCTCAGGTAGTGTAAATTCAAATTGTGAAAATCATGACCCCCGGGGGTAAGGTGGGGCCACAATGGCGGTTCGAAGTTTTACATAGGAATATATAGAGTAAGTCTTTAAAAATCTTCTTCTTAGAAACTAATCAGCCAGGAAAGCTGAAACTTGTGTGGATGCATCCTCAGGTAGTGTAAATTTAAAGTTGTGAAAATCATGACCCCCGGGGGTAGGATGGGGCCACAATGGGGGATCGAAGTTTAACATAGGAAAAAACAGAGTAAATCTTTAAAAATCTTCTTCTCAGAAACTAATTAGCCAGGAAAGCTGAAACTTGTGTGAAAGCATCCTCTGGTAGTGTGGACTCAAAGTTGTGAAAATCATGATCCCCAGGGGTAGGGTGGGGCCACAATGGGGGGTCAAAGTTTATCAAAGGAATATATAGGGTAAATCTTTAAAAATCTTCTCAGAAACTAATCAGCCAGATGATTCTTCATAATTGTTAAGACTTTGGCCCCAGGACAATTCTTTGGCCTCATGAGAAGGTTCAGAGTTTGATGTACGTTTATATTCCATATATAAACTATTGTTAAGGATCTCTTTGAGAACTGAAATACTCAACATATGATATTGACTATAAATTCATCCTGTTAGAAAAGGGACTAATGATTATAAACATAAGAGTATCCAGGGAAAAATGGATTTTATTTATACAGGATCTACATGTATTATTGTACATTGTCCAGATAGTTTGTATTATGACTCCATTAAGCTGATTTTATCATACCTATTGGTCCTCAGGTGAGCGATGTGGCCCGTGGGCCTCTTGTTTCACTTCTCTATATTATTTGTCATAGCGGGGCCCTTCCTGACTGGTCAGTTTTCTAGTTTTGATGAAATACAAACAAAAACAAGCACTGTTTAAAACATTGAAGTTACTTTTTTTGCTTTCCATTCCCTTGTTATCGTTAACTACTAAATATATATATATATATATATATATATATATATATATATATATATATATATATATATATATATATATATATATATATATATATACATATATTTTTTTTTTTTTTTTAAACCGAAAACATTAAAAAACTTTTTTAAAACTTGAGTAAAATTTTTTTTTACTAAAACAAACAGTTAGAGACTTTAAAGGGGATGACAGGGGCATGCACAAAAAAATACAGTGACTTACAATGGGTGACAGGGACGTACAGGGGTGACAGGGGCTTACAGTGGCACATAGGGGATGTGTACAGGGGATGACAGAGAAAGACGGGATTTCTATATGGACAGGGGTTTTTAGAGCCAGTAGTGGTACGTACAAATTGTCATTTTCATACATAAATCTTTTGTCAATTTCAGATCCAGGATGCTATGATCTGGTTAAGAAAACAACAGTTACAGAACAAACAGAGGCTAAATCTTATCCAAAATTTACAACTGTAGCACCATATACATCATCTTCACAGATTGTTGTTAAGTAAGTGCTCTTCATTGGTTATAGAATAATGATGTAATAATATTAAGATATAGTTTATCACAAATATCGCTTATAATAAAGGTATACATTCGGCTGATGTAGCAATGCGCTGATTGAGGACACTATTTTATGTTAGTAAAAGTTTCACAGGTTGCAGTTTAAAAAGATGTGTTTCAATTAGCTGATTAGGTATCCAATGACCCTTAAGCGTATTTGATCATTTAGCTTGCTGCTGCTAGGCGAAATACATGTTTTGTGATGTTAAACTGCATTACTAAATCCCCTCAATGGTCGGCCAAAATTTCTCTCAGTAATAGTTTTCTTTCTTTTAATTTTTTTGAAAGGTGAAAACCACTCTGACTTGTCTAAAGATCATAAAAATCACATTCTGAACATAATATAGGTTCTAATTTTTTTTAATTTTTAGCAAAGAGTTTCATCAATTAAATTATTGATTATAAATTTTTATTTGAGATAGCACTTAGTTGTTGTAATTTATAACAAAGACTTCACAACAAATATTTGGATAAATTACAGAAATTTCAATTTTAACTCACCAAGATAAAGTAGGGGGAGCTGATGCTATATCTGCGGCACCGGCCTTAGAACATGTAGAACCTGATTTAACTATTTGGAGCAGGTCCAGAGTGTATCTAAGTTATTAATTGCCCTTCATGTATCTTCTTCAAACTTGTGCATCTGGACCTCCTTATTGACTTGGGTGTTGATCTGCTGATGAAATGACAATTTAGTATTAATTTAAGGAGGCCGACTTTAGTTTTCATTGCACATGTTTTTGCGCCTATTCTAATATAATACAGTGTATTAATACTTCTTATGAAACTTTGACAATATATCATTTATGAAATTAAACACTATAAACAATATACAGATAAAAATATTTAGATTTTTTAAGGAAAATTTTATTTTTTAAACAATTTTCCTCTTGTATGGTAGGGGAGCATTGCCATTGTGCTGATCTGACGTTATAATCAAATGAAGCATTGTAGGAGTACGTTATAAGAAATAAGATTATTATAAAAGTAAAAATTATACGCCATTGAAACTTCATACACAGAATAATGCTGTACATGAGGGCATTTTCCTAATTTCTTGAACGAATCAATAATACCAATCTTCATAATCTTAATTTGTAATGCTCCAAATATATTGCAAAATTTGGTGCATTTTCATATTTTGATATGGTCCCCACTTAAAAAACAGACGATAGAATTTAGTATTTTTTTTTTAGCTCATTTGAGCTAAAAGCTCAAGTGAGCTTTTCTGATCACATGTCTGTCTGTCAACTTTTTACATTTTGAACTACTTCTCTTAAACCACTTTGTTAATTCCAACAAAATTTGGCACAAAGCAACCTTATGGAAAGACAAATATAAATTGCAGAAATAAAAGGCTAGCTTGCATTCAAAGCGGAGAAAACTTTAAAACTGTTAAAAGGAGGGGGGGGGTGCATTTTAAGCTCTCCGAGACGAAGTCAGGGGGAGCTTATGCCATACCCGAACCTGGTTAAAGTTTTTGTTGCAGGTCCTTATCTAAGTTATTACTTATCCTATATTCACCAAACTTGTATGGATGATGTATCGGGACCTACTTATGGACTTGAAAGACTTGGGTGCTTAATCTGAATCCTGAATTTCAGATGCTGGAGGAGGTTAAGGTTTTTGGAGCAGGTTGAAGTTTTTGGTGCAGGTGCCCTTTGATAGCATATATTATAGTTACTACTGGTCCTAACTTCACCAAACTTGCATGGATAGTGTGTCTTGTAATACTGATGCACCTGACGGGCTTGAATGCTGAATATGAGCCATAGGTTTCAGATGCTGGGGGAGGTTAAAGTTTTTAGAGCTTGTTAAAGTTTTTGGAGAAGGTGTCCTCTGATGATTATATCTTAGTTACTATTGTTATACTTTCATGTTAAATACTGAAATCTGATTGGTTAAGACGCAGTTAATAATATTTACTATTACCCTCAGCGTTAGCAGCGCACTTGGCAACGGGTAACATTAAAAAATGTTACATGCGCGAAAATTGTGCGCGTACGGTTCGCTGTAGAATTCACGTTATTCCTATATAAAAGCAGTAAAATTTTCTTAAAAATTTTAAAAAAGACATTCGGTATAACAAAATAAATAGTGCCTGTTTGGGAGGATAACAGTTGAAATTGACACCCCTCGAAAACCATTGTCAACCTCCGCTTCGCGTCGGTTGACAATGGTTTTCTCGGGGTGTCAATTTCAACTGTTACCCTCCCAAACAGGCACTATTTATATACTGGTCCTAACTTCACCAAATTGCATGGATGTTGCATCTTATGATACTGATGCACCAGACAGGCTTGAATGCTGAATCTAAGCAATAGGTTTCGGATGCTGGAGGAGATTAAGGTTTTAAGATTTGGTTGAAGCTGACACGAATTCATAAAAGCAGTTGATCGCCACATTAGTTTCGATCGCTCCTCTACTGACACTGGGGTATATATACCAGTCGAGAAAGTTACGGTCGGTTGCTTTCCGATCGAGGCATTCAGGTGGCACGGACTTCTAAATGCATGAACTACACATAGTAGTAAAATATTTGTGATCAAGAATAAAGGAAACAGCAATCTTTATTCTTTGAAATAATTATCAAGGTATCTGTATTATTTTGCACAGATAGTGCCGCCTTACTTCACATGTACATCGAACACGTGTGTCGTTCATACAGAGTGCATAACGTCTGTATCTATTGAAAACACCGGCGGCACTACATCCAACATAGTAGCGAAATGATAGTAATTCTAAGAAAGTAACAACGTAACACATGTGTCCAACGGTTTCTACAAAAACGCTCTATTTCTAAAATCCACGAGATCATTGACATTGCTCGATCTGCCACAGTGTGTAGTTGTGCATAGGCAATAAGATACACAGGAAATTGGTCTACAGTTATAGAGGATTAATATTTTTAAGTATCTGTGCCTGGATTTCAGTCATTCTTGTTTCTTCGTTCATTGCATGGATATTTCTTGCCCGTGCAGTGGTTGTCATATTATTTTTGTTTAAAACGCGTTTCTACACGTCTTTGCACCCAAGGTAACGTGTTCGGGTGTAATATTTGTGTAAATAATTTATTCCGACAAAGTTTGGGGCCGTCAGCAATTATACCATGTAGCGATCATTTAGAGATATGATAATAAGATATACGATAATACAAACTAATCAATGGTCTAGCTCTAGCCACGTTGGTGCTTCCCCTATGTAGAGCTTTTTTTTCTTGCATGTATGTGCATGTGTGTTTGATGTTTAAAAAATATTTTCAATATCACATCCACAAATGACTCGTGTACAGCTGACTTGGTAGATTAGGAAACTAGTCCCTAGCTTGACGGACAACACAGTTCAGTTCAGTATATACTGAATATTATTTCTCATAACTTGTAAATAGGGGAGTGCCATACAAAACGACTGTGACGACTGTTAAGGTGAACTGCGTATGACTTTCTTGCTAGATATCATTTAGTTGCAAAGGAAAAAGTGAGCAAAATTTTGAAATAACCAATTGTATTTGATATCAAGACATAGATTAGGAAAATATTCAAGATTTGATCCACAGAAAAGCTTTACAAGGGTTGTGTTTTAATTACTGCAAAGAAATGGGGTTATAGTCACTACTAGTAAGTGTGTGTTTTTTTCCCTTTCGATTTATCAAATTAGAAAAATGTCATCGGATACAGAAATTTGTAAATGTATTTCATATGTATTTACAGTGAAGCTCTGAAATGTTTTTTGTCTTTTTAGGTCACCTAAGTAAACTGAGGTGACCTATTGCTATTCGTTTTCGTCCGTCGTCGTGCGACGTGCGCCGTGCATTACCAATTGTACATTTTTATCTTCTTCTTAAAAACTACAAGGCTGATTCTTACCATTTTTGGTGTGAGGCATCTCTAATTAAGAGGAATCTAAATTGTGAAATTCATTGCTCTACCACCCCTGGGGCGCCACATGTGGGGCCACATGTGCACAAAAAAGGCCAAATTTTCAAAAATCTTCTTCTCTACTCCCACACATGTGAGGAAAAAACTGGTTGCATAGTTATGTCCATGAAACCCTCTACCAAAATTGTGAAATTCATGGCCCCTGGGTCAGGGGTTCTGGCTCTAGGGTGCGGTCAATATGGCCATATAATAAAAATGTATTATATCTTAGAAGATCTTCTTCTCTACTCCCGTATATATTTGTTAAAAACTAAATGCATGGTTATCATGTCCATGAGACCTTCTACCAAAATTGTGAAATTCATGACCCCTGGGTCAGGGGTTTAAGCTCTAGGGTGTGGTGGCCATATAGTAAAAATGTATTAAATCGTAGAAAATCTTCTTCTCTACTCCCACACATGTGGGCAAAAAACTGAATACATGGTTATGATGTCCACTAACTCAGTTACCTAAATTGTGAAATTCATTGCCCCTGGGTCAGGGGTTCAGGACATGAAGGGGGGGGGGGGGGGGGGGGGGGGCAATATGGCAATATAGTGTTAATGCATATACTGTTTAAAAATGTTCTTCTCTATTCTCACACATTTGTATAAAAACTGACTTATAATTATGTTTACCAGGAAGTTCCCTACAATAATTATAATTTTCATGTCCCCTGGAGTATGGGTTTGACCTTAGGGCAGGGCAAAATGGATGTATAGGTGTTAATGCATATAATGTTAAAAAATTATCTTCTTTTCTCCCACACACCTGAATTCATGATTTTCTAGACCAGATCTTTAAGTTTTTGGTCACAATTATAGGTTTCACAGTTCTTTTTTTAAGATTCCAGGCAGGGAGGTGGTCGTCAGTACAAATTTATAATTTTTCTACTCCAGAATAAAACCTAATAATTAATTAAATGCTTATGTGAGACTCCTCGACAAGTGTGTGTATGGTTTATACGCTACTCAGGTGACCGTTAAGGCCAATTGGCCTCTTGTTAATGAAAAAACTTTAGAATTCTAGAATATTTTTTAATAATGTATCAAAAACGTTTTATGATTTAATAATTTTAGTTACTTTATTTAAGTTCATAAATGTCCTGTTTGAAATTAGCCTTGTGCCGGTATTAGTCCAATAAGGGCATGTCTACTGATCATGAAACGTGATACTACACGTCTAAAACAAAGCGTACCGTTCCGTGCAAGAAACAAATCGTGCCGTTCACGCATTCACAAAACGAACTGCACCATTCAAAAAACCATTAACCGTACCGTGCAAAAAGCGTGCAATAATAATTTATGCAAGACCCGCCCCAAAAACGATCGAAAAATTGTACCGTATAGTGCAATAAGCGTGCAACTTCCATATATGGCTTAATTGACCATTGTTGTTCGATGAAGACGACGGAGATTATAGCCAACCATTTTGATAAGTTCAATATTTTGCTAGATATTTTTTTTAAAACCGTTACAGAAATCGTGTGATGTATCTTCTTTTTTTTTTAGACCTTTGCATTTTTTTCAGGTTATCGATAAAACTTCTATGGCTAATTTCTTAACACTGTAAAATAAAATAAAATTGTCAAATATAAATGTTCACACAATGCATGGAGATATTTTTGATTAGTTTTAGGAAATGTTTTAAACATTGTGTTCATACTGGACTTTGCGTAACATGAAGTGATGAGAGAGAGAGAGAGAGAGAGAGAGAGAGAGAGAGAGAGAGAGAGAGAGAGAGAGAAGGTGCAAGTGTTTTATGTATAATACTTATATTTAAGCTTTATCACTGAACTTAAATATTCTATAGTCAGTCGTTTGAGCGGGACTCCACATGATACGCCTGTCAATCAATTAAAGAATAACAGTACATATTACACCATGAACCGCGTGCTACTTTGCTCTTCCTACATAGCTAAAAGAAAATGCTTCAATTTCATTTTCAATTAAATCAATATTTAAGAGAAATTTCATATTTGAAATAACTCAACAATTATTTCCCTTTGACTTAGTGATTTTAACTCACGTTTTTATGGCGACCAGTGTCCCTTTTCCTCACTGTAGTATTTTCGGTTAGATAAATTCTTAATATATTGACCAATTTAACATGTAATGTTGATTTTCGGGTATTTTTCGTTTCCCGTTTACAACAATTATATAAGTAAATATGTAGGTAAATGAAAAGGAAAAAATAAATATCACAAAGGATCAATAAAAAACTGTCGACTCACACACCCTGTCCATCGGACACAGAAAACCTTTACTACAAGTATATGTAAATCTACAAGAAAATAGTTCAATGGAAAGAGAGTGAGTGGTACATGTTCAAATGTCACTGAGTTGGTTAAAAAAAAGTTTTCAAACATTAAAAACGGCTGCTCAATTAAATGCAAACAGTGAAGCGGACACTTGTCATAAAAAAAAGAGATTAATATTCCCATTAAAAGCTATTGACTAATTGTGTATATCCAATTGTGTATATCTTAAGAATTGTGCTAAATGTACGAATGATTTACGTATTATTTAACGAAATACTGATACTTTTGACTATACACACGGTGTTTTTACAGGTAAGAGACACGATTTTGGGTTAAGTGTGACCTTTGTAAACGAACAATAAAATCAATATTTCAATGAATAAAAACCTGTGTCGATTGATTTTATTACAGTTGATATCAGAACGGAATTTTATTTTGTATCGTATCAGTTTTGCGTGGATTTTTAACTTATGTATTCAACAGCGGAATTTGATCGGCCACAATACACAGTGATGAATTGTTAAAAGAATTATAAATAAAGAAATAGACGGATGCTTACAAAATAACAACTTGCCGAAAATCAAGTGAACAATCAAGGAAACTAAAGAAATATGGGATTAAAGTCGGAGCAATTTTCTAAGCAATTTTGAATGGATTAGAAAAATCGATATGCTGCAAGACTAGGACAGAAAAAGAAAGATACGAATAATGCCAAACTAATCAAAATTAAAACTATCATCCGCTGCCGGATTTTCAATGCGTTTACATTTCATGCGACGTATAAAATATGAGGGAGTGGATGGAAGTTAATTAATTAGGTTAAAATGATACATCATTTCAATAAAAAATAAAAGGTTGTCATAATTACCATCTTGCTAAATTAAATAGGGCAAATACTAAACACAATTATTTCGATAAAAATCAAAGCCTCAAGGCTACGCCTCTCTCTTTAATAAAGCACGCAAACCGTTCACAAAAAACCATACTTCTATTGTAAGCAAAGCGTAACGTGCAAGAAGAGAACCGAACTGTTCACAAAAGTAACCGTTCAATTCACAAAGTGAACCGTACCATTTCAATAGCATACAAATCGAACTGGCAACTGGTGTAGTAGCACGTTTCAGGGTGTGTACTTTGTCCCTTGAACTAGGGTAAAGAGAATTCGAGATTCTTTCAATTTTTGTCTCTTCCACTTTTATGAATTGATGTTTGCAAACAATTGGTAATAATGATATTGTAGAAGTGAGTAGTTATTGATGGTTTATATCTTATTTTATAGGATTGGCCATGAAAATAATGCAGATGTATTGGATCCTAGCCTTGTTACAATTTTTGTATTACTGTTTATTACATTAGTGATACTAATTCTTCTGGTTCGGTATTGGAAGAAAATATATTCTCGCTGTAGAGGCTATATATATAGAGATAAAGGTAATTATACAAAATATTAAACCTGTTTATCCGGTAATTAATACAATTAAGAGTCAACAAGATAACAATTAATCTAAGAGAATAGAAAGAAGGTGTCATAATGATTTTATTTAAGATGTTTTATTTTGTTCGTTCAGATTTCAAGGAAAATTCCAATGAAGTGTTGCCTTTTACGAGTGTGGAAAATGAAAACGGTAATGCACAGTATGACTCTGTAAAAAGTGGAATGGGTCATAAATTATGACAGTGCAAATGAGCAACACAATTTAATCATAATTAAGAAGCCTAATGTTGGAATCATGTATTGATCAATTTTTATCTGTCAACATCAACTTGACATGAATATAATAATACTTTGATTTCCTCTTTGAAATTAAGATGTTGAACTGGACTTCGTTTTACAAAAGAACTTACGACTTACGACAAAATCAATGAATGCTTATTAATCACAAACTAATCAATAATCTATTCTTGTGACAAAATGATTAGGTTTAAAAATACAAAGCTAAAATATATAGAAGAATTTTCTCTACGCAAGTATATACATGAAGCAGAAAAACTTTTTTTTTTCATTAACCTGAAAGAAAATACACGAAAATTGGTATCAAAGGAATATTTATAAAACCACAGTTTATGAACTCAATAAAACAGTTTATCTTGCCAGTAACAATTGAAAGTTGTAAAGATAGGGTCATGTTTTTAAAAGTGCGTGAATTGTAAACAATGCAGGATATTTGTTTCCATATGAAAAATTCTTGGCTCTGTTTCTCGCTTGTAACATGATTTTGACAATATGTGTAAAGTAAAACGCCAAAATAAGTAATTTTAGACTTTGAAAATATAAAAACATCTGAGTATTTGTCTCTTCTGTATCTTTTGAAATTTGTTTAAATCAATGTTTTGTAGGAAATTACGAGATTGCACCCTCTGGACAACAGATAAACAGGGGTACAGTATTTTGTAAATGTCAATAATTTTATCATCAAAGGAATACTCTAACGATGATTTGTCTTTAATTATCTTGATCATAGAAGTCTGATAAAGTTTTGTCTTTGTAATTTTCTTTTTTTTTCAGAAAAAGATTATAATGGTTTTATAAAAGGGGTTTTTAAAAAAAATTATAATCATATTTATGCATTGTTTTCTTCCAAATTTGTCCAGGCCGTAACTTAAATACCCTTTGACATTAAGACTTCAAACTTGGAACATAGGTAGATGGTATTGGGAAGGAGTGCACGCCACCAACAGTTTTGACCTTGACCTATTTTGTTCTTCAAAGTCAAGCTTTTCATTAAAAATATTGTCTGGACCATAACACAAGACTCCTTTAACATACAGACTTTCAACTTGTATCATGGATAGATGGTATATATAACCTAGTTGAACCTTACCAAAATTTTAGACCTTGACGTAGAATTTTTTATTCAAGGTCATATTAGAAAAAACTTAATTGTTCAACTCTTGAATATACTTTGACAGAAGGACTTCAAACTTCAAACAAAGAAAAATAATAATACCCTTAGGTGTACTATTGAATAATATTTGACCTTGTTTTACTCAAGGTCAAATTAAGAAAAAGATAATAAAATGTTGTCTGGGTCATTACTTAAATACCCTTTGGCATTAAGACTTCAAACATGGAACATAGGTAGATGGTATTGAGAAGGAGTACACGCCACCAACAGTTTTGACCTTGACCTATTTTGTTCTTCAAGGTCAAGCTTTTCATTAAAAATATTGTCCGGACCATAACACAAGACTCCTTAAGCATACATACTTTTAACTTGTATCATAGATAGATGGTATATAACCTAGTTGAACCTTACCAAATTTTTGACGTTGACCTAGAATTTTTATTTCAAGGTCATATTAGAAAAACTTCATTGTTCAACCCTTGAATATACTTTGACAGAAGGACTTCAAACTTTAAACAAAGAACTATAATACACTTAGGTGTACTATTGAATAATATTTGACCTTGATCTTGTTTTACTCAAGGTCAAATTAAGAAAAAAATAATAAAATGTTGTCTGGGTCATAACTTTAATACCCTTTGACATTAAGACTTTGAACTTGGAACATAGGTAGATGGTATTGGGAAGGAGTGCACGCCACCAAAAGTTTTGATCTTGACCTATTTTGTTCTTCAAGGTCAAGCTTTTCATAAAAAATATTGTCCGGACCATAACACTAGACTCCTTTAGCATACATACTTTTAACTTGTATCATGGATAGATGGTATATAACCTAGTTGAACCTTACCAAATTTTTGACGTTGACCTAGAATTTTTATTTCAAGGTCATATTAGAAAAAACTTAATTGTTCAACTCTTGAATATACTTTGACAGAAGGACTTAAAACTTTAAACAAAGAACAATAATAATACACTTAGGTGTACTATTGAATAATATTTGACCTTGACCTTGTTTTACTCAAGGTCAAATTAAGAAAAAGATAATAAAATGTTGTCTGGGTCATAACTTTAATACCATTTGACATTGAGACTTTGAACTTGGAACATAGGTAGATGGTATTGGGAAGGAGTGCACGCCACCAAAAGTTTTGATCTTGACCTATTTTGTTCTTCAAGGTCAAGCTTTTCATAAAAAATATTGTCCGGACCATAACACAAGACTCCTTTAACATACATACGTTTAACTTGTATCATGGATAGATGGTATATAACCTAGATGAACCGTACCAAAATTTTTGATGTTGACCTAGAATTTTTATTTCAAGGTCATATTAGAAAAAACTTAATTGTTCAACTCCTGAATATACTTTTACAGAAGGACTTAAAACTTTAAACAAAGAACTATAATAATACACTTAGGTGTACTATTGAATAATATTTGACCTTGACCTTGTTTTACTCAAGGTCAAATTAAGAAAAAAATAATAAAATGTTGTCTGGGTCATTACTTTAATACCATTTGACATTAAGACTTTGAACTTGGAACATAGGTAGATGGTATTGAGAAGGAGTGCACGCCACCAACAATTTTGATCTTGACCTATTTTGTTCTTCAAGGTCAAGCTTTTCATAAAAAAAATTGTCCGGACCATAACACAAGACTCCTTTAACATACAGACTTTTTACCTGTATCATGGATAGATGGTATATAACCTAGTTGAACCTTACCAACATTTTTGACCTTGACCTAAAAATTTTATTATAAGGTCAAATTAGAAAAAACTTCATTGTTCAACTCCTGAATATACTTTGACAGAAGGACTTCAAACTTTAAACAAAGAACAATAATAAATACACTTAGGTGTACTATTGATTTATATATGACCTAGACCATGTTTTACTCAAGGTCAAATTAAGAAAAAAATAATAAAATTTTGTCTGGGTCTGGGTAACATATAGCTGACATCATTCTTTTTCAATTGTTAAATTTGCCCCTATATTACAATCCTTGGGGAGAAGGGGAGACATGTTTTTTTGTAAAAAAAACCAAAACAATACCCACTAGTTATTATTTAAATCGCATGTCCCTTATGATCTAAGCATATCGTTGTTTTTATGAAATTTAAAACCAAAACTTTGATTATTTCCATCAAGTAAAATAAAGTATAACTTAACATACAAATTATTTATAAGTCTGTGCGTAGATCACAAAAAATATACACAATAACGTTTGAAACTTTTTTAACACATTTTAATCAGTTTTTAGCTCACTGAGACGAAGTCAAGGAGAGCTTATGCTATACCCTCGGCGTCGGCGGTGGCGTCGGCGTCGGCGTCCGGACCTGGTTAAAGTTTTTGTTGCAGGTCCTGTATCTAAACTATTACTTGTCCTATCTTCACCAAACTTGCATGAGTGATGCATCTGGACCTACTTATGGACTTGAAAGACTTGGATGCTGAATCTGGGTCCTAAATGTCAGATGCTGGAGGAGGTTAAGGTTGTTGGACCAGGTTAAAGTTTTTGTTGCAGGTGCCCTTTGATAGCAATATCTTAGTTACTGCTGGTCTGTACATCACCAAACTTGCATGGATGGTGTGCCTTATGATACTGATGCACCAGACAGGCTTGAGTGCTGAATTTGAGCTATAGGTTTCGGATGCTGGAGGAGGTTAAGGTTTTTGGAGCAGGTTAAAGTTTTTGTTGTGGGTGCCCATTGATAGCAATATCTAAGTTACTACTGGTCCTAACTTCACCAAACTTGTATGGATGATACGTCTTATGATACTGATGCACCTGACAAGCTTGAATGCTGAATCTGAGCAATAGGTTTCGGATGCTGGAAGAGGTTAAGGTTTTTAGAGCTGGTTAAAGTTTTTGTTGCAGGTGCCCTCTGATGATTATATCTTAGTTACTACTGGTCCTTACTTCACCAAACTTGTATGGATGGTGCGTCTTATGATACTGATGCACCTGACAAGCTTGAATGTTGAATCTGAGCAATAGGTTTCGGATGCTGGAGAAGGTTAAGGTTTTAAGAGCTGGTTAAATAAAGTTTTTGAAACAGGTGCCCTCTGATGATGATATCTTAGTTATTACTTGTCCTTACTTCACCAGACTTCCATGGATGGTGTGTCTTATGATACTGATGCACCTGACAGGCTTGGATGCTGAGTCTGGTTTCGGATGCTGGATAAAGTTAAGTTTTTAGGAACAGGTCACATGTTTAATAGATGATAGTACTATATCAAACTTGCATAGTTGATTTAACTGTAATATGAATGAATCGCAGAGGTAGCTTCAGATGCAGAGCTTGATCTCCATTATCAAGGATGCTGAAAAATAAATCTTAGTTATTACAGGTCATAACTTCACCAAACTTGAATGGATGGTTGTCTTATGATACAGATGCACCTGACAGGCATGGATGCTGAATCTGAGCCATAGGTTGCGGATGCTGGAGGAAGTTAAGGTTTTAATTGCTAGTGCCCTCTGATGATGATATCTTAGTTATTACTGGTCCAAACTTCACCAAACTTGCATGGATGATGCGTGTTATGATACCAATGCACCTGATGGGCTTGAATGCTGAATCTGAGCCATAGGTTTCGGATGCTGGATGAGGTTTAGTTTTTTGGAACAGGTCACATGTTTTATAGATGATAGCTTGCATAGTTGATTTTACTTTATTATAAATTAAATGCAGAGGTTGCTTTATATGCAGAGCCTGATCTCCATTATCAAGGATGCTAAAGAAATCTCCTACCTCACTCAAACCAGCTCGATAGATAGATGTGTTTGTTGATAAATGATATAACATGATTCCTATGATATAGTATTGTATGATATGAAACAATATTGTTTGATATGATACAATATGATATCATATGTTATATTATAAAAAGTTATACAATACGATATGATATTGTATCAATTTTTTGGATATTTTATGATATGATATTGTATCATGATACTGTTATGTATAGTATTGTATATTATGATACAATATTGTATGATATTATATTGTATTTTTAATTTATTATTTTATCACATGATACAATTACATAAGATATTGCAAAATATTATATTGTATCCTATGATACAATATTGTATATTCTATAATATTGTATCATACAATATTGTATAATATGATATTGGTTTCAGTAATATAGAATTATATCACATGAAATTGTATTATATGATATTGTAATATTATATAATATTGTATGATATGATATTGTATGATATGATATTGGTTTATATGATATATTATCTTAGCTGCAATACTGTAGTCCTCTCCCGATTTTTTTTTTTTTTTTTTTTTTTTTTGGGAGAGGGCTACAACTCCATAGGATCTCCGTAATGGTGCAAGTGCGGGAGTGATTCACTCCCGCAACGATTTCGTCTCAAATCGTATATAAATGACAATAACATCTGCATTTCTTACCTGAACTCAAATATTGTGGATGTCTATGGCATAAATTAATCCAAAAATATCAAGTATAGTCCATATATCGGTTATTTTTCGTGTATGTCAACAACGCAAGTTGAATTTGTCCGCCATGTTTACTGACCTTGACCGGTTTTATTTTGGGACAGCCAATGAGAATTTAGGAGCGGATCTTGAACTGAATATAGGAATTCCCCTATTTTAAACATAATTAACGCGGTAAATATGAATTTTCCTGTATATACCATTTCCTTAAATGATTTTTTAGTGATAGAACGAGGTAAGATCGATTATTTACACTGACATTCATGTTATCAAGCCCATCAAAACTCCAAGTGTAAATCCCATAAAATCACGCGAGAACTGTCATGGCTGCTGAAAAAGACGACTGGTAAACATGCTGATGTGTTTTATCTGGTTTTGATTTATATACGGTTAGTTTGTTCAACCTGAATTAAAAAATCATTTTATCTAAAGGAAGTCAAATATAAAATCGATCTTTTCAGACCGAAGTCAGTCGCATTAAAAAATTAATTTTGCACCATTACGAAGATCCTATGGAATTGTAGCCCTCTCCAGTAAACATCAGATATAAAAAAATCGGAGAGGGCTACATTATTGCAGCTAATATTATCTTATCACATGAAATTGTATTATATGATATTGTAATATATATTATTGTGTCATATGATACAATATGTATAATATAATAATGTATTTTATAATAGTTTGCTTTATCACATAATATTGTATCATTTGATAAGATACAATGTTGGAATCAAATTATATTGTATTATATGATATAATATCATATAATGTATCAAATATGTTTCAGTGTCATTCAATACAATATCATATTATATTATACAATATAATATGTTTCAATGTTATGATGTATTATGTAATATGATATTGTAATATAATACTATATTGTATTATATTTTATGATATTGTATTATGTGATCAAATACAATAAGGTATAACACAATACAATGTCATATCATACATTACAATATCAAATCTCATTATTGTTTATTACGGTATTTTATTGTTTTTTATGATATATATTATAAATATGACATGATACAATATTTAATTTTATATCATTGTATTGATTAACATATGAACATATGATTATCATAAAAAAATTTTATCAGATGATATACGATATTTTGTCAAAACAGAATCCATGAATATCCAAGATCATAAAGTATGATTTTCATATAAAATGATAAAGGTGGTCTTATGAAGGTGATGTCTCAAAATGGTGATGCTCCGTCACGGTGAGCTTAGTAATCTATGATTACCTATGTTTATTACTGTAATGCTACGGTATGTTGTTGGCTCACCTAAGCTGAAACTCAAGCTAAAATTAGTGAAAGAAAGTACACAATACTCTAAATTTTAAGAAGATAATTATGAATTATTAAGAATTATTTTTATTTTTCAGAAATCTTTAAAAAATCAATTGGTCAGGAGAGGTGAAACTTGTATATAATATTATATTTTTGAGATGTAAAACCCATAGTGAACGTAATCCTTATGAATTTTAAGCTTATAAAGACGAAGTAAGGGGTAGCTGATTCACTCAGTACCTATTGCAATTGGTCTCTGTCAGTTGTTCGCAATGCATTAACAATTTTACATTTTTAACTTTTTCTTGAAAACTGCAAAACCAAATGCTACCATTTTTGGTGTGAAGCATTTCTATGGTAAAAGGAATCAAAACTGTGAAATTCATAGCCTTGCCACCCCTGGGCCTCAAACTAAAGCCGGGGACAAATATGCAAAAAAGGCCAAATTTCCTTCTCTACTCCCACATATTTGGATGAAGAACTTAATGCATGGTTGCGATATCCATGAAGCCCTCTACCAATGTTGTTAAACTCATGGACCCTATGTGAGGCCCTATAGTGGGGCCAAATGTGGCCATATAGTAAAATGTATAGAATCTTTAAAAACTCTTCTTTTCTCGCCCATATACATTTTGGAAAAAACCAAGATACATGGTGATAATGTCTGTGAAGCCCTCTACCTAAATTGTGAAATTAATGACCTCTTGGACAGAGGTTCAGGGTCTAGGGCGGGACCAATAAGCCAAAAGTGAAAATGTATTTAGATTTAAACTTCTTCTTTACTCGCATACATATTTGAGAAAACCTATCTGCATGAATATGATGTCCATAAAAGCCTGTACCTTAAATGTGAAATTCATGGGCCATGGGTCTCGTGTTAAGACCCTAGGGTGGGGCAAGTATGGCGAGTATAACTGTATTATATCTTAGAAAATGTTCTTCTTTAGGCCAATATATATTTTAGAAAAACTAAATGCATTGTTATGATGTCTATGAAGTCCTCTACCAAAGTTGTGAAATTGGTGGGGCCTATATGGCTACATAGAAAAAAGGATTTGATTTAATATTTATACCCCCTGCAAAAAAAAAAAATTTTTTTTGGGGGGGGGGCATAGGAATCACCTTGTCCGTCCGTCTGTCTGTGCAAAATTTGTATAGAAAAAGTGCAAAATTCGTGTCCCGTCCATATCTTTCTTATGGAGAAACATTGGAAGTTCTTACTTCACACAAAGATTGCTTATGACCTAAGGGTGTGTCATGATCTTGAACCAAGGTCATTCGGGCAAGGTCAAGATCACTGGCAGAAATAGTGAAAAATTCGTGTCCGGTCCATATCTTTCTTATGTAGAAACATTGGAAGTTCTTACTTCGCACAAAGATTGCTTTTGACATAAGAGTTTGTCATGACCTTGATCCAAAGTCATTCTTGCAAGGTCAAAGTCACTTCACAGAAAAAGTGCAAAATTCGGGTCCCGTCCATATCTTTCTAATAGCAAAGCATTGAATGTTCTTACTTCACACAAATATTGCTTATGAGCTAAGGGTATGTCATGATCTTAAACCACAGTCATTCGGACAAGATGAAGGTCACTGGCAGAAATA
This sequence comes from Magallana gigas, assembly GCF_902806645.1. NCBI lineage: Eukaryota > Metazoa > Mollusca > Bivalvia > Ostreida > Ostreidae > Magallana > Magallana gigas. The sequence continues at coordinate 50,965,672 of NC_047563.1, forward strand.
GTGTAAAATTCGTGTCCGATCCATATCTTTCTTATGTAGAAACATTGGAAGTTCTTACTTCACACAAAGATTGCTTATGATCTAAGAGTGTGTCATGACCTTGATCCAAGGTCATTTGGGCAAGGTCAAGGTCACTGGCAGGAAAAATGCAAAATTCGTGTCCGTTACATATCTTTCTTATGGACAAATATTGGAAGTTCTAAATTCACATAAATATTGCTTATAACCTGAGGGTGTTTCATGACCTTCACCCAAGGTCAATTGAGGAAGTTCAAGGTCATTGTTAAAAAAATGCTTAAATCCTATCTTGCCTTGTATGAATGGAAATAATTAGAAGCTAAAATTTGACACAAAGCTTGCTTGTCTCAGCCACATTAAATAAATAAAATTGAATTTAAAGAATAGAAATTGGTTTGTATACTCTTATTAGCATTAACAGTTTAAAAAAATAGAGCAGTTGTTATTTATAGAAAGGGACGGTGAAATAGATTCATCCAATATTTCTATAATAGAAAAAATACATGAGCTATGATTTTTTTCTTAGCGGGAGTATCAACTGTGAGCTTGCTCTTCTGCACTATCACAGTTGTGGGAGATAAAGTCATGCATTGTTATCATGTTCATAATGTCTTGAGATTTAGTTGTAAAATTCACTGCCCAGGCCACGAGGCAGAAGTTTGGGCTTTTTATTTGGGAAGGGGGAGGGGTGATAAATATGGCAATTTATTGAAAATTATTTTTCTTTGTGCAATAGCTGTGTGCCAAACATTTACAATTTTTACAATTCTAACGTCATCTTGAAAAATACATGGTAAATTGTCGTTTGGCAACAGTCAGAGGAGTCTCAGTTTAGGATTTAGACTTCCGGAAGAAGCTTAAAATCCAAACATAAGACTATCTGACATGTCAATCTAAGGATATGGTTCTCAGGTGATCGTCAAGGTCTGTGGGCCTTTTGTATCTTATGATTCGTAAATAATGTCATACAATACACTATGAACTTTAGTTTAATGTGATACAATATTATTTAAAATATTATTTAATGATGTGTCAATTACAATTTTTACGATAATTACGATATTTTAATAAAGATCATTAACTTTGATTTTCATATATTTACATTTTCCAGTGTCTTTGCCTGTGATAACACTACGTATCGATTTTGTTCTATATAACCCATTATACAAATGACGCCCCATTGAGGCGCCAGCGGGGTTAGCTTATTTATATTTAAATATTTAATCGCACGATGGCTAAAAATTATATAAATATAGGTAATAAGGAATCATTCTTTGAATATTATGAGGTGATAATTTCGGTCGGGGCGTGACCAAATATATCATAAAGCCCTTGGGGCTTTATTGGATTTGATCACGCCCCGACCAAGATTATCACCTCATTGTACTCAAAGAATGATTCCTTATTTCTTATATAATATGATAAAAGTGATCTCATAAAGGTACAACATTGTCTTAGTGAGCTCTGTACTCTTTGATTACCAAAATACATTGTCAAGACAATTTGAGGCAAAATAACATGAATTTTGATATTAGTTTTGTCATAGTTATATCTATTAGATAAGTAAGGAAATATTACATGTGATTAGCTCAAGATAAGCACCCAATATTTTGCTATAAATCATTTTGTAAACAAGCAATCATTACCACAATTTTTGAGATTCCATGCCCAATAGTGTAAAGAAGCCAAGGAGATATCATCATAATAGTATATTACTCCTGAGATTATTGAAAAAGAATAAGCAAGTTAGTTCCAGTCAGTATCTGTATGCAGAAATTGCTTTGGTTTACGTGGATTATGACAGTAAAAAAAATTAATAAATCTTAACGTTTGGTATTTAGCTCACCTGAGCTGAAAGCTCAAGTGAGCTATTCTGATCACATTTTGTCTGTCGTCCGTCTGTCTGTCTTTCTGTCCGTCTGTCTGTAAACTTTTCACATTTTCAACATCTTCTCAAGAACCACTGGGCCAATTTCAACCAAACTTGGCACAAAGCATCCTTAGCCTAAGGGGATTCAAAGTTGTGAAAATTAAGGACTACGCCCTTTTGCAAAGGGAGATAATTAGGAGTTTATGAAAATGTTCGAGAAATTTTCAAAAATCTTGTGTGGAAGCATCCTCAGGTAGTGTAGATACTCAATTGTGAAAATCATGACCCCCCCCCCCCCCCCGAGAGTAGGGTTGGGCCACAATGGGGGGTCGAATTTTAACATATGAATATATAGAGTATATCTTTAAAAATCTTCTTCTCAGAAACTAATCGGCCAGGAAAGCTAACACTTGCGTGGAAGCATCATCAGGTAGTGTAAATTCAAAATTGTGAAAATCATGATCCCCGGGGGTAGGGTGGGGCCACAATGGGGGGTCGAAGTTTTACATAGGAAAATATAGAGTAAATCTTTAAAAATCTTCTTCTCAGAAACTAATCAGCCAGGTAAGCTTAAACTTGTGTGAAAGCATCATCAGGTAGTGTAGATTCATAGTTGTGAAAATCATGACCGCCGGGTGTAGGATGGGGCCACAATGGGAGGGGGGGGGGGTCAAAGTTTAACAAAGGAATATATTGAGTAAATATTTAAAAATCTAATTCTCAAAAACTAATCAGCCAGGAAAGCTGAAACTTGTGTGGAAGCATCCTCAGGTAGTGTAGATTCAAAGTTGTGAAAATCATGACCCCCGGGGGTAGGGTGAGGCCACATTGGGGGGGGGTGTTAAAGTTTTACATAGGAATATATATAAAATCATGATCCCTGGGGTAGGGTGGGGCACAATGGGGGGTCGAAGTTTTACATAGGAATATATGGAGTAAATATTTAAAAATCTTCTCCTCAGAAACTAATTAGCCAGGAAAGCTGAAATTTGTGTGGAAGTATCCTCAGGTAGTGTAGATTCAAAGTTGTGAAAATCATGATCCCTGGGGGTAGGGTGAGGCCACATTGGGGGGGGGGGTGTTAAAGTTTTACATAGGAATATATAGAGTAAATCTTTAAGAATCTTCTTCTCAGAAACTAATCAGCAAGATGATTCTTTGTAATTGTTAAGACTTTGGCTCCAGGACAATTCTTTGGTCTCACAAGAAGGTTCAGAGTAGCTCAATATCCCATATATAAACAATTGTAAAGGATCTTTTTGAGAACTGCAATACTCAACATGTGAAATGACTATACAATTGAAACAGGCAGCTATTTTTTCATTGGAATCTTTTTGTATTACTGTATTGAGTTATTGCCCTTGATTTATTGATTCTTGATTATTTTAATTAATGCATCCACTGTTATCCAATTATTGTGATGATTATTTTTATACAATAATTAATATGCAATGTATATATATTGTTCTGCATAAGTATTTTTGGGTTAGGACGGATTAGTTTGTTTATTTTTGATTTCCAATTTTTAGATACTATGAATTATTTTAGGCCGTCACATATATAGGGACAGTGTCTACTGATTTACATTGAGCGACTGTTTGGGGTTAAACTTAAACAGTTTGGGATAGATTGAGTGTGTGGACATCCCTGCTCTATCTAATTTCGTGTTTTCTAACCTACGATACAGAGTATGCGGTCATCCCTGCCCTGTATCGCATCGATACAAGAGTGCGGTCATCCCTGCTTGTAATGGTGGTGGTTGCGGCGGAGCACTAGTGTGTGGTCATCCGTGCTGGTGTTCTGGCCTTTCTAACGCAGTGTGCGGCAATCCCTGCTTGCGTTAACGTTGGTACCTGTTGAGTTGCGTAGGTGTGCGGTCATCCCTGCCTGCGTTACGTTGAGTCCCTTTATATGTGCAGGAGCGGTGATTTAAGTCTGCTCTTGTAAATATTGGCAGCAATCAGCGCTATCCCAGTCTATCTCCGGTACGGGCCCGCGGGGATCACAGGCAGTGACCCCCTTGCACGTTACAAAATCATCCTGTTAGTACATAAGAATATCCAGGGGGGAAAATGGATTTTATTTATACAGGATCTACATGTATTATTGTACATTGTCCATATTGTTTGTATTATGACTCCATTGAGCTGATTGTTCCTCAGATGAGCGATATGGCCCATGGGCCTCTTGTTTTTCTCACCTAAATACATCACTCTTCACATATTGTTGCAACATTATGAGGCGTCTTTGTTTTTAAAATCACAGAAAAAAGTATTTTTAATGGACTATTCATTAGTAAATGTTGGGTAAACTTATCACCTTATTCAACAAGCATTTTAGTTTCCAGTAATTACGATAATAAAATGTGTGCTGTTAACAATGTAAAAAAAAAGTGGATTATGATAAAGTTTATTTTGTTTGTTCATTGAAGGAAATGACAGGAAAAAAACGGTAGAGGTTGAGGAAGACGAAATCCCCGGTAAGAATTTGAAATCATGTACATTAAGGCAAACATTAAATAATCGAGTTTTTAAAAATTAATTCAGTAGTATAGAGCGCTTTACGCCTTTAAGCCCATATATTGAAAAATATATTTTCAAGAAAAGTATATGGTATAAACGTGATTTACTCCTAAATATTCAGTTGTTGGAACAAATGCTATAAGTAGTTTAAGGCTTTGCAAAAGTTTCCACAAGCAGAAAATTTTGTTACTGTTATTTTCACATAATTTCGTTAAGGTGGCAAGAATCTTTTTTAATGCAAATCACTGAAGCCAGGTTGTGTGTACCAGAAGTATGTTAATAGAATTTCCTCAGCTCCTCTTTAAGCACGGATACCTTTTATTTACTGCTTGTAAGACAAGTCATAGGTATCGATTGCTTAATGAGGTAAAGATTATTAGAACTGGTTTTTTTAAGTTTTTAGGTTTTTTTTGGACAGCCCATATGTTTAATAGGTAATAGTACTATTTTAAACTCCCATAGTTGTTTTAACAATAATATATTTGAATCACAGAGGTAGTTTCAAATGCAGAGCTTGATCTTTATTATTAAAGATGATAACACATTTTTACCTCGCTCAAACGTACTTGATCGATGATTATATAACATTATTCTTATGATGTAATATTCGTATGATATGATACAATATTGTATGATGTGATACAATATTGTTTATATGATACAATAATGCATCTTATATTATGTTGTAAAATTTATATATAACAATATGATATTGTATCAATTTTTTGTTTGTTAAGATATGATATTGTATCATGACATTGTTATATAAACGATTGAAATATTTGTAAAATATGATATAGTATCATATTTTATTTGTATCACAGGATATTGTTACATAAAAAATTGTATCAGATTAGACAATATTGAAATGTATTTTTATATCATATGATACAATATTTTAAAACATGATATTGTATTATATAAAATATTATAATATCACATGAAATTGTAATGTGTGATTTTGTATTGTATAATATTGTATCATATGATACGATATTGTATAATATGATATTGTATTATATGATATATTACAGTGTCATAAGATTGTATCCTCTAATAAAATATCATTTTATGTATCATAAATATATGATATGTGATATGATATAGTATCATATGATTCTGTATTGCGTCATATATTATATCTCATGCTAATGTATTATGTTATTATACACAATAATGTAAAACATGATACAATAACGTGTAATTGTATGTAAAACATGACATAGTTTGATATTATGTCATTTAATAATTATGTTACAACATCATGTTGTATCATTACATATTACTGTATGATATTTTAACTTATGATATCTTATATTTCACAATATTGTATAATATCATTGATTGCAATATCTTATTCTATATTAGTGTATTGATAAACATTGTATCTTACAATACCGTATGAAATAAACATATGATTATCAAACACTTTTTCAACAAATGATTTACGATATTGTGTAAAAACAGTATCCATTGATATGCAAGATCATTAATTATGATTTTTAGCTCACCTGAGCCAAAGGCTCAAGTGAGCTTTTCTGATCACAATTTGTCCATTATCTGTCGTCGTCGTCGTCGTTGTCGTCGTCGTTGTTGTAAACTTTTCATATTTTCATCTTCTTCTCAAGAACCACTGCGCAGATTTCAACCAAATTTTGCACAAAGCACTACTAGGTGAAGGGGATTCAAGTTTGTTCAAATGAAGGGCCACGCCCTCTTTAAAGCTGAGATAATTGAGAATTATTGAAAATTTGTTGGTATTTTTCAAAAATCTTTCTTCTAAAAAACTATTAGGCCTGAAAAGCTTAAACTTGTGTGGAGGCATCCTCAGGTAGTGTAGACTCACGTTTGTTCAAATCATGGTACCCGGGGGTAGGGAGGAACCACAAGAGGGGGGATCAAGTTTTACATAGGAATATATAAAGAAAATCTTTAAAAATCTTCTCAAAAACTATCAGGCCAGAAAAGCTCAAATTAAAACGGGGGCATCTTCAGATAGTGTAGATTCATGTTTGTCAAATTATGGTCCCCGGGGAAAGGGTATGGCCACAAATGGGGGATCAAGTTTTACAAAGGAATATAAAGAGAACATTTTTAAAAAATCTTCTTCTTAAAACCATTAGGCGAGAAAAGCTCAAACTAAAGTGGAAGCATCCTCAGGTAGTGTTGATTCAAGTTCGTTCAAATCATAGTTCCTGTTGGTATGGTGGGGCCACATTGGAGGAATGGATCTTTACATATAAATATATAGAGAAAATCTTTAAAAATCTTCTTCTCAAAGACCATTAGGCCAGGAAAGCTAAAATGTAAGTGGAAGCATCCTCAGATAGTGTAGATTCAAGTTTGTTCAAATCATAGTCCCTGGGGGTAGGGTGGGGCCACGATGGGGGGATCAAGTTTTACATAGGAATATAAAGAGAACATTCTTCTCAAAAACTATTAGGCCAGGAAAGTTCAAATTTAAGTTGAAGCTTCCTCAGATAGTGTAAATTCAGGTTTGTTCAAATCATTGTCCCCGGGGGTAGGGTGGGGCTACAATTGGGGGATCAAGTTTTACATAGGAACATATAGAGAAAATCTTTAAAAATCTTCTTCTCAACAAGAGGCCTATGGGGCCACATCGCTCACCTGAGCAACAATGGGCGTTCAAAAGATATTGTGCCGTATGGTCTTTCGGTAGAATAACAAAAAATAACTAGAACTTTTTTTGTCTTCAACAAAAAGTAAGGGCTTTTCGACAGCCCCAGTTTCCCATTTTTATTTAAAGTGTCAAAAAAAATATCTCTAATTTATTTCCAAATTTTCTAAATGCCTCAGTTTAACCAGTTGCTTAAATAGGAATTATGAGTACTGCAGTGTGAAAAGAAAGATAACTCTAGAATTTAACAAGTAGCTACACTTCTAATTTTCAAAATTTCAAAAAATCAAGTAAGCATTCATTCCTGGGACGCAAAACTTGGTATGTCAAGAGTATTTATGCTCTACATTCTTGGAGAAAAGCGAGAAAACTCTTCCAAAAGACAATTTTGAAACTTAAATAAGATATTATCTTTGGTCCTTCAAAACCCATTTAAGGAGTCAAAAAGTGCCCTTTGGACTAAATTTTCTTAATTGTACTCTCTACTCTGAACTCTAAGCCGAAAAGATTTTAAAATGAAAAAGTAACAGCTAAAGGGCTGTTTTCAACTTTAACCCCTCTAGATCCCTTATTTTTCAAAATTTTAATCCCAAAACCTTTTCCGGTCTGCGTATTTGGTCCTTTATTTTAAAACTTACTTGAAAACTCTTTGAGAAAACGTGGCACGCGTGATTTCAGTTTATCATTAAAACACCAATAGACGATTTTTTATCAACTTATAAAACCGGAAGTTGTGAATTGTTTCAAACGAAACTTTAAATATATGATAATTATGACAGTTTTAACATTTCCCATTCCTCATTTAACAAATTTGGTGGTAATTTCAATTTTTACTTTTTTCATCCGCCCTTTTTTTATAGGTTGAAGTCTAATATCTCGAAAACAAAAAGAGATAGAAAAAAGTTGTCGCTTACAATTTTGTATATCAAACTATGAAGTATCTAAATCCAAAATTTCATAGTTTATTATCAAAAAATAAAATAGATACAAAGGTCCTTTTAATTTTTTGTTTTTTGCATGTGTAAACCGGAAGTATATAGACCGGAAGTCCAAAAAGAGAAATACGGGAGAACTAGAAATTGCTTAAAGAATCCAACATTAAATTTTTATTTTTCGGTTCCGTTTTCAAAAAATCCATGACGAAACTTTGTCGAGAAGAATAATAATAATAAAGCAGAACGAAAACAATAGGTCTTTTCGACAGAAAGTCGAAAAGCCCTAAATATTGTAAAGTATTCGAATTTTACACTTATTTTTGCATACACGTAATCTTTGACATTGTACCTTCATGAAATACTATTTTTTACCAGAATAAGAAAAGCCTAAGCAAGATATAAAACTAAACATTTGGTAGGGGTAAACTGTTAAGTTGTTTACTTCCAATTCCCTATATTTTCGTTCTGCCCCCCCCCCCTCCCCCCTTTGTAAAGCGATCAAAATATATGAGAAAAAATATAATAGTTATTGTTTTTTATTTAAAAAATCCTACATGTATAGATGTGAAGAAGAAAATTGTACCTCAATGTGCTCAATTCCTCAAATGAAAAACATTCAAAAATGTTATTTGTCTTCTTCATTATGATTAAATGACTGTTATTTACTTCGCGTACAAACCAGGATAATTTTCCGCTGTGATATTTTCTAAGGAATAGCGATAATTACTTTATCCCCACAACAAAAATGTGTCAGAACTATGGTAACTGTTTTAAAGATGTCGTTTTTATTTACTCGTGTCTGAAAAACTATCAAAATTGATGTAGATTTCACATTATTTATTGTATAAAGAGAGGGGCCCCAGAGAGTAGGTATATACAGAATATCATTTTTTTATTTTGTTTGTACAAGTATTTAACATACTCTTATTCGTATAGAATTTCTAATGTTCAACCAGAATTTCAGCGTCAATCGGAGAATTATAAGGAAGATACAGAGCTCACAGTTTGCCTAGGTTTGAGTCATATTTTGTTCACATGAGTTTATTACATTCAGCTTAAGATTTTTAACTTGGTATTTCCTATTCAGCATTTAAAATGGGGGAAAAAATGGCCCAAGATTTTCAATTGTTTTGTTCACTTAAGACCAGTTCACTGGAATTTGAGGTTCAAAATCAGTTTATACAAATGTACACAAACACAGTCAAGGATCACATGTCCAGTAGGAGTAATAATGACGAAATACAATACAATAAGTTGTTAAAGTTGGTTTTGGAAGAACAGACTTTGAAATTTTTTAATAAATATTGACAAATTTTTACTTTTTTAATCTTTGGTTTTCAAGATCTGTGTACAAACATAGAATTGTGAGCAAATCTCTGTATCTTGCTTATAATTCGAAGCGTAACACTCAAATATGGTTAGTAAATAGAAATTGTAAGCAATTAAACACAAGAAACATGCACTATAACAAATAAAAAACAATTTATTTTTTCGAAATGAATCATATATATACATGTATATACCTACATTTTTCCGTCAGCGATATCCAACTCTTTTTTAACTGAATAAACTCGAGAAAATGCCGAGCATCTCAACACAACCTATTGCATTAATCTACCATTACGCAAAAGATGATGCCGAATTACCGAAAGAATGAATTGTATTTCAGTACTTTTTTGATACATCAGATTTTGCTTAATTTGCGCCGGTAAACAGTTAACTGTTTGATTTACCGAAGTTTCTGTTTGATTTGATACAAAAAAATCACGGAATACAGACGATAGTTCCCAGGTTACAAAGCATAAATAATGAAAACGAAACGAAAATCAGAACAAGCTAACACCAACGTCATGTGTGAAAACTGTCAACGCATTGAAATATTTAGCCTCCATTTACTTCACAAAATCGGCACCAATATATTTTGCATGTTTCAAAAATTTCCCTTCGTACGCGAACTGTTGCACAACAAGCAAATTCATCATAGTCAGATCGACCTTTTTTCGTATAATGTCATGGCTGCTTTCAACAAAGAACCTCGTTTTAGAAGTATGGAATACGAGTCTTGGTGAAATGGGTATGCAAACCCTGGCCGTGGCAAAAAAAAAGCCGGGGCAGATCGGCAATCGTCAATTCCAAATACGCATTACTTTGCAGCAATATTTACAGCAAATACAAATATACTTGTCCATCAAATATCCTGAAATTTTAATGAGATTGGCAGATTAATAACTGGCAATCTTTTGTTTTGCCCAGGCCAAGACTTGCCTACCCATTTTACCGGATGCCGAACCCGAAGCTATTAAACTGATTGAAACACGCCTTTCCTTTATTATTATTTTCGTAATAACTCAGATTTGAAACAGAATTACTCCTTAATTTGTGCAATTTTTATTTTCCTTCCCATTAGGATAATTTATGCTAAACTACGTTGAATTGGACTCAGTAGTTCTTGAGAAGAAGATTTTTAAAACTGCACCCCCCTTTTTCTACATTTTCAAGGATTTTCCGCTTTGAATACAGATCGGACTTTTATTTCTGCACTTTATATTCGCCCTCCCATAAGGATGCTTTTAGTTGAAATTTGGTTGAAATTGGATAAGCGAAGAAGTTCAAAATGTAAAAAAGTTTACAGACGGACGAACGGACAGACGAATGACGGACAAAAGGTGATCAGAAAAGCTCACTTGAGCTTTCAGCTCAGGTGAGCTAAAAACTATTAGGCCAGGAAAGCTCAAATGGATTCAAGTTTGTTCAAATCATGGTCCCTGGGGGTAGGGTGGGGCCACAATTAGGAGGATAATTTTTTATACGGGAATATATAGAGAAAATCTTAAAAACGATTTCTTTTAAAAACTATTTGGCCAAAAAAGCTCAAATTGGCGTGTAACCATCCTCAAATAATGTAGAGTTAAGTTTGTTCAAATCATGGTCCCTGGGGGTAGAGCGCTAGCGGGGTACAATGGGAGGAACAATTTTATATAGAGAGAAAATCTTTAAAAATCTTCTTCTCAAAACTATTAGGCCAGGAAAGCCCAAATTGAGTGGAAGCATCCCCAGATCGTATAGATTCAAGTTTGTTTAAATAATAGTCATGGGGTAGGGTGAGGCCACAATAGGGGATGAATTTTTACATAGGAATATATAGAGAAAATCTATAAAAATCTTCTTTTTAAAGACTATTTGGCCAGAAAAGCTTAAACTTATGTATAGGCATCCTCGGGTAGTGTAAATTCAAGTTTGCAAAATCACAGTCCCTAGTGGTAGGGCGGGGCCGTAATGGCGGTTTGAAATTTTACATAGGAATGTATAGAGAAAATCTTTAAAAATATTCTGGGAAAGTTTTACGGTCCAAAACTCAGTACTTAGTGTGAAAGCACAGGTTATGCAGATTTTAGTTTGATGAAACCATGATTCCCTAGAGAAAAGTGGGGCCACGAAATTGGGGGGGGGGGGTATATAGGAATAGAGAAAAATCGTCTTACAGGTACAACAACAAAAGGGGCTTGGTATTGAAAAAAAGGTGGATTAAAATTGGCAGATATTCAAAAAAAATTTTAGTAAGATCTACTGTACTTAGTTTTAAAGATATTTTGATACTGTAATGCTAATTTGATCAGAATTAAGGCACTTGTTGTTCAGGTGAGCGATGTGGCTCCTGGACCTCTTGGTATATCATATGATAAATATGATAAATAGAGATGATGCCTCATGCAGGTGGTGCCTCGTGAGTTGTAATGTAATGTATGCGAAATCTATTACTTATTTTTTTCTGTGTGAAAACCAAACAGCTAATTTTGCTATTAGATAAAAATGTCATAGTTTCTTTTCTTCTTTTTAGATATACATTTAAAGGAAGACAATGATCCAATACAGGTAATTCTTTTGTTTAAAAGTTATATGTAAGGTCTAAGTGGTAAATAAAAAAATATATTAGGATCAGGCTTGGGGTAATGTTAAATGTAATGGTAACGATTGTAATGCATTACATGCTTTCAAAGTAATGTTAGTAATATGTAAGGTAACAAAATTAACGTTACAAGTAATGGTAATGTAATGCATTACTTTCCAAAATTTAATGTAATGCTGGCATTAAATGGCATTACTTTGCATTACTATGCTTATTTATGCATGTTCACTTTAACAAATGTGATGAATAACTGAATAGCTGAAATTGAATTTGATTAACTTTATTAATATAAAGAAGAAAAAAATAATTCTTGAAATGAAAATGTTTTAGTTGCATTATTAAAAAAGGTTTATGAAATTTCATTTTAAAATTGTTCATATTACTAGATATAACAACAGTTTCATAACACTGTTATGAGTGTTGTTATCAAGAGTTTTAAATCATTTAAACAGTTAACTCCAGTTAGTTTGCGCTTTAATAAAGATGTGTCTACAACACACTATGCCCCAAGGATAACCTAAGTATCAAAACAATTAATTGTCATAAGAAGTGCTAAACACCCCAATCCCGTTCCTTACGCCATGTCACAATAGGATAGAGGACAGACATGCATCTCAAAGGGCAAAATGAATGCACTGTCCATCCATGATAAAAATCAAAATCACTTCCAATATTATAACCCCTTTGAAAATAATTTCTCTCTCTCTCTCTCTCTCTCTCTCTCTCTCTCTCTCTCTCTCTCTCTCTGTTGTATATTTAGTACAATAGTTTGGACTGATAGTAAATACAGGATTCATGTATTATGAGGCCCCTTTCAAAGGGGAGACATTGTTTTTGTCGACTTTCTTATTAAGGTCTTCCGTTTCCAATGGAAGACTTTATTGTTTTCGTAAGGTTTTTACTGAACTAAATTTTTCAAAACTGAATATTTCAAAAACGATTCAACGGATTTTCACGAAAAGTTCACAGATAGAAGACAGTACCTAAAGCTTTGCATACTTATCTTGTCGAATATGACGTCACTTCCGTTTGTCAACGTCGTTCAATTTACTTTATTCAAAAATTCATTTTGTCCAGCAAATATTTAAATAACGGTTGAAGATAGAAACTTTTCAAAGATAGAAATTTTCAGCAATGATAGATCTACCTTTGGAAGGATGCCCTTAGGTTTAAAAATTAACGTCCGTCACTTCCGGTCGTCACCAGTAGGAAAGACAAAAATCGATTTTTTCAATCTTGTTCTTTTTTGATGTTTTTCTGTTGGGTTGATAGTGACCCTTTCTCTGATTCCGAATATGTAATTCATTTTAAAATCCGTCGACGCATTCTCGAGATATTAAGCATCAAAGTCTGGAAGCGAAAGTCTGAGTAGCTCAGTCGTTAGAGTTCTGGACATGTGCCCAGGCGACCTGGGTTCAAGCCCAAGTGCCGAAAAAAAAAATCTTTCAGTCCCAGCTTCCACTGCTCCTGTAGAACGTTTATTTAGTATAGCTGGGAAGTTTTTCAAACTAATAGGATGCAGTTAAAAGATGACACCTTTGAAACTTTGATCGTAAAGTGCAACAGCAATCTTTTGTCTTAAAGTGTCCTCAGCATAGAGAAATCCGATTAAAATATATTAAGAAATATAACTGGGAAAAACCCTCTGTTTATAAATTAATACAATTAAGTGTCAAAAATTATAAAAATTTGTGTAATATGGGCAAATATTTCTTTTTAGCTTTTTAATAACCGCAACATTATTCCATAAATAGTTTTCTATTATGCATTAATTCTGTGTCATTATTTCATATCTGACATTGTATCATGCCAAATGTCTATAAATCCTTATGTAATATGTTGATCATAATGCCACAATATTATTATATATGGAGCAAATAAAGAATGACTTTTGTATATATAGCCATTTAATATGAACCTGTAGATATGTTAAAGAGTGATTCATATTTGAAACATTGGCAAAAACTCTTTATTAGCTTTACTTTTTTAAAACAAAGTAAGGTAATGGTAATGCATTACTTTACTCATGTAATGGTAATGTAATGCATTACTTGAAGAAAATAAAGTAATGGCAATGGTGATTTAATGCCCGATTTCATGAAGTAATGGTAATGTAATGCATTACTTTACAATGTAATTTTTGTTTTATGTATTTACGTTTTATGTTGTATCCTAGTCTAGGATACAACATAAAACGTAAATACATAAAACAAAAAATGGTATTTTTTAATTTGAATTCAGTGCTAGCTGCGCTCTTGATTTTGCTATTTGATTTGTTGAATTTGAATGTAACCAAACAATGTTAAGTCGTTCGGTGCTTAAGTCTTGATATAACTAATTTAGACTATTTATAAATCTGATGTAATTATGAATAAAAATTTGATATCAAAATATAGCATGATTAAAAAATTTTGTAAGGGATTCCAACCAATCAACGGGTCAGAGTTTACAAACTGCTGTACATGTATTAGTGTTTTTACATGTATTTCAACGTTTAGTCATTACATTTGCAGAACTGATAGGATTTTTCCATCATAATCATTATTATTACAAAAAGCATCGTTAGTGTAAATCGTTTTGATTTGATCAATATCTGAATGATTTTTATATCTTTAGGCTGTTGATAAAAACTTTTATCAAGGATTTCATTTTACAGGAATGCCAGAGATTGGTTCAGGACGTCAATGATACACTGGAAAATCTAGTATTTATTCAACTTGAGCATGGTCATAACAAAGCCTTATTGCTTGATAAAAGGTTTGATATTCCAGCTCTTTTGTCCGAAGAGTCCAATGAAAAGATAAGGGAAGAAAGTCAGTACCTGAAATCCTGTGAGACGCAGATGATTAACTATTTTAAACGTGGAAGCAATGTTAGAAAAGAAGTTTCCAAAAAAGAATGAGATATAATAAAAATATATCATCTTACAGCCATGAAATTAAACGTTTTGTGACATTAAGTATCTATGTAGTTAAAAGACTATATTTATTTAAAACTTGTTTAAAACTTATTTAAAACATGTTAGAATTTTTGAATGTGCCTATGATGGAAGAGATGTGTATAAAATTAAAATTTTTAATGTTTTACATATTTGTTTTTACAATTAAGCGAGAAACGTTACCATCAAGGGGAAAGTATACCAATCACTCCTACTTTATCATTATCATACCGTTTATATTTTAAAATTGTTTTTTCAACTGCATGACTCTAAACAAACATGATAATTATTTAATTGAATATAATATCGTTCTTTTTATAGTAAATGAACTTGATCAGATATATTTAAGGTGTACACATTGAAACTTACAACATGTCATTTCTTTAAGATTCATGTGAAATTTAGTTTGTTTGTTATAAATGATTAAAAAATAGGAGCTTGTTTTGACTGTTGTGGTGCGTGCTTATTTAGAATGATATACTTGAAAACATGCATTAGTTGTAGGCTGCAGGATACAGTTGGTCAAAGTTGAGTTTGAAATATAGAAGTAGCTGCAATCATGTAGCTCTCTCCCTATTTTTTTTTGGGGGGGGGGGGAGGGGAGGACTACAACTTTATAGGATCTCCGAAATGGTGCAAGTGCGGGAGTGAATGACTCCCGCAACGATTTCGGCTCAAATCGTATATAAACAAGCATTCTGAGAGTATTGCATAAGCAATACACGTCCCCTACCGGTTTGTGGAAATTGTGAAAACAATGCACTGTTATGCAGAATATCGAACCCGAACATTAAAAAATTGTGATATAAAAAGATAATTTTCTCGAAAATATGTCAACCAGACGCTACAAAAGTGTAAACTTGATCTGTAGTTTGACATTTTGAAGCTGTACAGCAAATTTCACATTATTCCTCAAACGCATCAAGAAAAAAAGTATGGAAAAATGAGTGGGACAGACAGGCAGACGGACTGATGGACACAGAGGAAAGCAATAGTCCCCTCCGGTAGGGGACTAATAACAATAACATTTGCATTTCTTAACTGAACTCAATCATGGTAGTTGTGTATGGCATAAATTATTCCGACAATATCAAGAATAGTCTATATTTTGGTTATTTTTTCGTGTATGTCAACAACACAGGTTGAAATCGTCCACCATGATTACTGAGAATTAAAAATTCATATTTGCCGCGTTAATTAGGGCCCCGCAAGGATTTGCAGGTGCCCTATAGTAATCACTCTGTCCGTCCGTCCTTCTGTCCGTCCGTCCGTCTGTCACTCTTCCGTCCACAAATTTCCTGTTTTTTTCTAATAACTTTTTTTATGGTAGCCCAATCAAGTTCAAATTTGGTATGGTACTTCAGTAGGCAGAAATACATATTTTGATGCTAAGTTTGGTTCTCTATGTCTTCTGTTTTGGAGCTGGGGTGGTGGGGTAGATTTTTTATGAATGGGCAAAGAGAGATAACTGCTGAGAATGTTACCATTGCATACATGGAAGGCTGTGCTTTTTTATTTTACAGAATATAAGTATTTGGACTAGAATGAAATATATTCTTTATCAAATACCATCCTTTAAACTGAGGGGTAAAAATATTAGTGTGCAGCTCATGGAATGAGAGTTTAATTTACTTCAAAACAAACATCAGTGCAGACAAAGGTGTTCATTAATCTCGATATGACAGTTAGAGATAAGCCTCTAAATTTTGTGCAGCAGGCAAGATAATTAATCCCAGGGGATTAATTGTTCTGCTCTCTCACCCTTTTCCTCTAAATTTACAATAAGATTTTTTTCCAGAAATGACAGAATGGGGTTATTATCTTTTTATCCAACTTGTGTGTTTTATCCCCTTACTAAGGCTCAAGAAAAAAACACTTTAATTGTTGGATTAAAATCATATCCAACTACAAATCACGAGATCCTATATATTCCAGTTCTTTACATCTTCTGCCGGGCATTTATTTTTCATCATTGTTAATATAAAGAGGATGGAATTCAAAGTTTTTTTCACTTCTCTATATTTATTGTCATAGCGGGGCCCTTCCTGACTGGTCAGTTTTCTAGTTATGTTTAAGTTAGGGGAATTCCTATGTCCCGATTAGGATCCGCTTCTGAATTCACTTAGGGTGCCCCAAAATGAAACTGGATTTAGAATGGTAAAGTCATATTTATATATGACTATCTTTTAAAACATGTCTTGAAATGTATGATATTTGTGTGTAAACAACTTACAAAATGTCTTTATATTTTGCATTATGTACATAATGTTAATAAAAGTCAGATAGCTACATGTAATGTGTTATTGGTCTACTGGAGTAACTTTAATCTGTAATATCAGTTTGTCAGTCAGTCTGACCTCCAACATTGTTTTTAGGACTGTTTTTTTTAAGGCGTCGAGCTTATGCTCGGCAGCCTTCTAGCGATGGTCTGGATTGGCAATCGTCAAAAAATTCATGCTCTGCACCGCCTTTTAAATGCGCACAAGAAATAGCTTCCTTAAAGTATTAAACGTATTATAAGATTTTTATTTCATTTATTCAACTACATTGTGTACAAGAAATCCAACTTTGCCTCCCTGGTTATTGACAAGTCATTGCATAAGTATACATTTGCCTAATCAAGAATGGCGGATGAATACAATAAGGTGTAAACATTCACTAAATATTATTTTAGTATATCGCTTACATTTTAATTGGAGACCGTGCCCAATAGAAATAAAATTTGATATGTAAATTTATTTGTTATCGGGCACGGCCTCCAAAATGAATGTAAGCGATAAACGTATCTAGTGATTTTGTTGCAATAAATAAACACGATAATGCAGTCGATTTGGTTGAGCATTCTAAATAGCACGTGTTGTGGATTTGTTTGTAAACAACCTTACCATAGGTAATCTTGTTTCAAACGGGAATTGAAATAAATAAAAATCCCTATTATTATTAATTAATAGGGACACCCTGTAAATGTATACAAATTATGAACCTTGAAATCGTTCAAAGACTGTTTAAAGCAGAAAGATAATATACTTTATTTTTGAATATTGAAATTTCTTTGATTTTTGTAACCATGATGATTCATTGTATTATAAACGCATCACAACCTAATTTATATGGAAATATACTGATTTTTGTTTTTAAAACACACAAAACATACAGTTTTCATTTATTTTTTTTTAATTCTAATATGTATTATTTGATATACGACAATTAGTACAAAAATTCAAATTATTGATATAATTTTATAAATCTTTATGAAAGAAAATATCAGTTCGACGCCTTTGTGGCTGTTCCGGCCTTTGATTTTAATTTGGATTGGCAAATTGATTTGAAACCTATTATACGTACTTTTCAAATGATGCCGTTCGGATAAACTATGAACTATGAAACGATATTTGATTTACAAAATTTATGCACAGCTTGACAGATCTACGCGTGTGTGTTTAAAAATATGTGCAAGTATTGCCACTGTTGCAAAGCCATTCCGTAATTTAAAAAAAAAAAAAAAAAAAAAAAAACATGAGAAAAAACTAATTTATACACAAAGAGAAAAGTGTATGATAATAAACGAACAATTATCATGAAAGGATAATTGTTGTAATAATACGAGGGTTGTCCAAAAAGTTCGTGGACACATGTAATTTCATTCTAAATAACGACGCTATATTTAGAAAAGTATTAAAATATTTTAATATAGACTATAATAATGCATGTGTATAAAAATCAGAACAATGTTCATTCTTATAATGTAGTTATCACTACAAAAACATTGCCTGTACAGGCCGCACGGCCCAGTCTGACGGTTACACGACGTTTTTATAACGTCGTACGTAGCGCGTTGGTTTCTGTTACTTTTCAACGTAGTCACCTTTGCACTGCAAACACTTCTCACACCTTCTTAGCCTTGAATCGAACACATCCGAATACCATTTACTGTCGATTTTAGATACAATGGTCCGAGGAGCATATTTAAGTTCATCAGAATCCTCAAATCTTACTCCTCTTAGCTGTGATTTGATGAAAGGAAAAATTGCAAAATCCATCGGAGCAAGATCCGGACTGTATGGCGGGTGTTCAAGAAGATCGTATCCTAGGAGTTCGATTTCCAGACCCGTGGAAGTTGCTGTATGTGCTGGTGCATTATCTTGGTGTAGGATGATATTTCCAAGGTCCACAGCCATGGCAGGGCGTTTTTTCTTAATTGCCTTAACTAGGTCGCGGCGTAACACCTGTAATAAATAAAACCAATGTTTCGTTTGGTACACTGTATGTGGCTTTAGAATATGTGAATTTATTCATATATATAGTAATTAAATAAATCAAAATTAAGATTAGAATGTCAGGGTATTAAATTTATGAATTACGATAAGCTAAATGTAGCGAAATGGACGTTTTTAAATCTGTAATTACAATTTAAATGTGATGAAATGGGTAGTTCTCTACCTTGGAGTAGTATGCAGCATTCACCGTCTGACCGGAGGGTACAGCGTGGACCAAAATCATTCCGTGCCGATCAGCAAAGAATATGTACATTTGTTTACCCATGGATTTCGCAACCTTTGCCTTTTTCGGTGCTGGTGAACCCCGGTGTTTCCAAATGCTGGATTCTGTTTTTGTTTCTGGATCAAAATGATGCAGCCAAGTCTCGTCCGTAGTAATGATTCTGTCAAGCCACTTCTCTCCTCCTCTTTTGAAATTCTGTATGAAAGCCTTACTTGTCTGCATTCGTCTTTTGTTGTGCTCATCGGATAAAAGTCTGGGCACCCATCTTGCGCAAACACGACTCATACAGAAGACTTCAGTGATGATATTAAAAACCGAAGATTTGCTAACATCACTTATTGACGCGACTTCTCTTAACGTCAGACGTCTGTCCTTCATGACAATGTCATGAATGCGGGATTTTGTTATATCGTCACAAAGCAACGGCCTTCCACTTCTTTCAGCGTCTTTTAAATCGAAAACTCCATCCGAAAATCGTTTGTGCCACTTAATATAGTATAATTAAGTTTAATTTTAATGAAAACATTCAAAACCACTTTGATCTGATTTGGAATTTTATGACAAATATTTTGGTATACAATATGCATATATAAACCCGTTTAAAATGACAAAAACGCGATTGTCCACGAACTTTTTGGACAGCCCTCGTATAAGTAATATTCATTGGTGAATAAATTGTCAGTCAAAGAATGACATATATTTTCATGAAATAGACAAAAGAGGCAGGTGACGTAGGAATATGAATACTTTTTATTTCTTTTTATTTACATTTCAGGAGGGAATTGATTTAAAAAAAACAACTTTTTCTTTAGTTTTCTTTTATTCTACGTAGAACATTTGCATCAATATTCTTAACATTTGTCGTGTGTTTGTGATCTTGAATAGACTTTATTTTTATAGAGCAAATGTGTGAAGAGTGTCTGGCTATAGTAAATCTTAAATACTAAGTATATAATAAACACTGATCGAATATAATAAGAAACTAGATACGATCTCGTTACGAGTAGATATATATAGATATAGATATATTTTAGGGGCCAGCCCTCTAGATCCTTAATGGGGACAGACATTGGTGTTTTGATTAATGAAATCGATTAGAATCATCAATACAGATATTTTCTCTTCTACAATGCTTAACAAAATATGTCTCCTTCTTTAGATATATTGCGTTAAAGTTTAGGTATTTTGACCCCTCAAAATCCCTAATGACGTAATAAATGGGCGTGGCAATGATTTTACCTGATGGATGGTATTACGATCAACAACTTTGCTTCTATAATGCATTACAAAATCTTTACCGTATTTAAGTTATTTGTAATAGAGTTTAAGAGACCTTGGTCCCTAATTTAAGGGACCAGCCCCTATTTCTTGGTTTTGTTGGAAAGAAGATTTTAAAGCTTGAAGTTCCTGTAAGAAGCAGAGCTCTTAAACCAGTAACAAGATCAACTAAAACGAAAAGAACATAATCGAATAATTCTTGGTACAACTTAACAAAATCCGAATGATTCTGAGTTCGAATTAACAAACACCTTTTCGATTTCAAAAACGACTTAACATAAAAAAACCGAATGTGTTCAAGTACGACTTAACAATTATTCTTTGTACGATTTAATTTTACTTTGAACATTACGCTATTTTTTTAAACCAAGGCCGCGGAATCAAAATTTCCGGAAAAATCAATTGTTAAACCCCGATATCTCTGTAATGCATCGTCAGATTTTAAAACGGCTTTCAGTGTTAGATTCAGCCTAATAAGCTCTACAAAACACATATTCGTTTTTCATTTGATCAGAAAATTCATTTTTTCGAAACATTTGTTTCACTTCCAGTTTCGACCGGAAGTGACGGATTTTCATTTCGAACCTTATTACAGAGGTAAATCGACCAAATCATAACCATTGAAAATTTCAAGCCTCTATCTTAAAACATTTTTGAGAAACGCCGCGGACATAATGACTTTTTGAAAATTTTTAACATCTATGAGGGATAATAGTTTCACATAATCTCTGAAAGTTTCATAAAAATCAGTTGGAAACTTTTTGAGTGATAAAGCCGAGAAAGAGTCAGAAAAAAAGGAAAAAGTATAATAAATAGAGCAAAGCTCGTTCAAAGCAACGAGTGGGTCTTCCGTTAATGTTGGAAGTAAAGCTGGAAGTTCCTGTAAGAAGCAGAGCTCATAACCAATAACAAGATTAACTAAAATAAACAGATGAAAAAAAATCGAATTATTCCTGGTACGACTTAACAAAATCCAAATGATTTTAAGTACGACTTTACAAAAACCTTTCCGATTTCAAGAACGACTTAACAAAAAAAATCCAAATGTGTTCAAGTACGACTTAACAATTATTTTTTGTACGAGTTAATTTTACTTTGAACATTACGCTATTTTTTAAACCAAGGACGCGAAAATTTCTAACTTGAAGCGTTTTTGAGAAATGACTTTTTTTCAAGTTTAAAAATGACGTAACGTCAAAACGGAAGTGACGTTGTTAAGGAAACTTTAACATATTTGAGGTATTATAATTTCACATAATCCCTGCAAGTTTCCATTAAATTAGTTGAAAACTTTTTGAGTTATGAAGCCGAAAAGGAGTCAAAAAAAAAGGAAAAGGAAAAAATATAATAAAAACTAGAGCAAAGCTCGTTGCAAAGCAACGAGTGGGTCTTCCGTTAATGTCAAGAGAAAAGCTAGGGGTACCTGTAAGAAGCAGAGTTCTTAAACCAAGAACAAGAGTAACTAAAACAATAAGAAAAAAATCGAATAATTCTTGGTACGACTTAACAAAATCCGAATGATTTTAAGTATGACTGAACAAAAACCTTTCCGATTTCAAGAATGTTTAACAAAATAAACCCGAATGTGTTCATGTACGACTTGACACGATTATTTTCGGTACGAATTAATTTTACATTTAACTTCACGCTATTTTTTAAACCAAGAACGCGGAATCAAAATTTCCGGAAAATGAAATTTTAAATCCCAATTTCTCTGTAGTGCATGGTCCGATTTTATAACGAATTTCAGCGTTAGATTAAGATAAAAAAAAGTTCTTTGTTTTTGCTAAATGAAGGATATCAAATTATCGCTAAGAAAAAAGTTATCATAAAAAGACTTACTAGCCCTTTTAGCCCCTAATTGGAGGGGCCAGTCCTTTTTTCTTTATATCAAATAAAAGGTCTCACAAAAACATATTTTGTTCACATGTATTCCCGAATTGTTTAATGTTTTCGAGATATCTGAATAGCTGTGTTTTAGGGGCCGACCCTTTAACTCCTTACCGGGGCCACCAACAAAAAATGTTTAGTTGCCATATTGTTAAGAACATTATTCTTAACATTTTGTGTTCTACATTGCGTTTAAAGATATTTCTCCTTTTTCAGATATTATTTATGATCAAAGTTTTGAACTTCTGGCCCCTTGAAACTCCTAATTACATAATATATGACTTAGCTATGGTACTGTAAAGATAAACAGCTGTACAGTGAACATTTTTGCTTCTATAATTAATAACAAATTATTGTTAAGTAAAAGGGTATTGTAAGAAGACTTTAGAGCCCTCTTGGCCCCTAATTTGAGGGGCCAGCCCCTTTTTCTTGATATCAAATTAAAGGTCTTGCAAAATTAAATATTTTTTTTGCATTACATTGTTTAACAAAAAATGTACAGATCAAAAGATATTTCAGAAAATGTGCGAAAATTTCGTGGAAAAATTTGGTGCTTATTATCAGAATCATGCGAGCTTCAAAGCCTTGCACAATTTTCCTAAGTGAAGGCAATGGGGTATATCTACCTACATTTATCTACATTCCCTGAAAATTTCAAGCTTCTATCTTGATTAGTTTCGGAGGAGATGCGTGGACAAAATGACCCTTAAAAATTTACAAAATCGTCGATTTCTGAAACCGGAAGTGACGTCATAAGTTCAAATTTCGATAACCTCGAGTATTAACGATACCAAACAAGTTCTGAAAATTTCGTGGAAATCGGTTAAATAGTTTTTCAGATGTAAGCCACAAAAAAAGTCAGAGGAAGAGTAATAATAACTAGAGCAAAGCTCGTTGCAAAGCAACGAGTGGGTCTTCCGTTAATGTCGGAAGTAAAGCTGGGAGTTCCTGTAAGAAGCAGAGTTTTTAAACCAATAACAAGAATATCAAAATATAAAAGATGAAAAAAATCGAATTATTCCTGGTACGACTTAACAAAATACGAATGATTTTAAGTACGACTTAACAAACACCTTTCAGATTTCAAGAACGACTTAACAAAAAAATCCGAATGTATTCAAGTTCGACTTAACAATTATTTTTGGTACGAGTTAATTTTACTTTAAACATTACGCTATTTTTTAAACCAAGGACGCGGAATCAAAATTTCCGGAAAAATTAATTTTTAAACCCCGATATCTCTGTAATGCATCGTCCGATTTTAAAACGGGTTTCGGTTTTAAATTAAGCTTAATAAAAGCTTCTTTGCTGTTTTATGATTTATATCAAATTATTGGTCAGAAAAGAGTTATTATGAAAAGACTTAGTAGCCCTTCTGGCCCCTAATTTGAGGGGTCAGCCCCTTTTTCTTATCAAATATCAAATAAAAGGTATCGCTAATATTAACATATTTTGTTCTACAAGTGTTCATGAATTGTAAACCGTTCTCGAGATATCTGTACAAATGCGTTTTAGGGGCCGACCCTTTAACCCCTTACCGGGGCCACTGACAACAAAATCATATTGTTAAGAACATTATTTTGAAGAACTTTTGTTCTACATTGCTTTTAAAAACATTTCTCCTTTTTCAGATATTAATGATCAGAGTTTTGAGTTCTGGCCCTTTGAAACCCCTAATTACGTAATATATGACTAAGGTATGGTAATGTATAGTTGAACAGCTGTACAATGAACATTTTTGCTTCTATAATTAATAACAAAATATTGTTCAGTAAAGAGTCATAGTAAGAAGACATTAGAGCCCTCTTGACCCCTAATTTGAGGAGCCAGCCCCTTTTTCTTGACATCAAATGAAAGGTTTTGTAAATATGAACATATTTTGTTTAACAAGTGTTCACAAAATGTTTACCGTTCTTGAGATATCTATACAAATGTGTTTTAGGGGCCAACCCTTTAACTCCTAAATGGGGTCATTAACAAAAACATTTAAGGTAGCATATTGTACAAAACATTATTTTGAACAGCTTTTGTTCTACATTGCTTTTCAACATATTTCTCCTTTTTCAGATATATATGCTCAAAGTTTTGAACTTCTGGCCCCTTGAAACCCCTAATTACGTAACATATGACTTAAGTATGATACTGTATAGATAAACAGCTGTATAATGAACATTTTTGGTTCTATAATTGATAACAAATTATTGTTCACTAAAAAGTTATTGCAAATAGACTTTAGAGCCCTCTTGGCCCCTAATGTGAGGGGCCAGCCCCTTTTTCTTGATATCAAATAAAAGCCCGTGCAAATTGAAACAGCTTTTGCATTACATGTTTTAACAAACTATTTATACGTCAAAAGATATTACGGAAAATGTGCGAAAATTTTGTGAAAAAATATGGTGCTAATTTTCAGGTTCAGGCGAGCTTCTAGGCCTTGCACATTTTTCGCAATTGGAAGCATGGAGGGAAATCTACAGACATTCATCTACAATCCCTACAAGTTTCAAACTTTTACAATGATTAGTTTCAGAGGAGATGCGTGGACAAAATGACCCTTTAAAATTTACAAAATCGTCCATATCTGAAACCGAAAGTGACGTAATCATTTGAAATTTAAATAATCAGTAGCGACATTGATGCTTTATAACTCCTAAAAATTTGGTGTAAATCGGTTGAATAGTTTCTGAGAAATAACGCTCCAAAAAAGTCAGGAAAAGAAAAAAAAGTATAACTAGACACGATCTCGTTGCGAGTAACGAGGAGGTCTTCCGTCCGATTTTAGAATTTGAGATATACGTTCGATCTTGATTTTGCTATTTAACAGCTAAACATGATTTAGAATAGAAAAACAGGGTCTACATTCTAAGGGCCAGATACTATTTTGTTTCAGGGATAAGAGCTTTGTTCAACAAATGTTTTGAAATTCGTCACCGTTCAACAGATATCTGACAAAAAAAAGTGTTAGGGGCCAATCCCTTATCTCCTTATTGGAGCCGCTGAACCAAATTTTGAAGGTTGCATTTTGTAAAGTACATCATTTTGAGCATCTTTTCTTCTATATACTGCATTTAAAAATATTTCACTTTTTGAGATATAGCTGGTTATAGTTTATGGACTCTTGACCCTAAAATATCATTATTACATAACATATGAATAAATCATTACATTCCTTGGTTACAGAAATGTAAAATAAACATATTTGCTTTTATAGCCTTTCATTGAATTTCCCTCAGTAAAGAGCTACAGATGAAAGATTTTAGAGCCCTTAAGTTCCCTTATTTGAGGGGCCAGCCCCCTTTTTAATATCAAATAAAAGGTCATTTAAATCTGAACACATTTTGTTCAACAACTGTTTAGAAATTCGTTACCTTTCTTGAGATAAATGGGAAAGAACATTTTAGGGGCTGATCCCTTTACTTCTTATAGGGACCGTTTAACGACATTTTGAAAATTGTATATGATTTAATACATCATTTTGAGCATCTTTTCTTCTATACTGCATTTCAAAATATTTTTCCTTTCTGAAATATATTTGATCAAAATTCTGGACTTTTGGCCCCTAAAAACCCTAATTACGTAACACATGATAAAATCATTACATTGCTTGGATACATAACTGTGAGATAAACATATTTGCTTCTATAACCGTTCACAAAATATCCCTCAGTAAAGGGCTACAAATAAAAGACTTTAGAGCCCTTTGGACCCCTAATTTTAGGGGCCAGCCCTTTTTTTATATCAAATAAAAGGTCATTTAAATCTGAACACATTTTGTTCAACAATTGTTTAGAAATTCGTTACCGTTCTGGAGATATATGGGAAAGAACATTTTAGGGGCCGATCCCTAAACTCCTTAGGGGCCAGCCCTTTTTTCTCGATATCGAATGAAAGGTCTTGTAAATATTAACTTTTTTTGCATTACATGTGTTAACAAAATATTTTTCAGAAAAGAGATAAACCAAGAAAACCATGAAAAATTACGACGTTTTTTTAGTCTCACTTTTCGGGACCAGGCGAGCTTTAACGCCTTTTGAGCATGACAAATTTGAATGCCAAATTGCACATCTACAATCTCTTGTCTACAATCCCTGAAAGTTTGAACTCAATATCTTTTACCGTTAAGGAGGAGATCCCTGATCAAGCCGAATCTGAAAATCACTAAAACGTCATTTTCTCAAGAACGGAAATGACGTCATCAAAATAAAAAAATGTAAGTTCGGACTAATATCAATTAGATCTGAAAGTTTTCTAAAAATCGGGTCAGCCATTTCCGAGAAATCGCCTGCACAAATTTTGTAAGAAAAAAAAAATAATAACTAGAGCAAAGCTCGTTGCAAAGCAACGAGTGGGTCTTCCGTTAATGTCGGAAGTAAAGCTGGAAGTTCCTGTAAGAAGCAGAGCTCTTAAACCATTAACAAGAGTAACAAAAATAAAAAATGAAAAAAATCGAATTATTCCTGGTACGACTTAACAAAACCCGAATGATTTTAAGTACGAAATAACAAAAAACTTTTTGATTTCAAGAACGACTTAACAAAAAAAATTCGAATGTGTTCAAGTACGACTTAGCAATTATTTTGGTACGAGTTAATTTTACTTTGAACATTACGCTATTTTTTAAACCAAGGACGCGGAATCTAAATTTCCGGAAAAATCAATTTTTAAACCCCAATATCTCTGTAATGCATCGTCCGATTTTCAAACGGACTTCAGTGTTAGGATCAAATTATTAAGCTCAACAAAATACGTATATTTTTTTTGTTTGATCAAAAAATTTAATTTTTCGAAAAATTTTAATCACTTCCGGTTTCGACCGGAAGTGACAAAATATTTTTTTTGGTCAAAATGCCATAAGTAAATCCGCTGATTTACAATCGCAGAAAATTGCAAGTCTTTATAAACAACCGTTTACGAGAAAAGTCCTGGACAAAATCACTTTTTGATTTTTTTTAAAATGACGTAACTAGAAAACGGAAGTGATGTAATGACTGAAACTTCAAGGAACAGGAATTTAACATAATCCCTGAAAATTTCTTGCAAATCGGTTGAATAGTTTTTGAGATATGAAGCAAAAAAGAAGTCAGAAGGAAAAACAAGAATAATAATAACTAGACACGATCTCGTTGCGAGCAACGAGGAGGTCTTCCGTCCGATTTTTAGAAGAGGAAATGACCTTGCATTTTAACTTCATCAACGAAACATATTAGGAAATGCAGATGTGATCTAAAAGAGCGATGGATGAAGGATTATACACCCCGTTGGATCCCTAATTTAGGGACCAGCCACATTTTATTTCATATCAAATAAGAGGTCTTTTGATTTCGATACATTTTGTGTAAAAAGTTTAGAAATTTGTAACCGTTCTTGATTTATCTGGAAGAGATCATGGGAACGGATAACAAACAAGTTTTGGTTGCTGATTGTTAATCACATTTTTAGCGTATTTTGTTCAATATTGCTCCTTAGAATTGCTTTTTTTTTTAATTTTGGGACGTTGGTCATAAGTTTGGACTTTTGACCCCTTAAAATCCCTTATTACATAACATAGGAGTAAACAATTTTCATGTATAGGTACATAACATTTCGATTAACATAATTGCTTCCGTAATGTATTACAAAATATTTCACAATTAAAAGTTATGATTAAAAGACTTTAGAACTCTATCGGCTCCTAATATGAATAGCCAGCCTCTTTTTCGTGATATAAAAAGAAAGCTCTTGTCATTTTAAACACATTTTGTTCAACAAGTATGTAGAAATTATGTACCGTTCTCGAGATCTCTGGAAGAGATCGTTTTAAGGGCCGACCCTATAACTCCTTTTAGGGACCGGATAACAAAAAACTTTTTGGTTGCAAACTGTTAACGATATTATTTGGAGCATCTTTTGTTCAACATTGCTTTTCAAAATTTCTCTCCACTTTCAGATATATAAGATCAAAATTTCGGACTGCTGGCCCCTTAAAATCCCTGAATAGGTAACAAAGGAGTAAACAACTGTCATGTATAGGTACATAACGTTACGATGAACATAATTGCTTCTATAAAGTATTACAAAATATTTCACATTAAAAAGATATTATTAGAATACTTAAGAGCCCTTTCGGCCCTTAATTTAAAGGGCCAGCCCCTTTTCCCTAATGTCAAATGAAAGTTCTTGACTTTTTAAAGTTTTTTTGTTCTATAAGTCTTAACAAAATACTTTTTAGAAAAAATATATTCAAAGAAAACCACAAAAAAATCATGACGCTTTTTATCTCAATTTTTAAGCTCAGGCGAGCTTCGGTGTTTTTTGTCACAGAACAATGAAAATGCTTCTGTCATATCCACAAACATAGGTCTATAAACCCTGAAAATTTGAATCAAATATCTGTTTTCGTTTAGGAGAAAAAGAATCCGAAGAAAAACAATAGGGTCTTCCGTTGGAAACGGAAGACCCTAAAAAGAAACCGAAGAATAATAAGAGGGTCTTCCGTTGAAAACGGAAGACCCTAAAAAGAAACCGAAGAATAACAAGAGGGTCTTCCGTTGAAAACGGAAGACCCTAATAGCTAGACACGACCTCGTTGCGAGCAACGATGAGGTCTTCTGTGTGTTTTAAAACTTGAAATACCTGTACGACCTTGGTTTTGCTATTTAACGGGTAAACGTGATTTAAAATATAAGAAAAAGGTATACATTCTAAGGACCAGATACTATTTTGTTTTAGATGTAAGAGCTTTAGTTGAAAACATTTAGACCTCAAATTCGAGGGGCCAACCTCTTTTTCCTCGTATCAAATAAAAAGTCATTTACTTTTAAAGATATTTTGTTCATTAAGTGTATAGAAATTTGTTACCATTCTTGAGATATCTCAAAAAGAGCGTTTTAGGGGCAGATCCCTTATCTCCTTATAGGGGTCGTTTAACGAAATTTTGAAGAATCCATATTGTTAGTAGATCATTTTGAGTATCTTTTCTTCTCTACTGCATTTCAAAATATTTTTCCTTTCTGAGATATCGGTGATCAAAGTTTTGGATTGTTCACCCCTTAAAACCCTTAATTACGTAACACATTATAAAATCATTACACTGCTTGGATACATAACTGTAAGATAAACATATATGCTTTTATAATCTTTCACAAAATATATCTCAGTAAAGGGGCTATAGATGAAAGACTTGAGAGCCCTTTGGTCCCCTTATTTAAGGGGCCAGCCCCTTTGTCTTGATATCAAATAAAAGGTCTTGTAAATATAAACATTGTATACATTATATGTTTTAACAAAATATTTTTCAGAGAAGATAAACAAAAAAAAACAAAAAAAATTATGATATTTGTTTAAACTCAATTTTCGGGTCCAGGCGAGCTTCGGCGCTTTTTGTGTATATCTGCTATAGTTAAAGAGGAGTACTGCCGACACAATACCTCTCTGAAAATCGATAAAACGACTATATCTCAAAACCTGAAGTGACGTCGTCAAAAAAAAAATTGCAATACGGTTCACATCATCATCTATTAGATCGAAAAGTTTCATAAAAATCAATTGAGTAGTTTTCGAGATCTTGCGTGCACAAAATTTGTAAGAAAACAAAATAATAATATAGAAGAATATGGAAAAAGAAACAAAACAAAAACAATAAGGTTTTTCGTAGGAATCGGAAGACCTTAATGATATAGAAGAATGAGAACGCGTAGAAAGACAGTAAGAACGCTGAAGACGGAAGACCTTAATAATAAAAGACTGTTTTTGTCTAAATCTTAATGAAAGAGTGTTTTTCAACTTGTACTTCAGTCCAACAACCCCTTTTTGTTGAATATTTTAGTTAGAAAATCAAAAACAAAAATGGAGAGAAGGAAATAGAGAGAAAGAACAAATCTTGGCTCCGGCGAGATTCGAACACACAGCCTTTACAGGTGTCATAACAGTATTTCATCGTAGACTGGTCCTCTGTCTCTATCGTACGAAATATATATCGCACATATCAGACATGCATTGCCAGTCTATATTTCATCGAAGGTTCACGTCAAAACATGGCTGACGCGAAATAATTCCCGATTTTCTCTTTGAATTTG
Organism: Magallana gigas; assembly: GCF_902806645.1. Classification (NCBI taxonomy): domain Eukaryota; kingdom Metazoa; phylum Mollusca; class Bivalvia; order Ostreida; family Ostreidae; genus Magallana; species Magallana gigas. Next base: position 50,996,219 of record NC_047563.1, read on the forward strand.
GGGCGTTTCCGCCCGGGACAGGAGCTGAATTTTTGTATGAGATGAAAAACAACGTGTAAGATGTCTCACTATTCAGGTTTGGTAACAGTGCGAGGTCATTTGAAATATTGATGCGTGTTTGTGTCTGGAGGGGGATGAAAAGGACCGAGCTTGATTTTCGTCGTAAATAAATCGAAAGTAGAATTTTGAGGTGTGGATCTCGGATTCGGTTAACGATAATTAGGGGAAGTCCTAAAACAATGACTGATGCATTTTACACATGTATTTCAGTGTAGAGATTTTTTTGTGTCGTTTACTATTATGTTTGACTGTTTTATATCAACAGGATTGATAAAATCTTTATAAATGTAGAAATAACGAAATCAGTAACACGTAAATTTATTCAATAAAAATTTAATGACAGTAATTTCCACAGTTCTAACATTCATAAGTTGTTCACACGCTATCGTAGATACAGACTAAACGGAAAACAAGAAATATACTTGCAACAGAAATATTACGCGGCTGCTTACATCCCTAGGACTGTGTAAATTTTAAGTCCCCATACAGGCTATACTCGCGGCTTGATATCAGAAATTTCTTCTTGATTGTTCAATCCGCTGCAAATTTGGCAGAAAAACAGAATGAGGTCCGAGGTACATTTACACAAAGTTTCATTGGGATTGCGTAAAGGGTTCGGGAGTTAGAATTTTTTTCTACAGTACATGTCAAACACGACAATTAAAACTCAAATGCCAAAAAGTTCATAACTCTGTTAATAATAAACGATTTGGTCTAGTAATTAGTACAGTAATCTAGAATGGTACTAAGTTGAAATTAAAGGTCCAAGATCAAAGATCAAGTAAAATCGGGCCAGAAAAACTCTATGATTTTATGAAGGGGGGGGGGGCGGTTTGTGACTTCTATATTAAACGGAAAATACTAAATTCCTAATATCACAAGAGTTTGAGATACATGCATGACCTTTATTTTGCTATTTACCAGCTAAGCATGATTTGGAAATAGAATGAAAAATCCTTTGATTTTAAACAGACTCTTTTCTTCAATTTCTATATCCTTTTTTTCTTTTACAAATAACTCATAAATGTATTGGACTTCTCGTCCTTGTTTTGTTTCTGATATATGTATAAGAGCTTTGATTGAAACATTTAGATCCCTCTTATCATCTAATTTGAGGGGCTAGCCCCTTTTTCTTGATATCAATGAAAGGTCCCTTAATATAAACACATTTTGTTCAACAAGTGTTTAGAAATTTGTTACCGTTTTTGAGATATTTGGGAAAGATTGTTTTAGGGGCCGACCCTTTATCTCCTTATAAGGACCATTAAACGAAACTTTGGCGGTTAAATAATATTACGAATATTATTCTGAGTATCTTCTCGTCTATAATGCATTTCAAAATATTTCTCCTTTTTAAGAAATAAATGATCAAAATATTGGACTTCTAGCCCCTTTAAAATCCAAATTATGTAACATATCAGAAAACTTTTAACAAATATAACTATAATAGATAACTGGAAGATAAACATTTTTGCTTCAAAATGCATTACAAAAAAGTTTTCATTAAAGAGATATAGATTAAAGACTTGAGACCCCTCTTGGCCCTCAATATGAGGGGTCAGCCCCTTTTGCTTGGTGTCAGTTGAAAGATCTTTTATAGATAAATTTTTGATGCTCAACATGTGTTCGCAAAATATTGGTTAGAAGAAAAATATTCGTGATCAAATCTCAAATTTCGTACAAATTGTCAAAAAAATTTAACATCAACATTTTCAGTTCCAGGCGTGCTTCAAGAATGATGACTTCTGGTCAAATCTAAAAAAAGCAAGCATATCTACCATAACCACTCTATCTTGCATATAGATTTCAAGTCCCTAACTATAACAGTTTTTGAGGAGATGCGTGCACAATATCATGTTCCAAAATACATGAAAAAGGGAGGTAATTCAGAGGCGGAAGTGAATTTTCAAACAGGAAGTAGGATGCAAAGAGATATTCACCTAAGACATCATCCCTGTAAAAATCATTAAAATCGATTGAGAATTTGCTGAGAAATTAAGGGTGACTACCAAGAAGAAAAATAACTAGACACGATCTCGTTGCGAGCAACGAGGAGGTCTTCCGTCCGATTGTTAGAAGGTAAATCACGTCATCGACTTTAATTTTCGACAACAAAACATGATATGGAAATAGGAGTGAAGTACTAATGCTTACCTGTAATGCTTTTTATAAGTTCTCTTACGTTGCTTTTTTAAATACTTGCATTTCTTTCAATTGAAATAGACAAGATTAAACTTTTTTACCTCTGGCCCCTAATATCCCTAGTTAGGTAACGCATGAGAAAATCATTATATTGTAAGGATATATAAACGTATTATACCTAAAGTCTGTCCCAAGATATTTTTGCCACACATTTTCTTAAACTATTCGATATTTGTAAATATCTCTTGATTCAGACGATGTTCATTCGATAGTATGAAAAAAATCCCAAGATTTCCCTTTCGAAACGCCCCCTCTAGCTTGTCAGGTTTCAATACACGGCTTAAAAAGAATGACTTCGGGCATTTTGCATTGCATCAGCCATTATAAAGCCCGGATGATAACTTTAAAATATTGTGCTAGATATTCCGAAAGACTTCCGAATTGAGGACAGATGTAAACATTCCCCATTATAAATCTCCGTAGGAAATCTGTTTTCGATCCTGTGAATGTTTACGAAGGAAAAATGGTAATTTGTAAATGAAGTTTGACCCCTAAAAACGTTATTACCTAATTACGTAACACATGATAAAATCAATAGATTTCTTGGATACATAACAGTTGAGATCGACACAAAATTTAAAATTTTGTTTAAGGACGTTGTTTACTCAGGGTGTGAGTTCTCAAATCCAGATTGTTAAAAAGTTCAATTTCAAGAGTTAAATTTGTTTTAAATACATAAAGTATTTATGAAATGAATTATAATTGATATAAAAGCGATATTTTTACTAAATTATGGAATTAGGCTCTGACAAAGTTTGACTTTTAGCAAAACAGAGGAAATTCGGACAAAAATTTTCAGATTTCGTTTTCCACTGAAATATTTCTGGTAGTACTATAATATTTAAAGTTAAGATTTTATTTGTTAGTCAACATAATTTTGCATATTTTCTGTTGGTTTAATCTTGCTTTTTCGTTTAGATAATCGAATAGCACACACTACAAAAATATTGAAAAATGCTTAAAATGTTTAAAGACACCATATCTCAAAATATTGATCATTGACCTAATATAAATTTTATGCCAGCAGAGAAAGGTCATTATACTTTGTTTATTTCTATAAATGTTTTAGAATTATCATCATTCAGTTTTTTGTTATATTGAATCAAAAATGATTTCCACCCCCTCAATATATACTGGTAATTCGCTGTGTTCCAGTAGAGATCCCCACCCCTAAATGTACGGGTACATGTAAATTCTTTGATACAGCTCATGATTAGACATGGCAATTACTTTGGTATGCAAATGCCCGGGGGTTATCTCTTATCCCATATTTTTATAATTCATTGGTCAATTTACACCCCACCCTTAACAATTATATTTGTTGCTGGTATTTGAAGATCTATTTAATTTATGTAACGGTTTGGCAAGTATCCCCTGTTGTTTTTCCCTATTCCAAACCATTCAGTGTATCATAAATGGTCATGGGTTTAGATCCTATTGCAGAAGTTCAAATCTTCTTTGATTAATTCATCTAAGATTACATTGATTTAATAGTGTCTAATAGGGTTCCACAATTGGCCCTACCTTCAATTTTATTAAGTAACATAGACCAATCCACCCAACCATCAACTTCCCCTATCTACTGATTCTTTCTTTTCAGACTGGATTAGGAATCAATGCTTTATCTAGGCTTTATTGACATGACTGGTGTATTATTATTTATATGTTGTTTTACATTACATATGACAAGTAACAATATTTCTAGTTTTTAAATCTTTCTATTTCAGGACTCAGAACTTTGACAATCACAGACCCTTTCATAACATCAAACTGGACTGATGAGGCAGAATATATCTTACAGAATGTTTCAACAAGCGAAAAGTCGAAGAATGTGTTGACCCAGTGCTTAATCTGATTGCACCAGGGCAATCAGAGAAATTAAAACAATTGATTATGTTAGGACCTTAAACAACTCCAACAGATAAAGAGCTTACAAACTACATGTTTATGAGGAAATAACTAACATTGAACTTCACACTCAAATTTTTTCAATGTCAAAAAACTATGTTAATATATATAACAGTAATAAGATGTACATGTATAACTAATTTATGTAGAAGATAAGTGCATATATGTATGTCCCTTTCTCACTGATTGTCCATTATACATGTATAGAAAGAATAAAGAAATTTTATATCTCATTACTTCAAGAAAAATTATGTGTAATTAGCATTAAGAAAGACAAATTTAGCTGCATGGTTAATAACCAAGGAAGACAGAACAATAACTAATAATTAAGTTAATTGAATTTCTAATATAAAAAAAAGAATCTCAGAATGCTTTGATATTTATATAATAACAAGTGAAATACTATGTACTTATCATGATATATCATGATTTCATCTTTAATTACTAATATTTGTATTTATGTAATTACCATGATGGTAGCTACATTATTTAGACTACATACAGTGTTTTCCCCAGAAAATTTTTAATGCATTGGGGGAAATTTGTCAGAGTAGGTGCACGGTGCAGTGTTAAAGGGCCCACACCGGGGCAAAATCACTTCGGGTAAAAATAATATAACCATCTGATGAAATGTACTGCATGATATGCACTATAATTAATGCATTTTCATGAAATTCATATTTTGTATTTATGTAATTACCATGATGGTAGCTACATTTTTGGACTACATATATATGTATATAGGAATATTCTAATAGCATAAATTAGTATACACAGCATTTACCCAACTGCTGCACATTCATATAAATGTATGCACTATTTTTATCCCCCCTTCGAAGAAAGTATGGCATATCACTTTGCTGCTGTGCGTCTCTCTCTCTCTCTCTCTCTCTGTTGGTCAGACAGCCAGTCCACCAACAGTTATCATTCATTTTCTTTGCAGGGCTTCCACATTTTGAAATGAAATTTGGTATACAGATTTATCTGAATAAGATCTAGGCAAAGTTAATTTTTGGGTATGATTGAGCAATTTTTGACCTTGGAATTAAAAAAAATTCCAATTATTTGCATTTTCTTCTCAGATGTTTCCAAAGGAGGGGGCATAATTGTTTCACAAACATGTCTTGTTTGTGTGCAATCGTTCACTTAGGATTTTCTTTTTAAAAAATTGTAAACTTTTAGCTTTTCCAGGGTCCAAATTGAGGGAAAAAAATCAATATGTAATCTATTGGTTGATGTTTGATATAGCCATCTATAGTATGTGTGATACATTTTGACATGTATGGTGTCATGTATATCAAGTTATTCATGTACAACTTGTTTATTATATGTATGACTGGAAGTCAGTTTAATAAAGTACTTGTTATGGTGTCACACATGTTTTCTACATATGGTTGTTTTTATTAAGTATACTACCTTGTAGTATATTTGAATAAATATCTAAAAATGTATATCTATATCTATATATTAAGGGAGTGAAAAATGCTTATATGTTTTGTTAAATTCTGGAATATAAAGCATGCCCTTAATGATTAAACTGTATCCAATGCACATTATATAAACTAATACAGGGTTACAATAATTACGCTTACAATAAATTGATGCTTACTGAGGACCTCCCCCCCCCCCCCCCCCAACATATAGTCTACAAACATATTCTAAATTTATATATCAGATATGAGCCTGTTTTACTGTACATTGTAATAGTATAAAATATATTTATTTTTGATTGGAAAGGCTGGGCTAAGGGTCCACATAAAAAGATAAATTCATTTTAATTGCTTAATATGGTGTACATGGTATTTAACAAATCTGCAGACATCTTTGTTAAAAAAAGAATTGTGTTATTTTTTTTAAAGTCAACATCCCCAACAACCTCATTTCAAATTACGTAAAAATAATATGAATTCCTCAAAAATACATGTAGGTTCAGGTGTTATTGACCACCGAGACAAACAATATTGTATAGAAGTTTTTTAATGGTTGTACATATTACTCACTATAACCATGATATACAGCAGGTCGGACAGTTAATATTGTTCCTTTTCCCTGTTAGTTATCGTAAGACTTGCTAACTTTGGCTACTTCCATTATATTTTGATAGACATACTTATATATTGTTTTAAGACTTGTGATAAATCATTAGATATTGTTGAAAACTAAACTTTTGATAACTTTGTGAACGTATCTTTTAGAAGTCTGAGAAAATTCGGTATAAATTTGAAACACAATATTTGGTATTCCGATCCCGATCAATAATGATGTAAGATCACATTTTCACAGGTAATGGGTTAAAACAATAACATTTACACATCAATGAAATTAAAGTCTAATCCTTGTTTTAAAATGAAACTATGAATATGCAATATAATTATAATATTACTCTTAGATACATGTAAAAATGATAAAGATTTTTTTAAAATTTTGTTAGGAATCCCACATGATTGCTTAGATTATGTAAACCGTCTGTTAATTTTTCAAAACTTTTTATTATGTAAAAAAATATTTCAGAATATCCTTTATTCATTTATTTATAATACACAGTCATATATGTTTACTGTTTTTTTTTAAAAAGAGACATAAAAGTGATAGTTTTTCTCTAATTTTAAAGACTGTATGGCTCATTATTGTCGTGGTTGCCATGGAAACCAATGGGATACTACATCTTTAACATTAGAAAAAAGAAGAGGGCGTTGTCTTCTCTTCATACCAACATTTTTGAATAAATGAATTGACACTGAATTTCTGAAAATCCTGTCAGATCTTCATACCATAGTGTTTTCATTGTGTTTAAAAACTGTGACAGAGTGGATCTATTTTTAGTAACACAGCTTCACAATTATGCACGATTCACCAAAAATTTTATCATTTTTTGAGAACACTTATATATACTGTTCTCAAAGTAAATTATCATCTCAATATGAAACATATGACTTATCACTGTTTGCCTGATTCTTACGTGAACCTGTACTTAAGCAATTTGTATTATTTTTAGAATTAAGAAAATTTCAATCATAGTGTAAAATTTTTATGGATTTTTCTTAAATTTTCAAAAAATATTCAATGGTCATTATCTCAAAAAGTACTAGTAGGTCATTGACCTACTTTTTTGAAAGTGAAGAATAACACTACCATGTAAGGTCTATAACACACAATAGTTGGTTTTTCATTATCATCAGTGGAATTTTTTTTCATTCTGAGTAAACGTCATCCTTAATTCATGTGATTTTGAATGACAACAGTTGTGAATGGAATTGGAGATCATTGTGGAGAATAAGCAGGTATTGAAAATAATTAATGCACATGATCATGCACATGACAAATAAAGTGTCTTACACATGTAAATCTTAATGTTAAAGCTGCTTGGTCCGATTTTCAATAAAATAATTGTACGCTTTTAAACGATGGTTATGCTAAGTATGTGTGCAATAATATACGTTGCAGTAGTTTTCCCGGTCAATTAAGCCATATTTCAAGGAAAAAATGATGTACATGTTGAAACTCGTTGAATCCGGGTGTTGTGTATTACGGCATGCTGCCCAATCCGGCGACATTATTCAGCCCCTTGACATTTTCCCATCATTTTTGTTTTAGAAAAATTTGTGCAATCCCGATCCTATCTATTCTGTTAACCGGCGCAATGAAAAAGCCTACTGCTTATTATTAGTGAGAGTTACCTCCCGTAGTCCGTCCACTTATCGATCGATCGGCCTTCAGCGAGATATTTATGCTCAATTATCGACCAATTTTTCTGTCGTTGCTATTGATTTAAACAACTGTTAAATTAGATCCAAAGTAGCAACTTATTTCAGTTAATACCGTAAAGTCTTGTTATGAATTGCAATTAGATAATTAGATTATAGTTCACCCAATTTTTTTTCAGGCCGTGATTCAGGATACTGCGGGAGTAAGACTGCCGATATCGTTTGTTATCCCCGTTGTATGGCTACACGTACAGAGTTGCATATTATTCTGTCAAAATGCTCAATTTTTTTATATAAAATTCTCATTTATATTAATATTTATCTATTGTTTCCCTGCATCAAAACAGTTCTCGCCATCAGGTATTTCAGCCACATGTTGACTTGTTAATGTTTTGTTTAACAATTTACGGTTAAGCATGCACTTTTCAGGTAAATCGGATGTTTGAAAAATTACCAATAACGATGATTTAATTCAAAAAGTATTTCCATCGTATGTATTCCGTTATGGATTTATTGTTTAAAAAAAAATATTTAAAATGAAAATTTGTACCGTAAATAAGATCGATGAAATCTAATATAATTCAGAATTGAAAATTTTGCAAGAATACACGATCAGGACCTACTGCATTAAATACTAAAATTAATTTGCAACAATATCCTCTAAACCGGATGTTGCCTAATCCGGCCATTTTTTTTTCAGAACCACCCTCCGCCGGATTAGACAAGTTTTGTTGAGTATTTGCAAAATAATCGACATAAAAGGGTTTTGCGTTATTTCGCCGCGTGTTTAAACAGGCCCCTTACGTCGAAGCTAGTATGATTGTATTACGACTTTGAAATCTGTTTTTTTTTTCTATAATCTATTATAACATATAAAATATACAGCATGACTATTTAAACAAAAATAAAGCAGTGTACATTTGTTCATTCACTAATAGTTTTGATGTTTACGTTGTTTATAATCATTGCAAAACATGCAGAATGAATAAACCCAATCATTCGGAGGATGAAACCCAACGGTTTCCTTTTTTAAACATTCCAATGATGTATTTTTTTTTTGGGGGGGGGGGGGTTTGTATGCCCAAAATTTATTTTTATTTACTTTGAATATTTCTAACGTTGAAAGGAGAGCACTTCCGTTTAAATACGTCTATAACTTTGTAAGATCATTCATTTGGTTTGCAAGGAAAATTATTTGATACTGTAATGGCCGACAAATCGGAACATGCAGCTTGAAGAAATTTCTCAACTTATTATACCTCGAAACGTTATTTCAAATCAGGCACCAAACAATGAAGGGAAATGGAAATATTCGGCGGATCCAAATGTTAAAATATTCTTATGATAAAAATTGGTATTTATGGCAAACAGATAAATCATTTTTTATCTCTTACAAGATATAATCGCACTTGTGTTTTGTATCCATCTCTTTTAAACTCTTTGTAGCCAAATCTGTCAAAATTCACCCTCCTGTTGTAAACCCCGCTGAAATGTTCACAATCGATGCGCTGATGAACGAAAGACTCGACTAGAAAAACTTGCTGCATGGGCCGTCTAACATTATTAATTCTAATGATGAATTCTGAAACTTTTACACTTCAAAAAGTGTCATTTTTTGTTAAGTTACAGGAACATTGTCATTCATGCACATAAAATTTGTACAAAATAAGTTATAAGTTATTCAACCAGTGTTTGAAATTTGAGACCGTTCTTGAAATATTTGGGAAAGAAATTTTAGTGGTCATCCTTTCATCTTTTTATCGGGCCCGTGTAACAAATTTGAGCCATTCCGAATAAATGTGTGCACAAAATCGTTAATAAAAGAATGCAGGTAACGGGAGCTTTTAACACGGGAGCAGGGAGTGCTTTAAAACTCATATTTACATGTATTAATTTACCTTGTAAAATTATCAGTCATAGGCATTAGATAACTGATATTGCCTGATTGGCGAATTTGATTTGCCTATTGACTCCATGACATCTACAATTTCGCTTAGTTAAACGTTTTAAAAAAAATGTATATAAGCATGTACTCCAATCAGGTGTTGTACTTTACAGAACGTTTTTTACGCGATCGCCGAGCGCTTCTTTTGGGGGAAGAACAGTCCTAATCAGACAGCAAATACATAATACAGCATACAAACGTTTTTATTAAAATAATTATATATAATTTATGAATAAACTACTAGTATTTAAGTGTGCTTGAATATGCACATTTTAAAGCCAATTCGATCTGTATTAGACAATTAATCTACTAAGTGTTCGCTACTCGATCTTCAACTGTCCGAATACAATCAATACTTTTACAATGAATGTACATGTACATTAAATTTTTAAAACTCACATATTCTTTCAGAATCAAAAAAGATTAATTTATAAATGAATAAAATCAGCAATGAGTTTGCTTTTTAATGAATCTGACTACCATTGAGAAGAGGTTATACCAATATTGTGACCCTTATTATTTTACGGCCTGAATGTTAATAAAACTTCAACTTGTTTAAAAATGGTTTGTTTTATCGTCCCCGTACCTACCGCAAGCATGTGACAGTGTACTTCTTAAGCTGCCTTATCTCGAACGCTTTTTAAATATATTTCAACTTTTACTTACTACATCCTGCTTAACTCTCTCTCTCTCTCTCTCTCTCTCTCTCTCTCTCTCTCTCTCTCTCTCTCTCTCTCATAACTCATAAAAATTCTAATATTTTGTTAGCCAAATGAAGTATCACTATATCATAGATTACAGATACTTATGTGAATATCGCCTATATTTTGTTGAAATTGGTAGTGTAATGCATTTAATTCTCAGCAGCAAAATGTCACAAACGGACACAAGTAAATTTATTTACATTTCAAATCGTACGACTGTAAAACGTATTATATTCATTGATGGCAGCTTTTTTCCCCTTTATTATACGAACTATGATTTAAATCAATGGTTTGATGCATCGTTAACCAATATAATTGGAAATGAAAATAACAACGAATCAATGGGCATTGGAATGTGTGATAACGTATAAACACGAGAAGCATGTGTCCTACATTGGATCGGCTGTCCACTAGCGCGGCATCTCCTCGGCCCGTGTTATGAAAATGTACACTCAACGTGGTGGGTTTGAAATGTTAACGTTTGCAGTTTGATAACTGAATTTTATTTTCCAACAATAAAACTATTTCATGACATAGACAAGATCACAAAGAACGCCTTTTTCAATGACAACCATACTATCTATTTTTTTTTTAATTACGGGAGCAAAACAGCAATTCTTCGTAGGTAATAATATAGTCTTTTTTCATTTACTCTTTAATATCGTTAAAATCTGAATTCTTTGTGTTTGCAGCTACATAAATAAACCCGTGTGTGCATTACAACAAGGCGCATATCTTGTGTATTGGATGACGGCAGACCGCTCGCTAGTCCAGCCGCGACCCATTTTCTCGGCCGCGGGCAAGGATCGGATACGTATAAATGTTTACATACATGAAACTCGGAATACAGCTAGTAAGATTTTAAATGCGACTCAAATACATTGCATAGAAGCAATTCTTATACACATAATATATTTCCCTAGAAAAGAATTAAACTGTTTAAACACTTTCCGAATGCAAGTAGTACACTGTCTATGGTAGTAGGTAATGGTATAATTTTTTTTTATTTACTATTAAAATCATTAAAATTAGAAGTTTTGTGTTTGCAGCTACATAAAAAAAACCATGTGTGCATTACAGCAAGACGCAAATCTTGTGTATTAGATAACGGCAGACCGCCCGCTAATCCATTCGTGACCTATTTCCTCGGCTGCCGCAAGGGATCGGATACGTAATTGTTCACATACACAGTTCGGTATACAGCTAGATTTTAAATGCGACTCAAATGCATTGCCTAGAAATAGTTCTTTTATCCATAATGTGTTTCACTAGAAAATAACTAAAATGTTTAAACACTTTCCGTGTGTAAACCGGTACTCTGTATGTCAGTTATACGCACAAATACCCCGTTTATTTGCCAAATAAAACACAAATACATGGTAACAAGTCTGGCTTTTTACACCCATATTACGCAATACCCGAACAAAATATCATTGTTACGACATTAATAAGATCATAATGAACAACTTTTGCAGCGACAGCCATATCGAAATCTTAACCGCTTTTGAGTTATAAAGTGAAAACTTTGAAGGGTTCTAGGTCCTTAATTTGAGGGGCCAGCCCCTTTTTGTAGGTGTCAAACAAAAGATCTTGTAAATATAATTTTTTTTTCTTCTACATGTCTTAACAAAATATTTGTGAGAAAAAAGATAATCTAAGAAAACCAGGCAAAATCACAACGCCTTTTTAATCTCATTTTTCGAGCCTTACAGAGCTTTAGCGCCTCTTGTGCCTAAAATTTATTAATGCCTTATTACATATCTACAATCTTTTGTCTAGCATTCCTGAAATTTTGAACTTAATATCTTTTATAGTTTTTGATAACTCTCTTGGACAAGCTGACACTCTGAAAATCAAGAAAACGTCGATATTTCAAAAACGGAAATGACGTCATCAACAAAAAAATTTCCGATCAAGTTTTAACTAATGTCAATAAGATCTGCAAATTTTATTAAAATCGATCAAACAGTTTCTGAGTAATCGCTGACACAAAATCGGTAAGAAAAAAAAGGAGAAGAATGAGAAAAAAAACCGAAGAAAAACAATAAGGTTTTCCGTTGGAAACGGAAGACCTTAATAATAAAGAAGAATGAGAACGCGTAGAAAAACAGTAAGGTCTTCCGCTGAAGACGGAAGACCTTAATAAGAAACAGTACGAAAACAATAAGGTCTTCCGTTGGAAACGGAAGACCTTAATAATAAGAAACAGTACGAAAACTATATATAAGGTCTTCCGTTGGAAACGGAAGACCTTAAAAAGGTATTTCTAAAAGCTTTGATAAGGGATTGGGGCTCATTTTAGGGGTTTATATTCCCCTTCATTTTGATCACACGAACCTAAAAAACAATGGTTTGGGGGCTTCTATTATATTTGAATAACCCCATTTAGCTCGCTCGAACTTTGTCATTTTTTAACTCTTCACAACGATATTGTGGTGAATGGTTCGTCGTTATATCCTCTTTTTTTTTAAATGTACATCAAACGAATTACAGGGCAGTGCACGAAACCTATAGGGCTATCATTTCCAGGTCTCAAATTTGGGCTGTACGGGTACCACCAAGTGGTTCTGCGGGGTTTATATCTCCCTTGATTTTGATCACACGATCGTTACTGCCTCCGAAGTTGTCAATGCTTCTACACAATATTGATCTTTTTATCATCTTGATATTAATTAAAGTATGTCGATGATAAAGTAAAATATATATTTCTGTTCGAGTATTCTCAGTACTTTGACGATTTGTCTTGCTGTCTGTTAGCTTCTACTGGCTTAATGGCTGTTGTTAGTGGCTGCTAACTTCAACATGGTTATAATACCTAGAAATGGAGTAAACTTTTCATAATTTCTGTTTGATCATTAATTCTTGGTGATGCGCTTGCATACCCAGTAGTTTGTAGTACGGGAAAATCGTCAATGCAAGTATAATTCATGAACAATATGGAATCTACTCTTTCATTGCCAATAAACACTATTTTGTTTTTATAGTGTCTTGTATCTTAAAAAAAAAATTCAATGTGTTGTCACTCGTAATAATGAAATGAATGTAAATGCAAGTCGTAAAAGTGGCATGCTCACGAATTTGGTCAACAATTATTATTCCGACTTCAATATTTGCAATGCTTCAGAACGGCATTTTAAATAGGCAACCGAAATGTGAGTGGCATGTGTTGAGTTATAAGCGAGTTACAGAGCTTGAAATTATTCGCTATGTAAACAAAGCGTTTGTTTACATTTTGAATGTTGAAGTAAACATTTCAAAATTTTATATTGAACCTATAATGTAAACAAGAAAAGGGCCTTGTTTACATGACAAAGAATTGTAAGCTCTGTAACTTGCTTATAACTCTACGAATGAATCTCAGATTTAATTTGATCATTAGAAATGCATTTCTGAAGCATTGAAAATAATAAAAACATAATAAAATTTGACCAAAATCGTGACCATGCCCCTTTAAGATGACAACCATACCCCGATACAATACGTCAGTATCTTGTTATAACAAAGGGATTTTTATTTTATAAATATATCCCCTTCTTTAACTTTAAATTTCTTTGAATATGAATTAATAATTTCGGTTACTTTCTGTAAACTGCAGTAAAAAATACAATATTGTACAGATTATTTCGCAAATAAAATCATACTGAAAAACTGTTATCTATAAGGGGGTCATTTTCCACAGGGGTCTCTTTTCTTCATGTAGAGTTTGCTCATGTTTATGAAAATGACACTTATTTTTCAGGCAAAAGGGTCATTTTTCTACGTTCTAAGACATGGGGTGTCAATATTCTACGTAGAAAAATGACCCTCGATCGTTATTCTACGGCGCTCTCGAGCGCTAGCAACTACGTTAGTCCTTTTTACTGGAATACGCATGCTCGACTCCATAGTAGGGGATTCTGGGAATACTGTACTACTGTAGATAAACTGTACCATTTGAATTTCGTTTTATCATCTTCAAGTGAAGTTTTGTGGTTTATCGTTAATGTCAAAAATTAACAGTACCTTTGATCTTATAATGGAAATTTATTTTCAATATTATAACTAACATGTAGCTAGCTTTATCTTAAATTCCTTCAAGCTCGGAAGACAACTTCGGATATGTTTTCCGAGCTTGCCGGAGAGGCCCGAGAAGATACGACTGTTACAAAACAGTACCCATGGTTCCTGAAAAATTTTACCTCGAAATTGAAATTGTAGATACATAATGATTAAGGCACAGCCAATGAGCTATGCCATTGCCGATGTGTAGCCCACGCTAGATTCACAGTTCTAAATTTAGACCCCACTCCAGCACAATTGAAATTCGTTTTATCATCTCTACATGAAGTTTTGTGTTTTATTGTAAATGTCTAAAACTAACAGTAGCTTAGGTCTTATAATGTAAAGTTTTTTTTTAAATATCATAATAAAAACCTAGCTTTCAAGGTCAATCTCGGATATGCTTTTCGAGCTTGCCGGAAAGGCCCGAGAAGATACGATTCCTACAAAGCAACAACAATGGTTCTTGAAAAGTATATACAAAACGCGCCTAACACGACAGTATATAACCTACTTTACATTTTGGAAAAAAACAAAAAAAATATGTAATATTTTTTAAAAGGCATAACACATATTTCTACATGCAAATTTTTTTTAATTCATTAAAAAATAGGCATAATATTAATTCTATAAAAAAATATACCGCAGAAACGCAGTTATAATATTTAAATGTTTATCAAATAACATTACTGGCTCTATAAAGTACTTAAAAAGTCTGATACTTACTGATACTGTACTGTTATTGCTGAGAACTGCTGATAATTACTGATAATTTTACTGTTGTTACTGATAGATACATGGCACAGTCAATGAGCTATGTCATTGCCGATATGAAGACCACGCTAGATTCACAGTTCTGAATTGAGACCCTACTCCAGCACATTTCCAGTACACCACTGTGCCTTCCTATTGTTAATTAATCGATTCAGAAATTTAAACCAATGTTTTAGAAATCTGCTTCTGTGTTTTATGATGGCTACAGCGCTAGCTCACCAATCTTTTTAAAAGATAAGCTTGTTCTAGTCTACACCGTTGTGTTTTATAGACGGCCATTGCCTCCTACAGATAAAAAGCAGATCCCAGCGGGCATTTCAACGTTATAACAACGTTGTTTTAACGTCAGGCATCAACGTTGAAATACGATTGCACATGAAAGTTGAGGCAACATTGAAAATGTAACGTTGATTCAAAGTCAAAATTCAACGTAGTAATCGTGTTGAATCTGGTTTGAAATATATAGATATGACAATGAAAATAAGTGATTTTTGGGTAAAATGTTGTTTTTAAACATATCTTCTTTTATTTTGCTGTGCTGTTTTATGTGTTTTGACACTTTATTACCAAAAAACAGATCCAAATGTTTAAAGTCGCCCTTTATTTAAATCCTAGTAGTATTTTAGTGCATCCTTTGCTAAACAAATTGTGTATATTAAAGCCCTCGTTAAAAAGTTTAACTTTGCATTTCAAAATGTTTTAAGTAAGGTTGTAGGAAAACAGTCACAAAGAAACCACGTGCATTCCGCCAAATGGTAGCCATGTTTGTTTTTCATGACATGAAACAAAGGAAGTCAGCACAAAAACGTACATGTAGAATCCACAATAGTCTGTTCATCATTTGTATTCTGAAAACTGTTTTAAAAAATAACTCCCAAGATACTCTAATGTAAAATATAAAACAGTCACAATAGTCCAAAAGCTAAAATCCCGGCATTTTACTGTACATAACATATGTGTAGTTACTGCACGAGGTGTACCTAAGAACTGACTATCGTTGTTCACAAATAGCTTCTTTAGCGGTCAAGCTGACAATGAGCAGCCTGGTCAATTGCATAACTTCCAAGATCAGCAGTGCTTGCAGTAGTGATGAGTCCGTGCATCCCCTTTTCACTGACCTAGTTAAAATGCAATTAGCGACTTGCTGTACGCACAGCTCAATCTCAAATTTCTTGTATAAAAACAATCTTTAAAAAATGTCAATATTTCTTTAACATTTAAAAGAAACTTGATATTTTAATTAGATAATACAACAATATAATTTTATTCTAAATAATTTAACATAAAATTATATTCATATTAACAATAATATTTGTTAAAACACATCATTAAATGCTTCCAGTTTACAAAATATAAGTAAAACCTAAATTAAACAAATGATAAGGAAGTTTAAATTTGAGAATATATGTTCAGTTTCAATTATATGTTGAAACGATATTTTAACGTTGAAAAGTGGTTGATTAACGTTGCAACTTGATTTTAACCATTTCTCAACGTTGAAACAACGTTGCGTGCCCACTGGGATTCGTTTCGGACAGCAAGTGGTTGAAGTAAATAAACGGAAGTCGTTTATGAAAAACATACCTCAGAATGGTGGATTAAAAGGAAACTTCAGTAATCATAGTGGAAAACGTGCATGTGCTACTCAGTTGTACATGAATGGAGTATCTGAGCAGAACATCATGTAATGAACTGGTCATGGGGCCGAGAAAAATGTAAAAAGTAGAAGAGAAGCAGTGAACAGATCGAAATGGACGTGTCAAAGATCTTGGATCCACATGTGAACGAACCAGCGTGTGATACCGATCTCCCGAGAAATAAAGTTAAATCTGAACGTTTTCTATGTGAAAACATTCTTCAGGATCTCACAAATTCAAACAAAGCCTTTTTTGCCAATTGCAACTCCAATTTCATCATTGGAAATTAAATTGAAAACACCTGTTTTTTTTTCTTTTTTCTTATTTTTTTTTTGGGGGGGGGGGGGTTGTTTTCGCCAATCAGCTACACTAAAGTTTGTTCATCGATTTTTTTTTCTTCTTAAGGTTGTCAGTAATCCCCAAAGTACATGTACATGTAGCAATGTTTTATCAATGATTTATCTCGGATACAGAACTCTTGTACTTCATTTGCATAAGAAAAGCCCATCAAAAGTGTTCTATATCAGTGATACAGCACAGACAAATCTTAAAGTAAAGGTAACCAAGACGTGTCACAATGGGAAATTAACACCCTCGATCATTTCCAACGGCATCGTAGTTATACCCTCCACAGAATCCCAAAAATGCATGAAAGATTGAATCAAGATTTGATACAATGTTTATTACATTCTATTTTAAAATATATTTTTAGAAGTCTAATGTGATCTATAAAATATGATAAAAACCTTAGAAACGGAAAATTAATTACCAGAATAATGAGCATACATAAAGCTTAGAGTTCCGGGTTTATTTTTCGGGAAACGTTGCTTTTAATTAACTGACATGAGCTTCATAATATACAATTAATTACGCTTTATATCCGCTTGTTTGGAATTAAGTGCCTAAAATGGATCATTATTTTTTTTTTAAGTATCAATGTTTATTAGACATTAAAGTATTAGGTATCTAACCATATTTGAACATTTTCAATTACATTTAAACTTTAAAAAAAATATACGGATTTTGTAATACAAGATTTTACAGATTTATGTATATGATTCACAATTCTTTTAACGTCACCCAAACAATACGTCATCTGAATTTACTGGACAATACAATCCAAAATCGATTCGTAGTGTCATCACAGACAAAAACATTAGAAAATGTAAATATTCTATGATAAAGTCTTCAACATTGTAAAACTAAAAAAAGTATCTGTGCTATTAAGACCTTGCTTCTTTAAGTCTTAATAGCACAGATACTTTTTTTAGTTTTACAATGTTGAAGACTTTATCATAGAATATTTACATTTTCTAATGTTTTTGTTAATAAGAGTCATGTTTATAAAGTTAACAAACATGTGCAATTTCCACATTTTCATACGTTGAATTTTTTCGGGGTATTTTCCTTGTGTTCTCCATTGCAATATTTCTTTTCTGTCTTCGTCGATCAGACACACAAGTTGAGTGAAGACATATCAGTATAACTAGACTTTGACCCGTGCGTGCACGGGTTGACATTACATATGACATCGGACATTTACGAAATGGATACATCGACACACCGTATTGTTGACTTTTACGTAACCAAACTTTAAGCCTTTAATTTCACTACACCCTGCTTAGTTAGAATAATCTAACGGTGTCTCAGTACAGGCCTTCACTACAGTTAAAATGCCCCCGTAGCAAAACCTTGCAGATTCGCCCCGGAACGATTTTGGAGAAAATTAATGAAGCTGCACTGAAAATAACAGTCAAATTATTCGTAACAAACCAATTTGAGGCTGTAAATACCTTTCATCCAAAAATTTAATTCATATTAATAAAGAATTCAACTCTTTTTCATGAACCTTTTTACTCGCTTCGTATTTACACACCATGATGAAATTCGGAACTCTCGGGATTTTTCGCATTAAATGCACCGAGTTAGAGTGATCTCCCGTATTTCCTTTGGTGAACAGAATATATGACAAATTTTTAATGAAAATTTACACGTATTTGTAATATTGTTTCTGAGTTTATACATTCAAATTTGATATTGTGAAAACATAAACTAAGGAGCCTCCAGCAATTTAGCGTGAATGTAATGCACATGCGTCAGATTGTAAAGTCCAAAATTCCAGATGATTTCCGGATTTTTTAAAGGAATTTTCGTTGATTATTAATAAGCGAAGCTAGATTGAGAAAAAAAAAAATTGGTAATCATCAAGTGCCAATGATGTTAAAAAATATAAAACAATAGACAGCACTCTTCCGATTTCCCGGTATTAAAGCCCAAATATTCAAGTCTATCATTTTACACAGCAAAATGTGCAACATATGTTTTTCATATGTTAAAAATATGTTAAACATACGTTTCTTCACATATGTTAAACGTATAAAAAACACCCTGTATGTTTCACATACGTATTTAAACACATGTTTTACATATGTTTTACGTATGCTTAACATATGTTTTTTATTTCCATATGTTTAACATGTGTGGCTAACCATATATTTCATATGTTAAAATCTACCCGTTTATACGTACTAAGGAATAAACTAAAATTCTTTACATTAAATAACTTAGTAAGATTTTACAAAAACAAAAATCAAACAATTAAGATCTACAATAACACACATGTTCAGATCACATTAAATTTAATTTCAAGCAGCTCCATTACAAAATCAATCTTATAAATCGTCTTCAAAATTTCCAGTTTCTGAAAAAAAAGATAATTGTATTTGTAAATTCAAAAACATCATATAATCTACATTTGCAATAAATCTACTTAAATAAACAATCCTAGCTGTACATTAATATGGTGATGCAATAACCATAACAAGCATATTGGATTGTCTGAAATTTCATACATGAGAGAAAGAGAGAGAGAGGAGGGATACACCCACAGAGAAAGAGAGAGAGAGAGACAGACATTCAGACAGACTGAGAGTTGGTGGCTATATAGAAAAGTCAGAAAAGTGAAACAATTATATACATATATAAACCGTCTACCTCTGATGAGTATATTCAGCCTCGCTGCCAGATTTCTGCCCAACTCCAACTTCTTACTTTTCAATGTTTTTTCTTAAAGACTATATTTGGACTTCTTTCTAAAATGTTAATTCAAAATTAGACACGATCATAAGATTTTTTTTAAAAATCAACATGATACAAAATATATCTTATAATTGAAAACAAAATATGAATAACAATTTTCTATCAATTAATTAGCTTGAATCAGTTGTG
Organism: Magallana gigas; assembly: GCF_902806645.1. NCBI lineage: Eukaryota > Metazoa > Mollusca > Bivalvia > Ostreida > Ostreidae > Magallana > Magallana gigas. The sequence continues at coordinate 51,016,419 of NC_047563.1, forward strand.
TTAAGGTATTCAATGTATAATGAAGGGATATTGAAGAATTTTGAATCATTTTAAACCAGTTAAATATGTATTGCTAGATAACAATGAAAGTGAAATGAACCAAATTCACATGACTGACAACATATAAGAAGCCGGTTATTTTGCACCTTAAAATTTTTTAAAAGAGTTATCTTCCCTTGTTGAAAAAAAGAAAATTTAATTTCGTCAAAATATCAGCGGTAAATGATTCATTTTAATTCATATTTTAATAAAAAGAAAGTTTATGCATATATTAACCAAGAGAGTTTTAAAAATTTCAAGTTACTTTTTACAATATTTTATTAAAACATACGTTGCCCATAGACTTCAATGCAAACTTCAATGTGTAATTAGTAGGACCATAATCAATATTTTGAAAATTCCTTTGGTGGAGAATTTTTATTCGATAACACCTTCAAAATGACATAATGATTAAGAATACCGGACTATTCATTTATTAGGTACAAAAAAGTGGTCGTTATATATCGAATACCTTAAGTGAGATTTTAAACACTTACATATAGTCAATGTAATAAAATTCTTGACATTAAACTATACAGTTAGAACCTTAATTTATTTACCATTATTTTTCACAATTATTGTAACCACAGTGCAGCTTATTCTGCTATCTTTGAACTCAAGTCTTGATCCTAAATTGTTCTTCACAATGTCTTCAGACTTCCTCCAGACAAATCTTATATTACATCCATTTGCTACAAAATATATTACACAAAATAGTTCAATACATACATGTGTTCAACAAAATGGGTTACATATTTCAATAAATTTGTGTTATCAAAGCATATTATAATACAGTTTAAAATGACATATTTTATGCATACATATGAATTATAATGAATATAAAAATTATGTTTAAAAACTGTTTGAATTGAAATTCCATGATACATGTATATGTACTTACATTTCATAAATTTAGAGAGACATCTGTCACTGTGTTATAGTTGATATCCTACATCCCTCCCATTGATGCATTCCTATAAACTTTTTAAAAAATGATTCAATTAGCATTTAATAAGACTTTAAATTAATTCAGACGACTTTTTTTGTTCCCTCAGCTGCAAATAGAAGTCAAGACCTACTTGTTGCTTTGCAACAGGCTTTGTTCTAGTTCTTTTGCTACCTTCACTTTTCAACTTTTTATATTTTAATATATCTTTAGATCAACAAATATTTTATGCTCCCCATACGAATTGATTAGCCTAATTCAACTGAAACCGGTTAGCTGCTGATTTGTGATTTTTCGGGAAAATTATGTTCAGTATTGAGCACGTTGGAAGACCTATAAATAACTGGGTAACCAGCTGTTCGTTTTCTGAAATATTCTATAAATGTGTGATTCAACTACTGTATTTAACTCACTGGTATTTCATTTACTGTAGCTAACGTTATACTTTTAATTCTTTTACCAACATAAAGCAATACTAGTTGCACTCCCGTAGATCTTTTTTAAAACAACAATGATGTCCGTCGATCGTTTATCGTCTTTCAACCCAAATTTTCCCGATATGTTCCCTCTATTACCACTGGCCATAGTTCTATTGCACGTTCGGGATCGCCATCTTGTGGCAGCTAATTATATATGCATGTCAAAGGTCAATCGGGGATAAACTTGTCTACGTAACAAACAAAATGGACGCTTGTTCTATTCAAGAAGTTAAACACCCGGTTCTTTTCGATTGACATTTTGTGATTTGGATATTTTGTACACATATTTCTATACACAATGGATCCTGGTGATCAAAGGTGTTCTTTGGAAGACTTTTCTCATTGGAAAATCGAGGCGTTGCGTTCTTTTTTGAGCCAAAGAGGTTTGTCAATTGGCGGGAATAAACAAGAACTTGTTGCACTCGCGTTTGCAGGTAATACACTTAACATGCCAATACTAACTACAGCTGTAGAAATTGAAAAGTCTAAGTTGGAATGCTACAAGAATTTACTTAAAGTTGGTGATGTTATTTTGCCGGACCCATTCTTAATATTCGACAAATGGGAGGACGAAACACAAGGAATGTCCCATTGGCCATCAGTGTTTATTACCGATGTGACCACTTTTCTAATGAAATACAAAAGCGAGGAGAAGGCTCAGCTGCATTTGAACCAATATAAAATCGGTAAAGCATATGAGTACTATACATCAGAGTGGCTGAAGGAGGTGTTTTATCATCCAATATCTACTTCATCTCCCTATTGTTTTCTGCGTGCCAGATGTACTCCATCACAGAGTTTAAATGCAGCAACACACAGTGCCTGGGGCTGTTTACAGAAAGCCACAGGACATGTTTTAAGTGCCTACTGCTCCTGCACCTCAGGGTTAGTAATAATTATATAATTTAAACCTTTTTTTAGTCAAATTCTTTAAAGAGATCTTTATACTATAGTGATTATTTCAACTTGAAATTACTTGTATTTACACCTGAAGTATAATTTACTCTCTTCTATGTGGGTTCTATTATATCCGAGATATATTATATATCGATATTAATATGATACACCAGAACATATGAACAAAACTGTTACGTCTCAAAATATAGCTGTAGCATTCCTGATATTTTCAACATATTTCAGTTTGGGACAAACTTGCAACCATGTGGCAGGTCTACTATTCCGCATTGAATCTGCAAACAAATTAGGCCTGACATCTTGCACCTCAGGCACATGCATATGGGTAAAACCATCTGAAAAGAAACTCCAGCCTGCCCAAATAAAGAGCATGAATTTCAAAAAGTCAAGACATGGTAAATCTGGTAGGTATATACTAGTATATATATTTATATATAGACATGTATATTATATTATGCTACATATGGTGCATGAATTTTTCAAGTGAAGTTATTGTATGACTATCATGTTTTACATATTTATATTTAGTGACCAGACCACTTGTTGGAAAGAGTAAGGCTGACTATGATGTAATGCCTGAAGCAAACAATGACACTGAGGCCTGCATTCAGAACACTCTTTTAGCCTCTCTGAAGGATGCTATTCCAAATGCTTGTGTATTCAAAGGTATACATGTATTAAATTAGGAATTTTATTACATGTATAATTATTTTATATTTCTTAATCTAACAAATAGAGGGCAACTGGAACTTGAATGATTTTAAATTAGATAAAAAGGTCTTAAGAATTAAAAAAAGATACTTGTACTAGAATAAACTTCTGTTATTTATCACTAATGAAATATTTTGTTCTTTTTATGATAGGAATGCACACTACTGATGACCAGGATACCACACAATTACCTGTACCAGTGAATCAGAAAGAAACAGCTGATGTTATGGTTTTTGATGTTTCAAACTATTATATTAACAATATGGTTAAAAACAATGTAGAACATGTCACAGAGACTGAGGTTCAAGCCATTAACAACCTCACCATGAGTCAATCATCCTACCACCATTGGACAGAAATGAGGAAAGGACGGATTACGGCATCAAATTTCTATGCTGTCCATACAAAAGTGGAAAGTTATAAGAGAAACGCTACACACTGTGACATAAAGCCTTTGCTTTCACGTATAATGGGATATAAAAATGTTAATCCGAATGTGATGTCTTTAAAGTATGGACGAGAAATGGAACCCATTGCTGAAATTGAGTTTATGAAAATGTACAGAAAAAAACACAAAGATGTATCATTTGATGAATGTGGTATATTTTTAGATGTTGATCAGCCCTATTTAGCAGCTTCCCCTGATTTATTGGTATCATGTTCTTGCTGTGGTGAGGGTTTAGTAGAATTTAAATGTCCTCTCATTCCAAAATGTTCTACGTGTTTTTCTTTTTGCAAATGTAATTTGCCAAGTTGTTTACAAAACCCTGAATCACTTACATTGAAACACGGGGCATATTATGATCAAATTCAGGGCCAGATTGAACTTACAAAGCGAAAATGGTGTATACTGTACATATATACATGCAATGGACCATTTTATGAAAATATTGTATTTGACCAGCATTTTTATTCAGAAATGTCATCCAACCTTGAATTTTTCTATCATTCATTTGTTTTACCAGAGATTCATTCTAGGTCTTTGCAACATCTTTTGACCCAAGAAAGTTTAAATGTTCATACACCGGACCCAATGGAAATTGACAATAAGGTACATGTTGAAGGGGAGACATATTTTTGTCCTGAATGTAATATGGTTGTTATGAATGAAGTGACCAAGCTTAAAGAGCGTAGCATATATTGTGATGTGTGCAAACTTTGGTATCATTTTCATTGTGTTGGAATAACTGACAAATATGTCAAAAGTGTGACATCATGGCATTGTAAAAAATGCATTCAATCTTCTTCTTCTTCAGCTTCTCTCAATAAATGATCTGATTACAGAAGCAAATAGAAATTGTTGTAAAACGGTATACCTTGTACTTATATATGTACATGTACATTTTATGTATATCATGTATAATTCTTATTGATACCATTGATGTTCATAGTATGTTCATTGTATGTACTATATTTCATTGCATGACTTGGAAAATAATAAATTGTTTACATTTTCTTTTCATTTTATTTCATATAATTTTATTTACATTCTCTTCGAATATTAAATGCATTTCATAACATGTTATAACAAAATGCCAAAAGGAAATATATTGGAGATTTATTATTAACAGACAATATAGGGATAGACTACTCGGGCAAAAGCTATTGTAAGTTTTCTCAGTACTTTGGAAAAGGTGGATACATGTTACACACCCCACTAACTATTCTTACAATATCATCAAGGTGTTGGCACAATGTAAGGGGAATTTCAAACTTCAATATGCGAAAGTACTTCATTCCTCTAATAGCCTGCTCTACAAAAATCCTTCTATTAGCTATTTCTTTTGTTTTCCTAACATCATTAGCTGGCATTTGACTGACGCCATGTTTGCCTGGGGGGTCAATAGAGTAGCATGAAGAAGGGTGAAATCTTGCAATAGATTACTAAAGCTTTTGTCGGCCATAATACAATCAAAAGGCTCTATAAGATCCATAAACCCCGAGTGAAGTGTGATATGCTTATCACTGGTCCTCCCACCCAAGCATTCTGAAACAAAGTTTATCATACCTGATGGGTTTATGCTTAATAAAAATTTTGCAGTGTGATGATGTTTGTAGTCGCTCCAACACTGGTTTTGGTACACTAAATTTTGGGGTTTTTCTATAAATACCTCCGAACAATCAATAATATGCCTTACTTGTGAGTATTTGGTAGTTCTGAAAGAAGGGGGTAGGTTATGTCTGACTACATCTTTTTGAGCATTGAATACTAAACAGCTCAGATACCTTTTTAACAATTTCACCCATGTTCTGAAAATTCTTGACACATATGATAGAGATATCTGAAATCTGTCAGCAAGATCCTCATCTAAAAGACCAAGTCTGATTTTCATGAATGTAAGAAGCATTTCCTCCTTTGGATTTAATTTTCTACAAGCCCTATTTTTCTGAAATTTTTTATGTTTAAGAGTAGTGCAATGATAGGATGGGCCCTTCCAATATCTAACATTTTAAAGAGATGGTTGTATTGCATTGTAGACTGCATTAAAAGCAGACTTGGTAGGGATTCCTGTATAGAATTTTACTTTCCTATCATTGACCAACAAACTCAACATGTCACGCGATTTGAGCTGATTTTGAACATTGACTGAAGTTTTCTTTTTAAGATTATTTAACTCTAAAGTGAGACTTCTTATTTGATCTTTAAACTTCCTTATCTCTTCTTCCTTGTACAAACATGTATCACAGTATTCCAAATAATCATGGTCAATCAAATGACTTTTAACATTGTTTGTCACATCAGAATCACTGTGACAGTCATTGGATGTAGATTTCCTTTTCTTAGTAGGAATTTCTAAACATCTGTCCTTTGGTGGCTGCCTCCCAACAACAACTCTGTCCATGTGTCCCATATGCAGTGTTGGGTAAGGATTCTTTGGAGTAGGTCCAAGATCCACAAAATGATTAGAACATATTCTGGAATCATTATTTGGAAGCCAAAGTTCTCCACTTTGACTTTGGCGGTTTATGTTTCTAATCCAGATATTTCGGGCATATTTGTCTTGGGATTCTGTGGGAAATGTTAATAATTTGAAGGGAGGATCACATGTACATCTCCCAGTTCCAAACTTAAAGGAATGTATTACACATAATTGTGATCTCCATTTTTTTAACTTGTTGTCACCATTGTAGCAACCATTGACACAACAATGTCTTCCCGGCATATTTGTCAACAAATTTTCACAAACAACAAACTGTTCAAAGAAAACTTCCACACAAAAAAAGAATAGAAAACTGAAAACTGTTATAATGGGTTTCTTACCACCATAAGCTCTAATACTCTGCAAACAAATGAGAATCAGTAATAACGGTCTAAATTCTTACCTTGATTAATATATTGTATTTTAAAGAACTGGGGTAATCTCTGATATTTTTTGTTAATTACGCCCCCTCCTTTTCACAGAAAAGATAGGCTGGCATTTCTGATTATAATCATAATTTAAATTGCGATCGGTTTTTTTTTATATTATTATATATATTAGAAGATACATTGGTAATTTAATTCAGTATAAAAGCGCTTCGTGTGAGCTCTTAAAAAATACGTTGTTGATCTCGGATTATGTAATCAGATGGATAACGTTACGGTATTTTGTCAGCAGCATGATAAAGATTTAAATTAAGAATATTCTTGAATGAAACTCAAGTAGATTTTGTTATGATCGTAATCCGCACACTTAAAACTTACCAATACGATATATTCAAACATAAGTATACCGTTGACATTAATTTATTGAGTATTTCTTATTATACTTCTTGATAAGCCTAGCGTATTTTCCATTGTTTACTAGAGCGGGAGAACCCGGATGTAAAATTTATCCCCGATTGACCTTTGACACAACGTGACGTCGGAGAGTGCAATAGGACTATTGTATGGTATTATTTTAAAATGCAAGTAAACGAAAACACTTACCCTTAGCTACTAGTAATTTGCCCAGCAGTTTGATCTTCTGCTTCCATGACGTAAAAATATGACGTATATTTGTGAACGACTAAATTAAAGCCAATTCCGGATTAAATCCGGATTTGTTATTAAATCAATATAATTATAAAGAGAGTACATGGCTTCAGTTAATTAATTAATTCAGTTATACATCCATTCATTACTACATGTAAAGTTTAAGCCATTTACAAACATGTATAACTGCCCGGATCTAAAGGGAGGGGGAGGGGGATGGTCTCGGCCCAACCCCACCCTCTGAAAAATGAAAATATATTAAATTTACATAGTAACATTAACGCAAAAATCCCCCCATCCCTTGAAAAGTTTTCTGGATCCGCGCATGTATAATGGCAAGGTTTTTTTTCACACATGTATCTCATGTGTTATAATAACGTATGAAATACGTATAGAAAAAACACACATGAATAACACATGTATAACATATGTGTAACATATGGGAAAAGTAACATATGTTACACATGTGTGTATGTATACATGCATTTATACACACATGTTTACCATATGTTTTTGAACTCATGTTTAACATGTGTTGAAAAATCACGCATGATTTACATATGATACACATGAGTTATACGTATGTTTGATCACAACTTATGTAAAGCATATGTGGCACATTTTGCTGTACAATATAGTAGTATAGATGTCAACGCCACCAAAGAGTATTATCAAAATATGTAAGGTGTTATTTGAAGCAGGAATGGGTGTACCAATTGTGCTGCTTGTTAGTTCTGACAGGACCATTAAAATTGTCTCCGTTTTATTCATTCCATTGCTGAAAGTTGGGTTTGGCGCATTGGATAGTGGATCTAGAGGTGCTAAAAATGAAAATATTTAGGTACAAATAATTTTTAGATTAATAAATGGGCAACATTTTTACTTTAAAATTACTCCACAGAATATCTGCCTGAATTGTAGAATACCTGATGTGATTGTTCTACATCCTGTAGATACATCACACGTGTCGCTGCTACAGTCACAATATCCCTGGCATCTATATCCGTATAATGGATAAGGACATCTAGTTGTACAATTCAGTCCACTGTATCCTGGCATACATACTAAATAAAAAATGAAGTTTTTGATTTACATGTTATAAAGTGTCACTTTACTGCTGCTATCAGAATCCCAAATGCTATTGTTTTATTGAATAAAGAAGATTACAATTATAATGACGATGACTCAAATGTTTTTATTGCTTTTGAATAATTTGATTTGACTTACATTCGCATCTGTTGATCGCCCAGTTCCAAAAATAGCCATCACAACATTTAAACTTCCTTTTAGTAAAAAAATATATTTTCAATATCCATGTTTAATATTTTGCAGAGAAAGGAATGATTACATATGCAAATACAATAAAAATCAAATGTTCTGAATTTTATTGAAAAATTTTGTATCACTATGAATAATCCAAATGTAACTAAAACAAGTAAACTCTTCTTACTCATCACACTTTGGGACAGTTTCGCAGTCATTGCTGGAAATGTTTATCATCAGAAACATCAATGTCAAACTGTTATACACTAATGTGCAATTCATCACAATTGCAGACAGACCATATTGTTATATCAAAGACGTCTGTTATATCGAAGAGACTACCTAAATTTAAGCAAATGTTCTAGGATCATAGAGTAAAAAGTCATCCAATGTTCATAAAACTTCCTTCTTCCTGTTTTAACGATTTATTCAATACATGTAACATATATTTGTGTCACTAAAATCCTGCGTTAAATGGACAGGTTGCCCCCCCCCCGCAAAAAAAAGAAAAAAAAGAGATGACATGATTATATTTTCAAGAAACATGATGTTGACCAATATTTTGTTTTCTTGACTTCATGGTCAACTTATCGGGAAGTTAACATTAATGTGTTTTTAAAATATGGAAGCTTGTCCAGCTTTATGTTGCACAAATAAGCGAGTGCAGTGGGACATGTTTATTTAATTTATATTTTATCTTTATTTATTTATTTATTTATTTTTATTTATGAATTGCGATACCAAACCCCTGCTAAATGATTTAGCAAAGTCAAAGGGAAATACTGAAACATAAAAACCTCAATAAAAGGGCTAACATTTTAACAAGATTTGAGTCGAGGTTCAAGGTGCTGTATGACCATGCATAATTTCAGTTTAACACTGATTTATAGATTTATACATCTAATTGATGCAGTGCGATGCATGTACCATATGTGCATGTTATTATGAATAGAACATTCATTATTATTTAATTATGCTAGCAAGGTATGATAAAAAAAATAGTATGTCTAATCTTTGAAATGTTTTTATCAAATATATAGTATTGCATGATATCAAAATTTATCTTCAAATCAGCATTTTTTTCCACAACACAATTTCTGTTTTCTAAATTGTTACCCGTCGATATCAAACAAAACAAATTGCATTTGGTGGTATGCTGTCAATCTGGACTGTCTGAGATGTTTAAAATTGTACATTGATGCTACACAAATTATAATAGATGTAGATGTTTGTCAAATTGAATTGCAATTTTATGCATTTAATTTAAACTAGAGATGTCTTTAACAGAGTCAGCATTTTCAACACTAGTTTTCACTATGGTGCTTTGTTTCGTCTAATGTTTAAATTCATATTGTTCTCATTATTATGTATTGATATATGATAAACATCTAAGAAGAATATAATGACTGGAAATGTTTTAACTGTTTTGTCAATGTTTTATTTGTTCAATCATAGTATCTGCAATGATATAAATGAATCTTATCATAATTTAAATAAACGAGATGGAAATGGTAGATTAGCTCAGAATTCATAAATAAATTAGTCATCGTTAATTATATGCATCCTAACTCTTCCATATTCCTAATGGTGTAATTGCAGTGTTTCCAACACCTGCATTTTTCTACAGTAGGCATGACCTCACAATGTCAACAGGAGCACAATATCCCGAATGATGGAATCAATGGACTTAATGTATTATCGTCCGCAACTCAATTTTCAAGTTTTTTCCTAGTATACATGTATTTTGATTCGAATGAATATGTTACTATCCCATAGACAAATGTAAATTTTACATTTTCTTGCTCCATTCTTGTAAAGTTGTAAAAGTTTTATCAAAGTAGTTTTACTGACGTCACCGAGATGCTATAAATGGCAGGCTCCATGCACGTGCAGGAAAGTTAACACGGACCGCATAACAAAATCTGAGGCTTGTTCAATAGAGCGAGCGTTCGCAAGGCGCTCGCCAAAATTTATGTTGCAGATATAGGGAATTTTGGCGACCGCCCGCAAGCGTTCAGTCTGTTGAATTAACACACCTCAGGTTTTATAGCTTATTCTGAGATTATAATATATAGTCTATATTAAAAACATATTTAAGTCAAATTATGTTACTATATATGTGTTATGCCCAACGTTCCTTTAAATTGAAGTTTATTTAAGGAATAATGAATCATTCCTTTGGTATTATGAGATAATACTATTAGTCGGGGCATCAAGATCAAACAGAGAGTATCAAATCATTTTTTCCTCGAACTTTAATGTTGTGTCGCTGCCTTAACGCATGGGCATTGTAGTGAATCTTCACAGCGACACACTAATTAAGGAAGAAAGAATAAATGATGTATTACAATGAGAGAAGGATTGTCAGGAAAAAGTTATTTCCTTATGATATGTACATTGACGTCGAATACAAAAGAAAATGGCCTGACAAAGCCAGGTTATGAGCACGAGGGATACATAACGTTTAACATAGGTCAAACAGAACAATAAAAAAAGATTATACGAGTATAGTGCTGGGTTTATCAATGCCTTTAGATCGCTTCCTCTGCTGGGTATAATTCTGTATCAGGACTAGATGAATTCATTAAGTAAATGTTATTAATGCGTTGGATAAAGATTATCCTAAATTCATTCTGTTTGTTTTAATCATGTGTAATGATTATTATAAAATTCTTATATAATCTCATGCAATTTATATCTAAACTTCTAAAGGTTGGCAAATGTTTATGTTTGCATAGAATTAAAAAAAACATTAAACTTATAAGAATAACTGCGCTTACATACTAAATTTAATCAAATGTCGATTCGGAATTTTTTTTTCTAAAAACATATTTTTCAGAATATTTTTTACTTACTGTTGTTAATTTCCAAATAAATAATCAAAGTATATATTTAATATACATAATGTATACCTACTTGAAACATGATACATAACATTTGAAGGTTAGATACATATAGTTGCACACAAAGTATCAAAATATTTTAAATGATAATTATCTTTTGTCCCGTATTTGAAAAAATACTAGTATCTAGCGAGATCTCTGAAACTTGGATTTGACGATAAATTAAAGTTCTTTTTATGTGAAGAAACACTTTAACATTGATGCAAATACGATATGTACCGATTTCAAGAGATAGAGTTAAAATAATGCTATATTGAATTTATTATTGCATGTTATACGATATATATAAATGAACATAGGTATTTAAAAAAAATAATTCACTAAACTGAGGCAAACAGCTGCTACCTTAATACATTTTATGCATAGAAAAAGCAAGAAGAAAGAAAAAAAACCAATGCTGTCTGTATCCTCTCATAATTACTGTAGATTCCTAATTAACCGCGAGGAATTAATATCCGCGTAAAATCGCGAGAAGCACCCTTCGCGGATTTTAAAACCTCGCTATTATTTTTAAGAGTTTAAAACTATAAGAAATAAGGATGAAAATTCCGTGTTCGCGATTTAATATTCTCGCGATTTGATCCGAAACCGCCAGATCGCGGAATTAAGTACTCGCGTAATATAAGGAATTTACAGTATGCAATTGTTACATTTCTTTTTCTGAAGTTGTTTTGTTATTTGTTTTGGTGTTGAAAAGGAAAAATATATTATATTGGGCAATAACACGGATATAACAAGTAAATAATCTCATTGAATATTAGCGATATCACACAAATCGCATAATGACCTTTAATTTAATCCAATGTTAAACATTATGAGTGCTTTTAAGTATTATTCTGTACTCTTCATGTTATTATAATAACTTCATGAATAAACAAAGCAACTCTTAAATTAGTTTTGGACAAGTAATAGATTTTCATATATACATTTTAATACACTGAAAGTCATCTACATAGTAAATGTATTTGGATGTAACAGAAGCATATCGTACAGCTTTAATGCCATTTGTTCCAACAAAAAAATAAAGATTTATGGCTGTAAGTGAACGGTACAAGTTTAACCTGATCAAACTTAAATTTAAAGTATTTTTCAACATAGCTGTTTAAAAAAGAAAACAGTTTTTGAAACGTTATGAAAAGCTATGATCACATATGTAATCTTAATATTTCTTTACTGTAAACAAAAAACTGATCAATAAGATACGCCAATGCATGCTGAACTCTGCACGGTAAACCCCTAAAGGGACTAAGATAAAATATAGCTGTGCTCTTAACTCCATACGCTGATAAATTTGACGAAAATGATATTTTGAATTTCCTTATTCTGATCTAAACTTAGATTATTACGATTGACTGTACTACACTTAATTTTTTCTCAATCATTTCTTCCTCTATATTTTAATTCACAATTTATCTAATTATATTGAAATAACAGTGATGGAGGGTACCCAGAAACGAAGTCAGAATGTTTATATTTATATTCTTCTTCCTGTTTCTTCAGTCATTACAATCATAACTTTCAGAACAAACACCATAACATAGCATAGAATTGGAATATCATACGATGGCATTAAAATGTCATACCATAGCATTTGATTCTTCTACCATATCATACAATCTCATAGCATATCACTGAATTCTTATTCGTCATATCATATCATATCATATCATATCATATCATATAACATAATTCCAACCTATTTTTTAATGATACCTTTAAAGAAGAAATGTCTACAATGCAGATAAGTGAAAATCCTGGTGTTTTTTTGAAAATATTTTAGCATAAAATGTTTGGATCTCTTCTGTATGCTGAGGCGGTTTTTTAAATCTCAAAGCAAAGCACTGCATACCATAACATACATGTATCATATCATTATTCTTTAAATTTAAATTTCTCATAGCATAGCATACAAATACAATTGCATTGACTTAAACATATCTAAGCATATGATTAAAATAGCAAACCATAGCATAGCATAAAATTGTAAAGATATTGATGAAATGCTTTGAACACGATGCGCAAGAAAAATTTATGCATTTTTTAATATTATGCATTTATATAATTAGAAATACATATGTACTTGTAAAAACTTGCTTTGTAAATGTAAAATTAGCTGTTTATTTAATTTAACTATAAAATCATAAAAAAAAAATAGTATGAATTTAATACTCATCAAATTAGAGTGTATGTGCATTTTTAAAGTGGTTCTTGATATATCTCGTTCAAAAATTGGATCAGTTAGATTTGTTTTTATTCACCACTTCATTTGAGGATCTGAACTTTTAATTGCTTTTATTAGCGATTGGTTTGAAACAAATGATATGCATAAATTAATTGTGAGTGCATTACCAATTGATATACAATTTTTTCAGTGATCACTATTTTTTGTGCGGAAATCAGGCACACTTTATAATTAATTAAGGTCAATAGTCTTGTGACTTTAACAAATTTTAGAGAAGTTTTAGCTGATATCCGGTTTTCCATAATGTTCCTAAATCCTTATGCTTAAAAAATTGGGAAAACAGTTGCACAAAACAACGTTTTACGATAATCAAAACATCTGCTAATAGATAAGATATTTATTTTTTAACAATAATTTAAAAACAAACCACTTCTCCATTGACAAACACAAGAGTAATATGATGTGCCAACATTTGATGAGTGTATGAGGTCTATGTTTAAAAAAAGAATTTAATTCCAATCGTATTAGTCAATATTTTGAATTTGTGTTATTATCTTTAAGCATATCGACAATAATTTATTAATTCTTCTTTCTTTAGTTAGTAATCAAAATATTTAATTCTTCAGTTCGTAGTGTATTTATCAGGTTTAAGATAAACATTGAAAGTAAAAACGGAACAATAATATGTACAGGAAGCAATTATGTATTTGATTAAGAGGACACTTTATGCTGATGTGATGTTAAGTACGTATGAAAACAATTGATAACAAACATTATCTTTTACCCTGGTGTCATGATCTTAAATTTTAACATTATTTATTTTTGTTCGTTATTTTTTTTACCTCTTCTGAATGCAACAATTATTATATATATTAATGTATGTTGTAAAGAATTGTTTATGCTCCCAAATGCCCGTTTCCTTTCTATTGAATTTCAATCAAAAAATTATTTAAGTAGTCTTTAATGTTCTTACATAAATTGTTACACATAACTTGCAAAATACCAGCTTATATATATATATATATATATATATATATATATATATATATATATATATATATATATATATATATATATATATAATGCAGGGAAACTCTTCAGCGCTTAGTGGAGAATTTTACATCAAAATTAAAATATTTTATTGTCTCACCTTCTTTTGGCGTGTGATAAGACAGTGAACTTGGTGAAATACGTTTGCTCTCCGAAAACCAATGTGAAGACAAACCATGGATATCTAGTAGTACTAAATATATATATATATATATATATATATATATATATATATATATATATATATATATATATATATATATATATATATATATATATATATATATATATATATTGGAAACCTTTAAACATGGCTTTGCGATGCGGGTTTTTAAAGCTGCATTTCACAATGATTTTTATCTAGTATGTGTCTATGAAAAGTTAAAATTATACGACAGTAACTTGAAAAATGTAAAGAGCACGGGTCTTTTTGAATGAAAACTGTTAACTGATTAATCACTGGTCCTATCTCTCAGGTCAGCAAAGAGAAAGTTTTTTTTCATGAGATGAATAACAGACAAATTATTTAAAATAAAGTAAAAAATAATTTTAGAACATTTAATAATGATGTGTCAAAATTATTAACTTTCCAAGAGCAATAAATGCTAAAACGAAACTTAAATTGTCATTCTGTAACTTTCAACCCACAAAAAGTGAATACATCTCAACACACTGTTTATCTAATTGCAGTCCTTACCTATCAAACCTGATAAGTTCAATCATTCAGTTTAGAAACAAAGAGCATGCGACAAAATGGTTGTTACACGATTGCCTCGTCAAACCGTATTGTAGAATACTTTTTTAAGATATGCTATGTAACACTATTTAGTCATAGTATTTATTCTCAAGGACATATTCGTTAAGTTGTTAACATCAGTATAAAGTTTATTTTACCTAGATTAAAATTACAATAAGGAAAATTGTTTCAGGTTTGTTTGAACTGTATATACTGTATATTTGTATATACATTGTATGTGTATATCCTGTATATAGGGTATTTTGTTTTAATTTCTGGTAAGTTCAAGTATTCAAATATTAACGAAGACATTTTCACTCAATAATAAATTATAGCTAAAGATATGATATTTAAGAAAGGTGAAATAGATCTGATGGGTATATCAAATCATGAATATCTTTTCAAAACTTCAATTTTTGACTTTATGTAGAGTATTAATAATAAGATTCCTAAAAAAACATATTTTTAGAATACTTTTGAATATATCGCTACAGGGATTAAATTTTAATGACATTTTATGACGTTTAGAATTCAAGTTGTACGGTGTTTACAATTTTTAAGTTATTCAGTTTTAACATAAAATCTGACACATTATACGGTTATCTGAAAGTTTTGTAATATAATTTACAAAATATACATTCTCAGACAAGGTGCTCCTGCTTGAAAAACAATCAGCACACTGCATTGCATACTTTGTCATCTCGACTGACGTTGATTTATTAAAATTAAAACATTAAAACTTGCCTTCGTGATAAACTAAAAATAACTGTAAATAAAGAAATAAATCGGTTGTTTTTCTATTACTAAAAAAACCAATAATCATATTCAATGAATGATGCCACGTACATGCTGCTATATGTGAATTGAATTAACTGTAACGGTTGTGCTTTAGCTTTCGCTGTAGAATTAAGTACATTATAACCTGTGGTAAAACATCCAGTAGATACATCACACATATCTTTGCTACAGTTACACATGCAGTTCTTGACAATCCCTTCCGTACGAAGAATAAGGACATGATGATGAACAGTTATCCCCTGTGAAACCTTGCATACATGCTAGAAATAATAAATAAATAGATAAATATATACATGTATGTAGAATATTAAAATCGATGATACTAAAGTCTGGAACCAAGTTTTTCATAACGTATAAAAACTTACTTACGCTCACATTTTTTATTCTGACTATTCCAGACAGAACCCGGGCAGCAACCTTTAAAACTACTAAAAAATCAATAACAATAATTGTTTATATCCTCTTCTATTTGATACTCAAATACATATATCAAAACATGTCTTAAAATTCTAAAAACACATCTAATCTTAAATACTAGTTCATTTTAATTCTGGAATACTATATTGTGCTTCCTCCGAACAAAATCAAAATGAATACTTTTTACATGGTCCTTGCGTTTCTGAACCTTTGCAAACCGTGTACATCCAAAATAATATGAACAGTATTAAATGCTCAACACAAAACATTGATTTTTAATGAAAAATATCATGACGTGATTTCTCAAGATGTTGATTGCAATAAATTGATTGTGCTCACGCTTTATGTTAAATATAAAAACTTCCTTTTTCCTTCCAGATGTGTTATAATGGTAAAATGATAAATAAAACATTGGCTTTGACTGATTTTTCTCTTAGTACGTGCAAAAAGGTATATTCCGACCACTAGGATATACTTGCTCCTTTTTTTTTTCTTTCGCCCTTGTTTTCAGACTATCTCCCTTAAAACACAATTTTGTCTTGGTGAATTCCTTGTTTTATTTATTGAATAAAATGTACTGTCTTGTCTTTACATACATGTACAGTGTACTGACATTCTTTGTAGCTTGTGTAAAACGATGTTTTGTTATATTTTTACAGGAAAATTCAAAATACGAACAAGTATTTGTAATTTGTCATTTTATCTAAACTAATGATACACTGTATATGAAAACATGAGCTGATACATGTGAGTCATCATAAAATATGCAACAAGTTGTCGTATTTGTTGTATTTGTTCATAGGTTTTCACAAGAATGATACACAATTTCAAATTTACTTCACGTTATATGTTTGACGTTGGTATTTTTTAAAGGAAATATTGATATCTAAACCCAAATGTTTAAAAAGCGTATAATATTCCATTGTAAAATATTTTATGAACAGGAAAATACATTACAGTGGCGTCAGGTGCAATTTCAAGGGGGGGGGGGGGGGGGCTAAATTGATCAGAAGTCTTGACAAGCAAAACGTTAACATTATGATTTATTTCTAACTTTGCAAGAAAATGGGTGGAGGGTGCTACCCGCTCCCCTAGACAGCCCCCTCCCGGATCCGACGCCTATGCACTTATTACCGAGACCACAGATTAATATTCTTTATTTCACTTTAAAAACTGACTGATGATATTCTTCTTTTGTTGGGTCAAAAGACTAATGATCACAACTGTCACTCTCTTTGTTCTGACTTCTATCCCATCGAGTGACTTTAAAAGAAAAAGTAAGTTTAACTTTTCAAGCTGTATCTAGTAAACTTCCTGGAAGTTTTATTTTAGTTCCTTGAGTTTCTTTATTCTCAGAAAAATTCAGTTGATTCTTAAGTAAAATTCACCCGATTAAAAAGGGGCTCGCTCCTTTTGCTCCATTCAAACCTTAGTTTTACTTTTTTCCTAATTATTAATTAATTTTTGAAAAACTTTTTACGTGCTATTTATTATAATAACGGAAGAATTTATTTCTAATTATACATTTTATACCTGTTTAAAAAGAAGTAGATGAAGTACAGTGATTTGAAGTGTTACAATGTAACACTTATCCTTGTAATTCGAATAATTCAACAAAATTCATTTGGAAGTTTTAATCACAAATTTATTGATGAAAAAACTAATTATATAAATTGTTTTGATAAGCATATAGATCTTCGAAAATACGGTCTTCTTTTAAGTGGTGACATTGCACTAATATGAAAAAAAAACAACTTTTTTACGAATGTTTATATTACTTTTGCTTTGAGCCCTTGAGCGCCCCCCCCCCCCCCCCTCCACACACACTTTAAAATGACCTACCTTGTTTCATTGATTATACAAAAAAATTCGTATCATACTGCAACCTAAAAAATTGCTCTGATTGATAATATTATTTTAAGCTTATTAAGTGCCTTTTTGAGGAAAGAGTTTTGTAAAGCCTAAATTGGTTATGATTAGTTCCTTAATATAATAAAATACTAGACACGATCTCGTTGCGAGAAAGAAGCGGTCTTCCGTCCGATTTTTAAAATAAGGAATGACCTTACTCTTGATCTTCGTCAACAAAACGTATCCGGAAAAGGAGGCGGAATCTATGAGTGTAATAGGTGAAAGACTGAGGGATCAGCTCCTTTTCATTCATTTTAGTTAAAAGGTATTTTTGTGTACCGCTAATAAGTGTGTAGAAATTGGTTACCGTTTTTGAGATATCTGGGAAAAATCGTTTTGATATCCGGTCCTAAAACTTCTTTTAGGGTCCAGGTAACAAACAATATATGGTTGTACATTGTTAAGCACATTAATTGAGCATCTTTTGTAAAATACTGCTTTCCAGAATTTTCCTCTATTTCGAGATATTGAGGATCAGAGTGTTGGACTTCTGGCCCCTTAAAATCGCTAATTACATAACATAGGAGTAAATGATTACCATGAACATGTTGTAACTTAGAATATTTAGGGAAAACTCAGACTAATGATTGTCTAATGGTTGTGTGTGACTCCTTCTATTTTTCATTATATACATGGTCACAGAAGTGTATAAACCAAGGATAAGAGCAAGCAGTTATAAAACCAATGTGTTCTGTTCTTGTCACATTAAATGTAGGACAAATGGGCTTAAAAATCAAAATGCAATAATAGTTGAAAGAATTACATTTAGTTAGAAGATATCATATTGAGAACATTACTGTGAAATTATCGATAAGGGTTGTAGTTCAAATTATTTTTTATATTGGTTTTGTTGATTTTGTGAATTGGGTACTCTATGACCAACGAATCTTTATTTCAAACGGAGTATTGAAAACTATAAATAAAACTTGTTTTTTAAGATAAAATCAACGCTATTAAGTCCCAACGAGCCTTGTAAATAGCTGGCAATCCACTTATTGAAGTAATTACAAATTCGCCGTTTTGTACAATGTTATACATATAATTATATTGACATGTGGTGCTTTGTTCAAATATATTTAACCCACTTTGTCTTCGAAAGATTGCAGCAAGTTTAAGATGCTCATTCAATTCCATTTTTTGTTCATACATATGCAATACATCTTTTTAGGTTTCTATGCATAACTTGTTTTTCTTTAAGATATTTCTGCAATCTGATCTACAATTGCTTTAAATTTGTTTTCTTTATGCATGGTTAATATGTAGAAAATATTTCAGTTCATTTTTTCACATTTGGTATTAAATATAATTAGAACATAATTATTTTTTTTTTATTATCATAACATATGTATTATAAGACAACAGGGTAAAGTAAAGAAGCTTTCATTTACATTGTAACGCCAATATAACTATTTTTAATGTTTACGTCGTAAACAAAGTGGTGCGTTGCAGATATTAAGGTTCCGTTTGTACTCGTTTTGAATTATTTAGATGAACCAGTGTTCATTGTGCTGGCCTAACATGGCTTGAAAAGATGTTCTAATGTTCTGAAATTCTTCAACGTAATCAGAGAAGTGAATTTGCTGAAAGCAGAATCCTGGCTGTAGGCAGGCAAATCGCCAAATGAATGTTACTCTAAATAGCACAACTTCAAAAGTAATCAAACAACCAAACAGCGTCAAAGTAAAAGCCTCGCTATACCAAATAGTTACACAAAGAACCACGTTTTCTCAAAAATGTAGGCATGCATTTTGTTTCTTTTTTTTAATTTCGAGAGAGTTGTCTATCTTTTTTAGTTTTCGTATTAATAACGTGTTTTAAAAACAAGACTATGCATTTTGGACACATACAATGCGCATGAATTCCATGAACTACTTTGCATCACGTTGAAGAAATGGGGATTGAGTAGGCCTATATAACGCTTGTTGAAAAATTCAAGGCAGCAACTGTTGAATTTTTTTCTACTAGACAGATATATATTTTTTTATAGCTGCTTACAAAATTTGGTCGCTCTCTGACGCTTGGCCGACATTAAAAGCATGAGAGAGAGAGAGAGAGAGAGAGAGAGAGAGAGAGAGAGAGAGAGAGAGAGAGAGCGAGAGAGAGAGAGAGAGAGAGAGAGATTTTCAGTCTTTACTACACAATATGCATAAAGACACACCATGCAAAAGAGCCCGGCTTTCAGTACTTCAGTACTTTGATTTTTCTCTTCGTGTTGTGTTTTGTGGCGTCATAACCGTTTAGACAGGTGCTACCTATATGATACGAATGTATGTGTTTTCGTGATTTCTTATTGTTACTTAATGTTGTTAATAGAAATACAACTGCTTAAGGTGGAACCTATACCTATAAATGATATTTTCAATTTGTACAGAAAATATATGTCCGATGTGTGACGATACTGTTTTGATGTGAAACAATAAATTATTTAACATTTACTCTCATTAGTTGTATTTATCACGTGGTTGCCTTTAGCCAGTGCAACTCAAAATAAAGATGCGAACATTCTACACATAATGAGAATTTGCTAAATTTCCAACGAAAATTGTACAAGCGTTCTTAAAGTCAAGACCACCAGAAAAGTTTCAATGTAATATTTTGACTGACCCTTGTTCAATCATATCGAATATGTAGTAGGGCGAAGTAAAGACAATGCCGCTTGTGACTTGAATGAGGAAGAGAAAATAGGAGAAAGTCAATGGAGTGTATTATAGGCGATGCAAATGAACAAATCGTTAGTTATAAACTGACAAATAAATTATGGTTTATATATTACATGTAAATCCTGTACTGACTATCATGATAAAGTAGATTGTTAAAATGTCTTTGGCTGTCGACAACAGTCTACATATAGCGATGACGTAAGTAACAAAAACAATTTTCCTGGAGTCCCGGAATGTTTAAACCAGCTACGTGGAAAAAATAAAACAATAGCGGATAAATTCGTCCTGATATAAAGATGTTTCACACCGAGTAACCGTGAAGAAAGAACTTTTGCAAGGCACATCTGTACCGACGTGTCTATTAGCAAATTACTACCTATGTTAAATTCCTGGAAGATGCGTTGTACTTTGAATATAATATTAATACTTTTACTTAAAAGCATTCTGAAAAATTCGTACAATTTTGGATGTTTTGACCACACTTAATACATCCCAATAATTATGTTTATACTTAGACCTTGTGAATGTTCTTTATCTTGACTTCTCTTACCTACTCGCAACCCGGTAATACTTACGTTTTCACAATGCGCTTACCAGGAAAATCATGACCTATGTTAATTTAACTCCGGGAGTGGGCATTTTTCTCGAAACATAATTCAGAAAATCATATAGACTGTTCTTTGTTGTCATCGGCCAAAGCCAAATGCTTAAAGTTACATCAATATAGGTGAAAGTGGACCTATCTTGTATTAATGTTTTTGGCTAACGAGTTCTCTCTATATCTTCCTATGTAAAATTTGAACCCCCCACCACTGTGACCCCACCATATCCCAGGGATCATAATTTGTACAAACTTAAATCTACTCTACATGAGGAAACTCTCAAACAAATTTAAGCTTTTCTGACCTAATATTTTTGAGAAGATTTCTCTATATATTTCTATGTAAAAATTCATCCACCCATTGAGGCCCCCGGGGACCATCCATGATTTGAACAAATCTGAATATAAACTACCTAAGGATGCTTCCATACAAGTTCTAGCTTTTTAGGGCAAATAGTTTATGAGAAGAATATTTTTTAAGTTTTTCTCTAAATATTCTTATGTAAAACTTGCCCCCCCCCCCCCATTGTGATTGTGGTCCCACCCTTCCCCCACGGACCATAATTTGAATAAACTTGAATCTACATATCTGAGGATGCTTCCACACAGATATGATCTTTTCTGGCCAAATATATTTTTTTTTATTTTTTTAAAAAAAATTCTCTATATATTCCTTTGTAAAATTTCATCCAACTATTGTGTACCCACCCTTCCCCCGGAGACCATGAAGAAATCTGAATTTACACTACCTGCGGATGCTTCCACACAAGTTCTACCTTTTCAGGGCTAATACTTTTTGAGAAGATTTTTAATGATTTTTCTTTATATATCCTTATGTAAAAATTTGATCCCCAATTGTAGACTCATCCTTCCCCCGGGGACCATGATTTAAACAAACATGTATCTACACTACCTGAGGACGCTTCCACACAAATTTTTAGCCTTTTGTTTTTGAGAGGAAGAGAAGAGTCTAGTATTTTATGTATGCGAACTACTTGGAAGTCCGAGGACAATCCGTTCAACATAAAAAGTACTCAACGAAGGTGAAAACATTACTTATTGTAGTTGTTTAAATTAAAGTTAATATCTATAGAACTTATCTTAAAACTGAACATTTGAAAAAAAAAATAAGCTTTCAAGAGCCAAAACAATACGTCTATTTACTTGTAGACAGGTCGTTTTCAAAATTGCTTTTAATAGTAAACTTGATCTTGAGCATTTCTGAAATGTCAGATATAAACAAAATTCCCCCAAACTACCGTAAATATTCTAATAAATTTTTAAAAAGCGTTCTCTCTCTCTCTCTCTCTCTCTCATGCCACTAGACAGAGATACTTGCATAATGTTGATTTTTTCTTTTCTATATCCAGTAGATAAATACATGGGTTACATGCACATGTATTCCCATTAACCTTGAATTTGTCATATGAAGCAGATATATAAGGAATAAGGAATCATTCTTTGAGTATTTTGAGGTGATATTTTGGTCGGGGCGTGGTCAAATCAAATAAAGTCTGAAGGGCTTTATGATTGACTTGACCACACCCCGACCGAAATCACCTCATAATATAATAATAAGAATGATTCCTTATTACTTATATTTACAGAATTTTAAACCATCGTACAATTAAATATTTATATTTAAATAAGCAAACCCCGCTGGCGCCTCAATTTGGCTTTATGAGTTATATAGTACAAAATCGATACGTAGCGTTATGACAGGCAAAGACACTGGAAAATGTAAATATAGGGTAATATGTTTATAACTTAGCAAGTACAAAGGGGAATAACTCAATCCTACGCTATTTTCAAGCAAACAAAATAAATTTACTGTATTTGTAAATTTATTTAATAATTTTAATGACAACCAATAGCAAGCTTTGTGAATTAAGCCCAAAGATTACATATATACTAATGGGCATAGTTCAATTTACCTATGAGAATTGCAATACATATATATTAAAGAATTCAAAGCAAAACAAGACATTTTGAATAGTTTTATTAGGAATGTTTACTGTTGCATGCTTTAATCAAGTTAATTAAAAAAAAACTCAGTTCCAAAAATGTAACTATTTTAATTAACAATAGGCCTGATTGACACATATGATGGTCATATACATTTTAGTTTCAAAATATCAGTAAAACAAAAGTCAGCATGAGTACTGTGTAATCTAGCAAGTTTGATTGACATGTCAATGCATGCCTGTGAACGATCACAAAACATTGCTTTAGAAACTTGCTAAATAATTGCTGTAATAATCCATGTGGGCTACAACACAAAAAATTATAATTCACAACAAGCCACACAGCAAAGATAGCCTCATACCTCAGTGGTTAACTTTTTGTTTCCAGAATCTCAATGAACAAGTTCATTCCTCTACTTTCCAGCAAGATATCATGTTCACTGTCATAAAAATAACTTTTGATTTCCAATTTAGTTGCTGCTATGCTGGGAACAAGGAAATAGTCAAATTTACATGTAAGATGTCTCTGTTTCTGTAGGAATAATGAGTACTGTGAAAACACAGTGATATGTGCAAACTTCTAAGAAATCCCCGTTCTTCAACATGTTTCTGTTTCACCTCCATAGATTCATGTTCGATTTCGTTTCATGGAGAGGCCACATGAACAAAGCATTCATCACATCCGAGAACAATATCCAGTGATCGGGGCAAACTATCTGGGTTCCCTGTAATGAACAAACAAAAGCAGTGCAATAGAAAGTAGAATTGTACATTACATGTTCAACAATAATTACTGGTGCTATTGAAAATTTGGTTTCAATGTGATTTATTTATTAGATAAAATATACTAATTCATCACTTAATAGGATTTGCAGACTCTTATAATTGAACCAGTTTGAAAATTGATTGGTACATGTAACTGGTTTACATTATTTGCATCAGTTTACATCTTAATTGTACTGTGCCATCATGGTTAAGGACTAATTATTCCACCTTGTTACAACAACTGTAAAGTATCCATCTGAAGAATTTTACATCATTGATGATGCCCCACAATTAGTTGCAAATACATTGTGGGGTAACCAGACTGTATGTAACAAGACACCATTGAGATGGTGACCATCTCAAACGGCCCTGCTCAAATAATGGACAATAAACAGAGAGGGCTAACAGAATCAAAATGCGAGTTAGAAAATACTCAAATTGTGAGTTAAAATTTTTGGAACTTGAATACACTTGCAAGTTGATTTTTTTTATCTTAACTTTTTCCGAAAAACAATTTCCGTTTTATATCTGGTTTTAGTCATTTTCTTTTTAGTTATTGTTAATATCTGCTACTTTTAAATAAACAAGAATGCAGAATGTTGACAATTTTTTTAATGACAAGATGATGCCGATGACAACAGTTATAATAAATAAAATTGGCCCATCCGCCCCATATTTTTTGCAATCAGATGAGAATCTAAATATTAATTTTATGTGGCCTTATGCTTCTTAAGCAGGTGATCAATTTTTTGTTGATAAAAAATAGTCTAATATTTATAAAAGATTTGTTTGGGGAAATTGATTACTTTTTTATGATTTTAAGTTGTAAATTTCTTTATTTCATTTTGTACATGAATAGACCCTGAAATATACTACTACATCACACGCTCGCTGCACGCTCGCTACACGCTTGTTAAATGGTTCACACAAAAGGTGAACGGTTTACACGAAACGCTGCACGCTTTGCCCGAAACGCTAAACGATTTACACGAAATGCTGAACGGTATACACGAAACGATTTGCTCGCTTTTCACACGCTTTGGACACGCTTTTATCCTGATCGATTCGATTCCTCTCGGATTTTTACCCTGACTCTGTTAGTAAGAATTAATTTTAAGAAAACACAAAATAATAGAAATACTAATATTAGAAACAGTTATGTACATAAGTATTGAATTGATTATTTAAATTAATTTGGTACTTACATGTATATTTAAAGCAAAAAATTATTTATTCACAGAATTAGCCCAAAATACTACTTCTATAAATTTATATATTTATTGCTCAAAAGAAATATCCATGATTCTTTTTAGTGCCGTAAGTAATAAAATTTCCAGAAAAAAAAGTTACCGTAACACAATATTCAATACCAAAAATAAAATCCATATGATTAAAAACTGAAATCGGTTTTTCAGTATTCGGCGGGATTTGTTTTTTCTTCTCATATTATTAATAATAATATTTTTATTGGTTTCAGAGAATATGATGTAAAAATAATACTAACAGTTAATAAACCTGTTTATTATTTACATTGATAATTTTGAAAGTTAAGTAAAATAAAATTAGTCACATAAGTTAGAAAAATGCCATAAAACAACCGATTAATTTTTTCTTACGTTGTATCATTCGCGTAAATAAATGTTCCGTACATAAAATCACAGAAAAAAATCAATCGATTAAACAATAAAGAAAGTTGTCATTACTACATGTATTTTGGATTTTGGAAAGAACAAAAACTAAAAATGATTTAAAGTTTTGTCTCAATATTCGTATACATAACTGGGGCCCCGCATAACGGCGAACAATATATCTATCATAATCTATTTGAATTAAGTACCATGGATATAAATTCCAATAATAATTTATTGCATGTGTAAAGGTTAGGAAAATTTCAGTGTGTTAATTAATTGTTGTTTTCCGTTATCAGTGTTTAAATAATTAAAAAAATAACTTGTAGATATATTTTTAATAAGGATCCAGGAGAATTTACTTCCCGCACTTCATAGAAATGAACAGTATATTTTCTTTCTATGTTTACATTATATTTTGTTCAATTTAATGTTAAATAATCTATCATTGAAATTGTGTACATCATCAAATACAGTTTCCGACTACCTTGAAGTCATTAAATTTCTATTGGCTATATATTGACAAAAAAAAGAGACGCGTGGCCATCCAATGAAAACGAATACACAGAGTTTGATTGACAGGTTCAGCCGGGTGCAGGTCTTACCGGATGTCCGAGGTTATGTGTGCTGGTTGTACACAGCCGAATAGTCTCAGTAACTAGTCTTCTTTCAATACGCGTACTTTTCTTTAGATTGTTAAAAATTAATTCAATTTTGTAAAAAGATAAGTATATCATTTCCTATAGATTTTTTCACGAGAATATCTTCAAAGGAGTTTTGCCAATCACAAACAGTTTAAAGTAATGTTTAACACGAGCGCTATTTTGAAACAATTAAATTGTCAGAGAGTTCCGAATGAAATTTGATGAGCGTTTCACACGGTTTTCGCATGCTTTGCCCGAAACGCTAAATGGTTTACACGAAATGCTTCACGATTCACACGAAAAGCATAATGGTTTACATGAAACGTTTCTCGCACGAAAGTCGCACGCTTTTTTTGGTGTAGTAGTACGTTTCAGGGTCTGTATATAAAATTTAAAAATTATTTTTTCCAGAATACCATCAGGATATTTTTTTTTTTCAAAATTAAAATAAAATGCATTGATGCGGGCCATTTTCAGAAGGGTGTGTGGGGATGAGAATCTAAAAATGAATTTCATGTGGCTTAAACAACAGTTTTATATTTCAAAACATTTCTGGACCAAGAGAGTTATTCTACAACTTACACCACAATGCATACTTGATCAGTTCTATAAATCAAGATTGGTTGAAATTGGTTCAGTCTTTCCAGAAATGATGATCAAAATGTAACAAGAGACCCAGGAGCCACATCGCTTTTTAGAAGAAGATTTTTAAAAATTTTCTTTATACATTCATATGTTAAATTTGATCACCCCATTGCACGTGGGCCAAAAAAAATTAAACTTTTCCGGCCAAAATATTTTTTTAAGAAAAGTTTTTTGAAAAATGTCAAAAAACTTTCAATATTTCTAAATTAGAATCCCTTTACAGAAAGCGTGGTCCTTTATTTGAACAAACTTCAATCCCCTTCCTCTAGTCATGCTTTGTGCCAAGTTTAATTGAGATTGGCCCATTGGTTCCAGAGAAGAAGATGAAAATGTGAAAAGTTTACAACGACAGCACCAACGACAATGACAGACAACGGACAATTCTTGATGTGAAAAGCTAACTTGAGCCCCCGGCTCACTTGATACTTCAGAAAAAAGTTTAAATATTGGATCTTCCTGTCCTAATACATTGACATGACCAATGAATACTATTACAATCAATCATCAACCATGAATAATTAAGATATCCTATGATTTGCGTTGGGATGTATTTTGATCCACCAAGTTGCTTGTTTTCTATCCTCCAAGCCTAATGGCAAGTGAATATAAAACAAACAAATAGTTGGATAAATCATATCTCAAAGCAAGTCATCAAGATTCAGGGATTAATTAAACATCATGTCATAATCCAACTTTAAATCTGTTACTATTTGAATATCCATCTACATTTACTTGTGACATGTACTTAATATGTACCTCCTGTCTTCTGACTTTATGCTCACCTATACTTGTATCACCCAAACAAGATGAAGCATGATCAGGGTAACAGGATCCACACTGACAGAGTAACATCCCTTTGTATTAGGCTGACTGGTCAATCCTGTAATGTATCAGAGGGTGACAGCTTACAAAACAACTCCTTGGCCATACTCTGCAAGGAAAAACATTGATTCGGTCTTAGAGACATCTACTCTTTGAATCCTTCTCAAGGCAGTATGGTTACTGTAGTCTACAATAGGCAATTAAATGTTATGCATCTATTCATTAATTCAATAATAAAATACATGTACTAATTTAAATGAAATGATATTAGTATGTAGATAATGGTGTCGCTTTAGCGGACCTCGAGCAAAAGCAGAGTGGATCTAAAGTAAACACAAATTTTATATGAGCGGACCCCACCAGACCCCTGACCTGACGCAGTGAACTCAAAGTTTTGCGAGATCCACTCTACGATGTCTAGAGTTAGATGGAATTAGGTCTGTACTGTTGGTTACCTGTGCAGGGAGTTAGGACTGGATTGAAAATAATATGAGAAAGAGCAGTTTAATTACTTCCAAAATTAATAATCAGAATTTACTTGAATTCCAGGATTTATATTTATTCTAAGTTCAAATAATTCTCTGTTTATTCAATCAATACTTCACTTAATACAACTACTTATTTAAGAATTATTTAATAAAAAAATCATTCTTTGATCAAAATGGTTTTGGGTATTCAAATGCAATTAATCCCAAAGGCTTAATGATCTACAATTGATCACATCCTACCATATTTGATCACCTAATATTAATATTCAAAGATCTGAATTTTTATATTCATATAATTTTCACCAATTGTTCAATCAAATATTAAATAATCGACATTTTTATATGACATTTTCATTTAGTACGTATTTGATTTATTATAATAGTCATAAGTGTAACAATGGTATCACAGACAAAGACATGAAAATGTAATTAAAATATAATGGGATGGAAGAAATAATAACAGACTAAACAGGAATTCGAACCTGGGCCCCTGAATCTCAATCTATAGTCTGTCCCAAGATATTTTTGCCGCATATTTTTAAAATTGTTCTACTCTGATAAATATAAATACGATGTTCATTCAATAGTATGAAAAAATCCCAGGATTTCCCTTTTGGCCTGCCTCCTCTAGCTTGTCAGGTTTCAATGCATTGCTAAAAATAACAAGTCTTAAGGAACTCTGCATAACAAAAGAGACGTAAGTACCGGACACCCGGATGATAACATTGAAAAATTGTGCGAGGTATTCCGAGTGGAGAAAAGATGTAAACATTCCCCATTATAAATCTCCGTAAGAAATCTGTTTTCATTCCTGAGTATTTAAACCATTCCTCACCCTTAAATGATCTTCACCTTCTAAGATTGCTACAGGCTCTTTTCTCTTGCAGGGGGGTAACCTGTCAGTTCCAGGGGTTGACACAGCACCAAATGCAACAGGATGGGAGAAATAATAATGGACAAACCCTGATTCGACCCATGTTCCCTAAAGCTATTGCTAAGTGTTCTACCAACTGAACTGTCTGAATTTGAAATAGTCTGACTATCACACATGTACATCTCAAGTATTAGTCTTTTAACTAACATGTAGCTGTATTCTGGTATTGAGGGGCAGTTTGATAAAAAGATTAAACTTAAATCAACAATTAAAACAGTTACCTTCATTTGTTTAACATAAAATGTAGTTTGCATAAAACTATGAATTCATAAAATACATATATATATATATTTAAGAAATGAACTCGATGTCTACCCAAGTTATACGAGTATAACCTGGGTTGGGGCAATTTACGCTTTATAATCCGCGAAGCGGATTATAAAAAAAGCGTAAATTGCCCCAACCCAGGTTATACTCGTATAACTTGGGTAGACATTGAGTTCATTTCTTATAATTTCATTTTCTGTAATTTGCTGTACAAATTGAGTCCGTTTACTTTTAAAAATGATATTAATCTGTTCAAAATTCAAACGTCACGTCAAGCGGATTAGTACGTTTTTGACGTTAGTGCATTGTGACGTGTCTTGTGACGTGCAAACCAGGTTATACAAATTTAACTTAATTTTTCTATCCAATCAAATGCCGCGTTACAACCAGAATTAAATTATATATATATATATACATGTAGTATGGCATTGGACCCTTAGTTGGGACCTTTTTAAATGACCCATGACTTTTTACCTTCATTAACCAAGATCTGCAGCAACCTAGAAACTTTTCCAAAAGCAGCTTCGAAGGTCGATCACCTGGAGCATATTCGGGTTCTGTGAAAAAGTTATTGAGTAAGTGAATATCGTCTAGAAATAAGTTGTTAAATGAATAAAACCAGGGACGTATATACTAAGTATAGTTAGTATATACGTCCCTGATAAAACTCGCTATAGTACTTGGACAGCTCGAGAAAAATCAACTCCGGCAAATGTCCTACATTTACCAGATTTTCTAAATCTTTAAATTCTGTGATGATTGTCTCAGGTTTCTTTCTTTTCATTGAGTCTGGTCCATCTATTCATTTATTTATTCTCACGAACGACAACTCCAACTTCCGGTTACACTAAGACGGGGACGGTGCGCCTGAGAACAAAGATAGCCTGCCAAAAAGGTTTATTTTTTTAATATATATATAATATGAATTACTTTAACAAAAAATATTAATGTGTTAATATAATAACGAGACAAATATGCTATCAATTATAAGAAAATAATATCTAAACGATTTAAAATATTTATATTTTATTTTTATTTTATGACTCCTGAATGCATCGCATGCAATGTTCAAGGCTTTATCAATACGAATTATAATATTCATTTGATAAGCATGCGCGGATCTAGAGGGGGGGGGGGTCGGGGGGGGGGGGGTTCCCGACCCCCCCTGGAAAATGAAAATTTATTAAATTTACATAGTAAAATTATCGCGAAAATATGCCTCGGACCCCCCCCCCCCCCCCCCCCTGGCAAACACAATTATCCTTCGGACCCCCCCTGGAAAAATCCCCTGGATCCGCGCATGATAAGGATAACTTTTTATCGTTCATACTTAGTGGTTTGACTAGTGTTTTTTTGTTGTTGTTTTTTTGTATCATTTTATTTATTTATTTATTAATTTATTTATTTGTTTGTTTGTATATTACTTATTTGTTTATTTTGGTTTTTGTTTTGTTCTTGGATTGCTTTTTTATGGAAGTGTGAAAGTGCAAAGGAGTTGCCTTTATAGGCAGGCACGTAGCATCGTTTTGGAAAGTGGGGGGGCCAGACCCATCCAAAAAATCTTGACAAGCAAAAAAAAAAAAAAAGGGAAATTTAAAGTTTCCAAAAATCTTCAAAATCCTAATCCGTGGGGGGGGGGGGGGGGGGGGGGGGGGGGGGGGGGGTTAGACTCAACTTTACTTCCCAAAAAAATTCTTCCCTAACAAATTTTTTTTCCCCTCCAAATCATGAAATTCCTAATCCGGGGGGGGGGGGGGGGGGGGGTAACTTCAATTTGACTACTCATTTCCTTATTTTCATATCAATTTTTTACTAACTTCTAAAAAAGTGGGGGGGCCAACTCCATTATAATCCATTTTTTTATATGTTAATTTTAAAAAATTTGTTGCTGCGAGAAAAAGTGGGGGGGGGGGGGGCCAGGCCCCCCCCTGGCCCCCCCTGATGCTACGTGCCTGATAGGTAGGGTTAGTTTATGTCTGTGGAGTCTGGCGATACATGTGTACATGCAGCTATATGGTACACAGGGGTGTTTATATATGTCACGTGTACATAAGAAGTTGTGGAGTTTGGCGATAGCTACATGTATACATGTAGGGTGCAGGAGAATGCCAATTCAGGGAGGGACTGTGTGGTGTTTGGGGAGAGCTAAAGAGAGTGGTAATCATTCCCGCTATAATATACATGTACATGTACAATGCATTTATTTTACAGCGATGAACCCATGCTATTTTTCATTATTCGACTTAAAGTAAGTACTGTATGGTTTTTTTTTAACTACTTCTAACGTGCAAACACCCCTCCAAAAATCCAAGCAAGTAAAAAAAGCAAATTAAAATATCCCCCTAACAAAAAAATATCAACTAGTCAACCGTTTTATTAATATTATAATAATAGCGAGAGTTAAAATATCAATAGGATACATGATATAAGTTATCTGAAATACATCGGTCGCAAATCCGCTAACATACATAATTTACTAATGCGTACATACCGTCTAGTAATTCAAGCGGCGGAGGTAAAGAACCCGGTTTTATTTTTCTTGCTCTAATCTCATATATATGTATCAGTGCAGTAACACGATCTAGGCATTGTATGAAACTAAACATATTTTGCAATTCCATAAATAATTAAAACCATATCATTGAGGTATAGTTTTAAAATTAACACCGTTGTACATGTAAAAAAAAAAATAGTATACAATTTGAACGAAGACCTTGAAAGCGATACATGTTGCGGTATTCGCTTAAAGGGACTTACACACGATTTGACTTAACATTTTCAAATTTTATTTTTCCATTTTCAATGTTTATAATGATAAATATAGAAGTTATAATGGTTTAATGTCCAAATTTGAAAGTCAAATATCAAGTTATAGGCAAGATACAGAGTTCATAATTCTTTGTTCCTTGTCATTTTTGCATATGTGTTGTATTGGTGTAATTAAGTTTTAATTAAATGTATCTTTCTTTTGTTGATAATAGTATTTATGAAGATATTGAATTCGTTTAAATTGTTTTTTACATGTCATTTTGTCTAAGAAATGGCAATTCTCTACATTCCATTTTTTGTAAACAACTATAAGAATCGAGCTTTGTTTACATAACAATCAGTTCTTACCTCTGTATCTCGATTGTAACTTGACTTTAACATTCAATATTTTGGTCAATCATTTACCAGTAAACCATTTTATACATACACAATGAAAATAAAATTTTTGATCTCAAATCGTGTCCAAGTCCCTTTAAAACTATTTTCAAAACATTCTCGTTGAATAAATTCTTTAGCTATATTCTTTGTACTTTAACAACTGGGTAAATCCGTTCAATAATTTATTTTCTTTTGCTGCACAGTAGTGGTTGACAGATTAACATGCTTATCGTGCTATCTCTTGGTGATCAGTGAATACATTATACCTTTATAATCAAAATGCATATCTGGAATTCATTTACTCGCCCCGTGTGTGGAATATTCAGTGTAAGTAAGTACCATATATCAAACTGTTTTAAAAAAGATTTAGAAAAGTAAGGCAAATCTGCATGGTCAGTGAATTAATTGTCATTTCTTATCACACCTTTACAAAAGATACTTATATATATGTTTGTTAAAAAAATCTTATCTCTCATCGGAATCAAAAAGAAACCCACTTAAATTGTTGTGTATGCGAGGCAGATATATACTGTACGGCACAGTACGTTGTATCAGTTTTATATTTACAGACACAGACGTATTAAATCAAACAGCAAGGGGGGGGGGGGGTGTTTTAAAAATAATAAGATATAGATAATTTAAAATAACAATATGATGTGTTTCTACATATGTATATAAGGATCCTTTCATTTAATACCTTCATATACTAACTATATTGTATATACCTAAATTCACAGTAGTTGTTAACTTAAATCAGCAAAGACCAGATAGCCCAGTAATCTATGCAGTGGATTGAAGTTAGATCTATATTTACCTAGTAGCTACTGTAAGAGTGTTTTAAATGTGCATCGTAAAAAAAATGAATGATCATTCATACTATTATGAACATTGCAAAATCCTTATGTATTTTACAATGTCATACAAGTATATTTCGCGCATACCTGTGTTTTATTACTTATCTTTATCTACACGTCATCTTTTTAAGAAAAGGCCTAAGAAAGAATGCACAAGATTTAAAAAAAAAAGGGAATCCGTCAGGCGTGTTCCTTTGTTGTAGTATCGCTTTAAACCTATCACTAACAAAGAGACGGTTTTTGGTTGTAATAGTCTTTAAACTTTAGTTAGTATGACACAAAATCTCAGCTTAATGCGAAAAGGGACATTATATCCAATAAATAATTTAATGCAAGATCTTTGCGAACCTTGTATACATTAACGGAGGCCTGGAGTTTAAGTAAACAAAACAGGTTCCTGATAAGAAATGCTTATCTATTGATATATGGAGCAGTAAATGTGATTTTTAAGAATCCAAAATAACTGCATTATGCCGGAATTAAGGTTATATATTTGATAATATTGAGTGTAATAATACGAACGAGGTTAAAAATACTGGTCAGGTAAGTACTGAGGACATTTTATCTTCTTTTTTTCAAAATTCAAAATCGGAAATATTGCACATTTTCATGTTAATAACTAAGTGCTGGGGACATTTTATCTTTTTTTTTTTTTTAAATTAAGAATCGGAAAAATTGCACCTTTTTCATGTTAATTACTATTGTCTAGTCGCTGCATGTCTGACTGTATTTTATGGGAACAATCAAAATAATTTATAATCTTTATCTATAGAACAGGTAAAGTAATTTAATTGCATGATATTGACGACATGCATAAACAGGTATTTTACACAGTGTTCAAAAGTTTTAAGAAAAACAAACATCGCTGACTAGGTCTGATAGATAAGTTTTAAAGACAGTTATTGACAGTTTCTCAACCTGTATATAAAGTAGTATATGTTATTCTTTGTACGTGCGCAAGTTCTCTTGTAAATACACTACAACCTCATTTTATACAAATATTATACTGATAAGCTGTAATTATAAAGTTTAAAGAAATAAAAAATTGAATTTAGTTTCTTCGGATCATGTATTAAGTGTTGTTATTGATTGTGTAATTGTCAGGTTTGCCTATGAGGGGCACACGTGCTATCCATCATTCAGCCTGCGACGTCAATTGCTCTATTGTGCAACTTCTCCGGTTTCCTTAGGAAAAAGGCAAAAATATCATGGTAAATACATTCAGTATACATCGGTTGGCAGCACTTTACACATTCCTGCTCATTTTATCTAGCTACATGCAGAAGGTATACAATCCATGTTGAAAAGGCGTTTAAAGAATACCCACAATGAGTTGAGTATCGAATTCGCCGAAGTGTTTTCAAACGATGAGGTTGTATTCCATAATATACAACCCTGTGAAAAAATGAATGTAAGACCTGACACATTATATCGTAGTACGTAAGTATTTACATTTTATAAAAATGTCCGATACGTTTACACAGATACTTAGCCAAAAGTGTGCGTTTGAAACTGGTAAATGAAGTACATAGATATTAATTAACGCTGAGCAGCATCCAGGTTAATGGTCTGTGATATATACTAACAAAATGTTTTAAGGCAAATGATTAAATGATTGATCATTGATATAATACATCTAAATCTGATATATATATATATATATATATATATATATATATATATATATATATATATATATATATATATATATATTTGCCAGGAAAAACGTTTGTGGTGAACACGTTATTGAATCCGGAGTGTATTTCTAGTCAGTTGCCTTATCACTGAGGTATCTATACCATCTCTTTTGTTTACTAATTGACCTTATATGGTACATTGCCCATGTTTAAAATTATTTTGTCTTTGTCAGACACAAGGGCTTAACTTAGAGGTACCAGGAAAAGTTTGTGGCAAAACGAAAATTGAAACTCAGGACACACGTGCCTCTAGCCAGGGTGTACAATTAAACCATCTGGACTAATTTGCTGGGTCTACATACACTCTAGCCCAAAAATACTGAACATACGATTGCTCAATACCAATGGACATGAGCGCGGAGGAAATTATTGAAGGCAAATTTTGTTGGTATCTATTTTAAAATTTGAATTTATCGATTATAATACATTAAATTGGAAATAAAATTTTATCTATTAAAAGACAACATTGTACATTTTTCTTCTTAATATTTTGTTGTTCTTGATTATCCATTATAATCATGTGACCAATAAACGGGTTTACTAATTTTTAGTAAAATTCAAATACTCCACAAGGAATATCATCGAATTCAAGTGTATGTAGTATTTTATTAAATGTCATGCTGTGTGTGTAAGTGTTTTTTGCCTGCTAAATACAGATAAAGGATGGTAACTTTTACATGCATATTTGTTTTTATATTTTAGATATGAATAAACATCTTTGCTCTCAGAAGAAATGGAAAAATTCTTTCACATAAATTAAATAAAGCCAGGATTGATATGTTCTTCGATTGAATAATTCTGGTCCTTAGACTTCAAGATTACTTCATGATTATTTTGAATACATTTTCAGGAAATGGGAGGCGTAAAATGCTAGCCAAAGATCAATAATACAGTTTTTTTGGGAAACTTTTACAGGTTTAGGTGTAAATTTTACAGAATAATGTTTAAAATTACATATAAAATCGTACATTTTACACATTAAAGTGTAAAAAAAAATGTGGCACTAGCGCGCTTCCGTAGTCATCGATATTTCATATATGATTAACATAATTCAACATTGTTCAATATCTTCTTTTCCTAGTTAATAATATAATAAAAATAATAATAATAAAAACACATTTAAATCTCTCTACATGTAACTGGCCTTTTAGAAACAAAACGAAGACACATTTAAGATACACTTTAATTTTGAAAAGAACCATTCTATTGATTCTCATAAACTGAAACTTCATAGCTTACTTGTTTTTGTTGAAATATATTGTAATTGAATGTGCATTTAAAAATTACAAGAGAATTCTCATTGTTTCGTATTCGGGACTAAAAATCAAAAAAGTTACGCGTGTATACCATCCAACATGTCCGACCGATATGGTGTCTGTGAGCAAGGTAATTTTACAAGAACATTCAATTTTGCGGTGAATAGGCCTAGCTCCCTAATGGTAATAGATATAAAACAAAAGATACAAAATGAGAACGAAAAGCAATTACAGACCAATCCTACGGAATTGCATCATATTGTGCATGTTGATACTTGGCACATTGCAGGTACAAATTCATTGAATAGATGATGAAATATTTAGTGCAAGTACAAAAACAAACAATAAGGAAAATGATAAGTATGAATATGAAACGGAAGTTTTTTCAGCACATTTTATTGTTTAAATGTAGAAACATGTTATTTGGATTTTTTATAACATTAGAATGCATCCATATTACAATGTAAAAAAGAAAGAAAGAGTGTACTTGTTTGGTAACATACTTTTAATTGTTTGTAATCCTTATGTAGAACATTAATTATTATACCGTCATATTACATACTTGCTTGCAACTACACGAGCGCTGACTGACCATGCCTTGGTGTAATCTCAATTGGATGAAAGAAATCCTATTTGTTATACATACTTGTATACTGGGGACATCCTAAGACTTCGAAACTTAATATAACTAACTTAATGATAGAGGCTAGCTTAACAATAAAATGGTACTACAGTTAAATAGTCAATGAATGTCTTAAAATCATTATTGTTTAAGGAAAGAAGAATAACATACTTCTTTTTAAAGATCATGAAGACACGATAAAGAAACCTCATTTCACACATTATTAAATACATTTATAGCCTTTTCTGAATCTTAGAGCAAAATAGCAGTAGAACCTGAAGTTTGGTGTTAAATGATAAGTACATGTATAAAAGATTATGTCTCTTCAACATGTCATCCAACTTGAAAGTTATCAAACTATATTTATCTTGAATTACCTGATATATATGCTCTACATGTATATATCTGGCTTACCTGGATTTTTCAAGATAGCTAGACAATGTTAAAGCACCATATAAAATTATGCACAATGTTCTTCTCAATAAAAATAACTGTATCTGGATAACTGTGTTTGCATGTAGGAGTAAATAAATATATTTATTTCATGTATTTAATTACCTTAATTATAAATTTGATTAGAATATACACAAATACAAATATATATATAGTTATGTTGCTCTAAAACCAATTATTAATACACATCATTATTCTAGAAACTTTATTCATTTCTTTATGCTAAAAAAATCAAACAAAAATTAATGTAACCTTAGTTATTCTTTGTAATGTCATGTTAAGAGTTTTAATGTGAACATTTCTATTTATCAGATATCAGTTTCCTGTCCAGTATCTCCATCAACTGTGGAGATAGTTGATGGGTGTCCAGACAGTGCAGAGAAATGGAGGGAGGCTGCAAAAAGGAAGAACTGTGCATCTTATGCCAACCAGTGTGATGAACCTGATAGATTTGTCTACCATTGTGTTATCAATGAATATGCAAACAAGACACTTGAAGTCTGCGCCTATAGGAAAATAATAGTGTTGGGTAGGTTTTACGAGCCTCTTACTTAGATTTGAATTATATTGGTTTGCCTCTATAAAATCATGCGGCTTGAGAGTAACTTTTAATACTCAATATGTCAGATCCTTCCTAGTAACAACTGACAATTTACAAAATGGAGTCGGTGTTGCGAAATGAAAGTAGACTTACTTGATTTCCGGCGGTGTGCTAATGAAATCTAGTTCGTTCTGATATGGCTCGCTTCTATTGTATTTCACTCTGACATGGTTCGCACCGGCGTTTTTCGATTTTGACGTAAAATCTGAATTTTAGGTCAAAGTTTAAAGATGATTTGGCAGACCCGCTTAATCAAGCTTATAGAGTTGGGTTAACTCAGAAGTTTGACTCGGAGTTTTGTACTAAGAATATAAATAGATCGAAGGGGGGGGGGATAAAGAAATTATCCGAGTTAGATGCAATGTAATGTAATCAGTATGATGTAATTACCATTCACTAAAATGTTCTGTACTACATTTATATAATAGGTCAGGCATTCATCCATTCATTAAACTATTCAACTTGTCTACAAAGCTAGTGTAGTATTTGTTATTGCTTGCAAATTTTTAAAACAATTTATTTCCAATCAGGAATAAGTTTTAGTCTGTAAAAATTGAATTCTCTTTAAAGATGTAGAAACTGATAACTATTACTTTATTCTACGGTCCTTGCATGTGGAGTTAAAAATATTGTTGCAGGAATTATGATATAAAACACGATACTTGTAAGTTGAGATTAAATACAGTAAAAAATTAAATGATAGTTTGTCTTAGTTATAGGCCATATTATCGAAATAAATACAAGTAAATACCACGGAATTTTTCTGCAATTTTGTTTCACTTGTATCAACCATACCGTATTAATTCACAATATATAGCGTATTTCCAAATAATAAAATAGACACTTAGCTTTTGGATATAGAAAATTGCTTCCAGCTAGTTGCACTGGAAAAAAAAGCGTCGACTTTATTCATACTAATTTGTTAAAAATTTTAAAACCTTGGTAAATTCGTTATTAGATTACATTTAAATCATCAGAGGAAATTGTCTATTCAAACGAACAATATTTCAACTAATGAAAAAAGTAATATTTTACATCATGTACTATTACCAGTCACAAAGGAGAGGCAGTGCATAAAACAAAGATTGCAACATATTTCTGTATACCGTGATTACTGTCTTATTACTTGGTATGAGAATGAAAATCATAAAATTTTACGGCGTTTAAATAAACAAGAATTCGAAAATAATGTAGAATTTATAATGCATGTATGCGCATCCTTAATTAAACAACCGTTTTTTGTTCACTCTCACCTATGTTTTACAATGCATTGTTGATTAATTTATTCTTAAAGTAAGCTTTACTTAATGTTTTAGGCCATTGCACAGAATACAATCTTGATGTAAACAGAATTCAACAAAACTTTAGGACAAATTGTTCTAACTTTAGACAAAATCCTTGTCCGAACTGGTATCATTCACAGGAGGCATACAAATGTAAGTTGTACAATGTACTAAATCTATCGCAAAACCCATAGTCCTACCCATTAATATAATCACATGTTGACTAATAATAGTCGAACATTTTGATTTATTACCACAATAATATACTAATAGGAGACAGGATTATTTTGCCATCAATACCGTGGAATCATTTTTATCCCTGGGGGTCAGTGGTCGTGGGTAGCTAAAAAATTTCCTGGTTCGTGGGGACGTAATTTCATTGGTAGTGTAAGCGGAATAATTATAATAAATATGAAACAAATGACTGTATATACATGTACGTAAGTATTTATAGCGTTGAAAATACTTTTTAAGGATTCTATATATTTTACTTAATGCTGAAAAAGCTTTTCTCCAAACGGACACAAAGCATATCCAAAGTCTGCTTTTGGGGATCTGTTCTTGCTCATTTATTCGATATTGTCTTAATTAATCTTTGTTTTTCATTACAGACGAGGGTTGCTACGAGTTGACGAAACAGATGAAAAAAGAACTAACAACAGATCATGCACAAGTTACATTATCAAACTCTGGGTCTGTCAGTACTTATTCGACAAATGTGTCGGTTAAAATGAATAGGTATTTTAAATTATTTTGTAGATAGAGGATAAGATTTCATGTCAATATACATGTGGCTATACCTTGTTTAAAAATCAGCACGTTAACCAATCACTCCCTCCCCCAGCAAAAAAAAAAAAAATAAGACTAAATGCTAGATGTTTTAAAGTCTTACCTTGGTCTTGTTAATGTTATGTTGAAATGATACAGAGAAAAAGTTGTGTTTGGAAATGAGTTGAAATATGTCAACCTAGAGTGATTTGGCTTGAAATTTTAAATGACGTTTTTACAGATTCTTGATAAAGTCTTTTTCATTATCAAAAGAGCACAGACATAGCTTACATTTCTTTCGGAAACCCTCATAATGTGATCTTAGAAACGTATAACTGTTAAAACCAATGACAATTTACGCTTCAACTGATGTTTTAATTGAAATATTCCAGTTGGATATAAGGCGCCAATGAAATTTAAAACTTACTTGTATACTATAAACGTTAAATCGTTATTAAAATATATGACATCCAACTTTGAGAGGGTTCGATGGTCCGTTTTATACCATAATATTTCTTCTCCTTGAATTGAAGAGCTCTATTTAAAGGCACTAAAAATATTAAAATTAAAAGCTATAATAAAAGATTTGCTATCTGTTTTCGTCCGTCGTCTGCGTCGTGCATTAACAATTTTACATCTTTAACCTCTTATTTAAAACTACAAGGCCAATTGTTACCATGTTTGTCGTGAAGCATCTCTATAGTAAGAGAAATTAAAATTGTGAAATGCATGGCTCTACCACCTGGGGCGCAACAGGCGGGACCAAATATGCCCAAAATAAGCCAAAATTTCAAAAATCGTTTTCTCTACACTCACACATGTGATAAAAACTGAATGCATGTTTATTTCCACGAAGCTCTCTACCAAAATTGTAAAATTCAAGGCCTCTGGGTCAAGGGTTAAGACTCTAGGTGGGGACTAAATGCCATACAGTAGAAATGTATTAACTCTTAGAAAATCTTCTTCTCTACTCCCATATATATTTGAAAACAAACTATATACAAATCTATGATGTCAATAAAGTTTTTTAACAAAATTGTGAAATTCATGACCACTGCGTCAGGGGTTTAGGCCATAGGGTGGGGCCAATATAGCCTTTATTGAAAACAATTTTAAATCTTAGAAAAACCATCAAACATGTCGGGAAAACTGAGTGCATGGTTACGATGTCCATGAAGCCCTTTATCAAAATTGTTAAATTCATGGCCCCTCCGTCAAGGGTTTAGGCTCTAGGGTTGGACCTATATCTCCATATCACACATCTTTAAGAAAAAATGACTTCATAATTACGAAGTCTTCTACTAAATTGTAAATTTTGTGTCCACTCGAGTATGTTCTCTCTTGAATCTAGGGCCAAAGTGGATGTATAGTGTAATTGCAATCCATATAATGTTTAAAATTTATCTTCTCTACTCTAACACACTTGTAAGGAAAACAAAATTCACAATTTTGTTGATCAGGAAACCCTCTATCATAATTTTCAGGTCCCCCGGTTAGGGGTTTTGAATCTAGATCAAAATAGCCATATAGTGTTTGTGCATTTGATGTTCAGTCAAGGTACTGACGTACTTACGGTAGTTGATGTTATTGACAATTATTTATCTTAAAATCAACGATACGTTAATTTGCATGTCAAGTAGTTTATAATATGTATAGACGCACATTTTTATAATATGAATTCTCAGACTTTTCCGGCATGAATTTCGAGAAAACCCCATTTGAATCAAATTATGTAATTTAAAGACAGAATTAAGGTATCTCACTCCTCACGTTTTGATTTCATTGCGTACATGTTCTTATATTTTAAAGGAATATGATTTTATAAATTTAAACCTCACAAAAAGATCATCATTTCATAATTACACAACACTCATAAGAAATTATATTTGAATTAAAGAAACCAACACGTTTTGGGGGGAACTATTTTCTCGTGCGGAAGGTTTTTTAGTCGCAAATGACAGAAACAAGCAATTTTTTGAATCT
Source organism: Magallana gigas (assembly GCF_902806645.1). NCBI lineage: Eukaryota > Metazoa > Mollusca > Bivalvia > Ostreida > Ostreidae > Magallana > Magallana gigas. The sequence goes on from NC_047563.1 coordinate 51,058,806, forward strand.
TCAATATACTTTTCTTTTTATCATACTTTTTTCATTATTCTCATTTTTAACATTTGATAGGTTTGTGACGTGTTCTATAGGTCCTGTATGACTGGTACAAAAATAGATGTTGAGAATTTTACCTTTGAAGCCATATATCTAAAATTTGACATCACTGACCCCCATGTTTTATTATGTCAAAATTATACTGAATACATATCTAGGTAAATCAAATTTTATAGAAATTGTCTATTTTAAGTGGAAAAGGGTCACACCAAAATTTATGCAGCTTAATCATACAATTTTTTTCGTAATCCCTCTATTTAGTGTGACCATTGTGCATAATTAAGAACAACATTTCCGGAAAAAAAGTTTGCATAATCAAAATTACTGAAAACAAATCCTAATCAGGCTGAAAGCACATTTTAAGTGCAAAAGGTCAAATTTCATTGGCTATAACTCAGAGGGATGAACACTGCCTTCCATTATCTTTGTATTTTTTAAGTGTGTTTTGTCTACAGATTTCAATAGAATACTTCTCAAGAAATTCTTGATACAAGAACATTGAGGAGTGGAATACCTTAATCCCATCAAACTATGTATCAATAATCGAAATATTTCTAAACAGTTGTATGGATCCAAGCAATATTGAACTCTAGTCTCGTCCAACCAGACGTTGGACTGTCTCCATTAATCTTCGACAAGGAAGAGAGACTCTCTGCTTGTCGGAGATTAACGGAGACAGCCGATGGTTGAACGAGACTCTATATTGAACTCTGGCGTAAGAATACATACGACTACAAAAAATATCTAAATTGATCGTACTACTTAAAATAAGACTATTTTCAAGGTTTTTATAAATAAGTTTCCTTGGAAAACAAATGCTTTAGCATTCATTATATCGAATGTATCGGTTATTTATTAAGAAACTAAGCCTTGTCAGTGGTGATAATTTGTGCCTAGGTCCAAACACTGTTTAAGTTCCTGTTTGCCAAAGTAACTGCATAGGAGAGTTGTGTACAAATATTCCTATTACTAAGAAAAAATCCTTCAGAGTATTGCACCTTCTAAAAATACCTAATAGACTTGTTAAGAGTAAATTAATAATTGGAAAACCAAAATCACTGAGATGCAGTACATGTAAAATGATTTTGGTATAAATACCAGATGGTGATATTAATGTGATAAAGATTGAACATTTAAATACTGGAAGAGGAGATGAGAGAAAACTTGAAAGCTTTTTAAAGCTTTTTTTGTTAAATGTCAAGCGGGGAGTTTCGTGAGATTGTTACGATTTTGGTCAAAACTAATTTTTCGAATTTAATGTTTACAATGCTTCAGTAAGGCATTTTTAACAGGCAACGAACATTTGAGTGTCATTAGTTGAGTTATAAGCGAGTTAGAGAGCATACAATTCTTAGTTATGTAAACAAAGCTTTGGTTTACATTTTAAATGTTGAAGTAAAAATTCCAGTTTGAGGCCTAACATGAATGTGTTTTGAAAGTTAGGAACTGTTTTTTGATGCTTGAATTTAATCAGATGATAGACAAATCAGCTTGAATTTTTTTACTGGTATATTTAACCTACGTAAACAAAAACAAAACACTAGCCTTGTTTACATGACAAAGAACTGCGGGCTCTGCAGCTTGTTTATAACTTAACGACTGGCTCTAAAATGTCGTTTGATTATTAGAAATGCATTTATAAGGCATTGTAAATAATAAAAAAAAACCAGAAAAATAGAATTTAACCAAAATTGTTACCATGTCCCTTTAAAACATATATACTAGCCACTTTGATTTAGTTTATCTATGAAAAGATTTACACATAAAACCTATCTTGAAAGTTATCAAATATTGGAAAATTATTTTCGTTCAGAGTATTGCACCTTCTCAATTTCAGGTCATGCACTCTATTATGATCTTTAAAATTTTGCTAAAATTATAGGTTTCATAGTCCCTTTTGAACGATTTAAGGCAGGTAGGTGGTCATCATTGCAATACTATTCTTTATCTACTTCAGAATGAAACTTATTTTAATGCATATATCAGACTCCTCGAAATGTTTGTGTATGGGCTATGGCTCTCATGTGACCTCATGTGACCGCTTAAGTCTATTGGCCTCTTTAAAACGTTTGTTGCTAGAAATCTCAAAATGATTTTAAATTACATCAATCGTTTCCATAAGGAAATACTTGCTGATATTCCTAGTAATGTTAGTTTATAGAAAATAATGCATCCTTACTTTAACTTGTTATGTAATAGGATGTTTCCACATTTTAATATACATTGTACGTCGGTGTATGAAGGGGTCTGAATACTATAATTGAACTACCATTTTATCCCCATATAATCTTAAATAGCTTTTTTAATCTACTCAATTTTTGGACTTTCCCTCCCCCCAAACTAGTAAATTTCTTTTTTAAACCGTTGCAACTATTCTACATTATGTTTGTACATGTATAAAGTGGTGAGGTTATTTGCAGTGTTATAGTCACTGATAATCTTCACACCGTTGTGAAATTTCTTAACTAATTATATCAACAATTTATTTCAGAAAATGTGGATTAGTACAATATAATTTAGTTAAATCATTTCATTTAAACTAAAAATTTATTTAATGCCAAGTAGATCTACTCTGGGATTCATACGACCGAGTTCTTATCGCGAGTAATAAATTTTGTACTTCAAAACCCTTCCATTTTAACGTTGACACTTAAATTTGTAGTCAATATAATGCATGTAAACATATCAGAAGCTATTTTGCATAACACTCTATTCAATATTATTTGAAAAGATTGGATCTAGTTTTTGATCGAAATCCCAAAACTTAAGAAATCCAGTAGTTGGTGAATACCTTTCCTAGAGATGGTATCAAAATCAATAAAAATTTAAGGACCAGGAATCTGTTTTTGTTCGGTATTTTGAATTGTTTCACATAAAATTCTTATATACAGTTTTTTTTTTATTTGTTTAGATGAACATTTTTAAAAAAAAAATTCATAATTTATATCAGAGGGTTTCATTTATCATGTATACTTTGTTTAAAAGTTTAAGAAATACCAATTTAAAAAGTTAAACCGGGATATGAACTTCGTTGTTCACGTGATCAAATCCATTGAAGCCCGAAGGGCTTCTCAGAAGAATTGATTACGTACCAGTTGATATCCCGGATAACTTGTTATATTGCTGTTTATTACTTACATTGTACACATACGTTTGAGAATGGCAAATAGTTCAAAATCATTAGTATATGTATGTGTTTACGCTTACAATATTGTAAACTGTCAAGCAATATTTAACGGGTGCGATAATCATTGTGATGTCATAAAATAATCACACAGAATTAGACGATTTCGCTATGCAGAATGTTCAATAAGGAAGCATATTTGCAAATGTAAATATATATAAAAATGTCTTATAATTTTTTTTTAAATTTCTTTTTAGTACAGGTTCTACTGCTACTGACATTCCTAACAGAGGTTTTCTCGTTGTTGTTGTTCTCATTATTGTTATTTTGGTGGCTGTCATGATTGCTGCTGGTATTATAATACGTCATCGTGTGAAAAAGAAAGCAGGTAATTTTTTGGTCAGAAAATCAAAAGAATTTCTATAATTATAGTTTTTAAATGTTAAGCATCTTTTGAATTATTTCTACAGACTCTTAACTAATTTGATAAACTATTTTAACAAAGACCTGTTTTTATTATTTCAAACCTGTCGTGTGACCTCGTTCTTAATGCTGCTTTTCTATATTACTATTTCCGTGCACATGCGCGAGTCCACCTCAAACGTCAAACGTTTATCAATATGCAAAAGTAAATTGACGTATATCATTTAAAAAATTATGAATGGTACATCTTTAATACATGTACTTATAAAAAAAATGCTAAATTTTCTATAAAATTTCTTTTCACATTTTTAGTCATGTTGACAAAATATGGGTCTTATTTCATCACCACGAAAATGTCGTTAAAGGGACTTGGACACGATTTGACCTTAAATTTTCCATTTTGTTTTCCATTTTCAATGTTTATACTGATAAATATAGAAATTTGTAATGTTATGTCAAAATTTGAAAGTCAAATATCAAGTTATAAGCAAGATACAGAATTCATAATTCTTTGTTTTGTAAACAAAGCTCGAATATTGTCTTTTTTCTACATATGTGTTGTATTGGTGTAAGTTTCAATCAAATGTATCTTTCTTTTGTTGATAATAATATTTAAGAAGATATTGAATTAGTTTAAATTGTTTTTTACATGTAATTTTGCTTAAGAAATGGTAATTCTCTACATTACATTTTTTGTATAACTATAAGACTCGAGCTATGTTTACATAACAATCGATTTTTACCTCTGTATCTCGCTTGTAACTTGACTTTAACATTTAATATTTTGGTCAATCCTTTAAAATGCACCAATAAACCATTTTATACATAAAAAAAAAATATTGAAATTAAATTTTTTATTTCAAATCGTGTCCAAGTCCCTTTAAAAACGGAAAATTAAACCTTTAATCTCACTTCATCAAGAATTCAATATTTCATGTTTTGTTGTTTCTAACATGTATCGAACAACTCTTTTTTGAAAGTAATATTTCGGAAACCATTTAAGGAACGACCAAACTGAACTGAAACATAATTTGCACTGGCTAGATTTAAAAAAAAATATATTATGTTACACGTCTGCACTTTACATTATCAACAACACATTACAAATTTACAGATTTTTTTTTTATGATAAACAGTTTTCAAAAGTGTTGGAACTGGTCTTTCTACACAGTATTTTTTGAAAAGTACATATGTCTTTTTTATGAAAATAGCAATAAATATTATATCTATAATGCCCAAAACAGAAATCATTCATAAATATATTTGTACTAGGATGTTTTGGGTGTATGAACAAACGAGTTAATAAACAGCTGATAAGTAGTAGGTAACTTAAGACGCAGCACCTCTAGTAATGTCAAGGTTCTTAATACATCTTCTTACCATCTTTGATAATCATTGCAATTATCGACATGTAGAATATTGTCTAAACTGATATCAGAACTTATAATTTCTTTTAGATTTAGAGGCACATAAAGCGATGTATCTGCGTCAAAAAATTCTGCCGTTTGCATGTTTAAAGAATTCAAAATAGATAAATTATTATATGTCAACATTGTTTATTCCTAATCATGTCAAGATCAAAATAGCGTATTAAACCATTACCATTTACCAAGATATCTTCATTTTTAAGAGCTCGCAAAAAACTGTCGATGTCAGCAGCTCGCTAAATCAAGACGCGTCCGCCGCTTCGCCGGCATTATAGACATGCCGCAAAAATTCCCATTCAGTACGACTGCATTAGAGCTGGCTGAATCGCTTTGCCGGCATCAAAGAAATGCCGCCATTTTAAGTATTATTGTAAATTACTTTTAGTATGTATTTACGTAGATACTTTCATGCAAACATAAATATAATCATATTCGTTTACAGACAAATGGTGAGTATATCTTGATTTTCTTAACACCGTAGGTCACAGGTTTTTTAAATGCTTGAATTGTATCATTGAAATTACTTTTTACTCTCTATCGCTTTTTTCTCTCTTATTCAAGTCACTAGCGGAAATTGTCCTAATTCTTCCTGATAGATCTAATTGGACAAGGGTCAGTTAAAATGTTTTCATCACCAAATATGTTACAACATAGCTTGCACACAAGTACGTAGTTAACTTAAGTGTATGGGGTTCTGGGGTCAACCCAGAAAGATGTCGATAGTCAGTAATGTATTCTGATTTGCACAATTGGCTGCACATGTAACAGCATTTGATGTTCAGCGTGCTAAATAAAAAAAACTGAAAAAAAAAGTTTTTTTGAAAATCCGATGAAGTCTTTTTTCGCTTAGCCAGCTAAGTTTCTCTCTCTCTCTCTCTCTCTCTCTCTCTCTCTCTCTCTCTCTCTCTCTCTGTCTGTCTCTCTCTCTCTCGATTGACACATATTTGAATCAACCGCATGCGCTGTTGTGGCGGCGGCAAGGCGACAAAGCGACCGACCGACTGAGGCTAGTTTTGATTGTTCTCGAAACAATTGATAAAACTAAACAAAAATAATAAATGATAACAGTTTGATACATACAAAAAGTCTTGTCAACGCAGTATTTCGCTCGTTTATAAACAATTTTTTTACAAAAAGAGTTTCAAGTATGTACACATATTTAATGAATAAATTGCATAATGTCATCAAATAAATTTTTAGAAATCATTATTATTATTATTATTATTGTTATATTATCATTACGATTATTATTCTTTGACAGCAGATGAAGGAAAATCCTCTGAGATACGATCATCTTTACACAATGAGAAAATTGATATTGAAATTGCAGCAAAAGAGAAAGGTTTGTATTTTGTTACATATCAAGAATATCAAGAATGTAAAATTTATAAATCCTTTGACACAGAGATTTTTTGCTAAGACAAGGAATTAAGTTATTTTGATTTTAGCTTATAATTAAATATTGATAAGATTCTGTAGTTGAATGAGTGTGTTTACTGTCCATGCGAAATGTTACAAAAATGAATAATTGAAAGTCTATTGAATTTATTTAAAATATTTAATGTCTTTGTTATGAATTGTGTAGTTTGCGGAGAATAAGTAATGAAATTATAGCTCCATACTCCTGTAACCCAAAATTCCCGTGAATCTCCAGTTTTGCAGTTACCAATCATGTTGATTATTACTTATTTAATGCTAGAAAAAACCTAAAAATGACGCCTCCTTATTAGGAATATATGTTTGCATAAAAAATATGCTGAAATAAAACTACAGGCATTTAAAATATAATGATTTCTTTAGCGTTATAAATTAGTTCTTACTAATTACTAATCTTGTTTAAAAAGAGTTATGAAGTTGTATTGGAAATAGTAAAACCCTTTTGAAGTAATTAAATTTTAGTAAAACTAAAAGATGCATTGTAACTTGCTAATTTCGTTGGTTTTGTGATATTTTCGATTAATGTCAATGAATGCATAGAGTAAAGATTTATTTTTATTTCATTTATGAATGTATTTTTTTAAGATGATGAAACTATTGATTTACATATTAGTTGAAGCAACCTTATTAAACTCCGATGGTATTCATTAGAAGAACGAGACACAGGTATAGTTGCTTAACACATTGTTAAACTTAAACACTGCTTATTTGGATATAAAAAGTAATTATACACTAAACTCTTTTTTTCATGATATTTGTCTCAGAGCATACATTATGTACTGTATTTGATTTGTACGTACTTAAAACCTGGTGTGTTGCAGGTTAAAATTATTTATAGGATGCAAGCATCAATTTTTTTGATAATTTCTTTTTTGAAGTTTAAAATTCCTTGTCTTTAAGGGGATTAGATGACACATGCTACTGTAACTTTACACATGCTCTGAGTCTCTTTTAAAAAAGAAACGTTGCAAGATAATGAAACTTTTAAAAAAAGACATATTAGTGCAAATGTTATTATCATTATCTAAAACAATTGAATTTTTCTGTTTACAGAACTGCTTTTGCTTTGTGCTGAGGAAAAAAAAACCTTCACATGCTAAGTTTGAAAACAAAATGTTTCAAATGGTGCATGCCACACCTAAGAGCGCATATCTACTGAAAATACAAAATTTTACAATTCATAATTATATGCCTTAAATATATTTTAATTTTGATTTCAAACATCGGAACCACAAATACGTTCCAGCTCAAAAATAACTTATATGATCGTGACAGTTAAATTTGATAAAACACATTTTTGTAGGTTTTGATTTTAACATATTTTGCTTTACCGTAGAACATGAACATGAAATATGACATTTTTAGAAGAACAGACGCAGCTAATTGTACATACATGTCTATGTATAAAGCGTTCTCTGTATGTTTATTCATACAATTATCACCTTAAGGTCAATAACTTATAAAAGAATTAAGTGACTACAGGATGATACAATTTAAAATAAAAATTCTTTCAATGATGCTTCACTATATAAGCTTTGATTGATACGGCGTTATCGGGGCTTAAAATATTCGGTTAAAAACAATGAAAAATTATTTTTAAGTCTACAGTTTGTATACAATATGAAAGAAAAAAAGCAATAAGTATCGGAGTTTCTTCCATTTTGACTATCGAAATATATATAAATTGCCTACGGTCTCTCATAAAACGTCATTAATTAAACTCTCAAACCTCTCTCTCAAATGATGTCAGATTGGGTATAGGTATCGGGATTTCTTTTGCGAAAATTTTACATAGATTATTTTAAAATTAATTTTTTTCTGTAAATCTCTTAAAGTCGTTAACTACGAGAAAAAGATTCATCAAAGCAATAACGACACCATTATGTTTGAGCACTAAAACGACACTCTTGAATCATTTGCATGATATGAAAATGAAATGAAGACGGCTTGGTATTTTATTTTATTTTGACGTTTTGAGCATTAATTGTATTAGCAAGTTTTTGTTCGTATCATAGCATCATGAGAAACTTGAACACTTGTTTTTGCATAACATTGATAAAAACGAGGTCTCGTAAACGCAAGTTTTTTATCGAGTGTCACTTGACATGAATACAAAGTAGTCGAATAATTTTGAAAAAAAAGAAGAATTGTTTTCATGTGAATTTTGTATTACATGTAACCGGTGATTTACCTTTGGTTACTTTATTGAGAACAGGCTGGGAAGAAATTAGTGACTTTGTACATACAATGTTGTAATATGTTTATTGAAAATTAATTGAAATGTTTAAATGTCACCATGAGTCATTGCTTGTATTTGTTTGTATTTATTCATTTATTTGTTTGATTTTTAGTGAATTGATTTTGTAAGTTTCTTTGAAATAAATTTTGAAAAATGGTTATACATAGTTATTTACAGACATATTTTACCAAATGTGTTTGTAGCTCACTGAGTTTTACCGATACGTTTTATTTACTGTTTTTTTTTTTGTTCTTTTATTTGTCTGTCTGTCGTAGAGAGCGCCAGCTAAAACAGATTTATTTTATTTATTTTTTTGAAAAAAAAAAAGAACAATAGTACATCATCTTTTAATCATCAAAGCTAACATAAATTCATAAGATCATTTGGTCGCCATTTTAGTTTCGATCGCTCCTTAATTGGCTGCCACTGGTGAATACCAGTATATACCGATCGAGACAGTTACGATCGGGTGCTTTCCGGTGGAGACATTCAGGTTACACGGACTTCTAAATGCATGAACTATACAGTGTAGTAAAATGTTTGTAAAATGAATAAAGGAAACTACAATCGATAAAACACAACATATATTTATTCTGTTATAGAATTTTTTAAGATATTTGTACCATGTTGTACATATTGTACTGCCTTACTTCGCATGCACATCGAACACGTGTCGTTCATACATTACATACACAAAACCCGGCGCACTTTATCCTTCACAGTAGATAAATGCTAGTAAATCCATGAAAGTAACAACATAACATCGTTTCCATCGGCTTCTACAAAAACACTCCGTTTCTAAAATCCATGTGGTAATTGAAATTGCTCGATGTACAAAAGTGTGTGGTTTGTGCATATGCAATGTTACAACATACACAGAAAAACGTTCTACAAGGTTTTTTTGTATATGTGTGCCTGGAAAATTAGTCCGTCTTGTTTCGTCGTTCATTAGATATCCATTAACAGTGCATCGGTTGTCATTGTTTTTCTTCTAAAAGAGTTTCTGCAATTATTTTCGTCACATGTAACGTGTTCATGGTATGTTATACCGGAATGCGATAAAACATGAATAGTGCTTTCGGCCTTTTATAGGGGGTATGTAGCGATGAGCGTAACAAAAGAAATCGACAACTAATATGGCGGTATTCGGAGATAAAATGGAAATAATGCGTTTTTATGAATTCATGTCAGCTTTACATCTCAGTTTCGGTTGGAATTTATGACTTTTATTGTAATGTCAGTAAACATAAAAAGATTCTAGTAAAATACTTATTGTAATCAAACCTTTTTTAAAAGACAACAGGAAGCAAGAACATATCCTTCTTTTAAAGATTAATTTTACATGTTAGTGATCTAGTGAATTCATCATCCTCTATGTTTATTATGGTAACATGTTTGTTTCATTCTCATTTCCTAAAAAAATATGAAATTGATCCAGGCAATTTAAATGCCAACCCAGATACATGTGAATGATAACATTCCGTAAGAATCTTTTCTCCTCTCTTTCTTAACCAACCGATTGTGATTCATAGCACAATTAATACTGAAATATTCACGATCCAGTTCTAACCAGTTTATCTTTGGACGAAATCTTCAACAACTTAAAAAAATGTATAAAGTTCTCGAAATAATCATGTTGATATCAAACTCAGATTCCAATATACTAAAAATGGGTCATTATTCTTTTAAACGTACTGATATACATCAACAATAATTTGGTCTCTTAAACTTGCTTTTTCATGATTAATTCATCATATTTAAAAAAAAAAGTAAGATGTAAATATAAAACAAGAAGACCACGGGCCACATTGCTAATCTGAGAAACAAAAGGCATGATAAAATCAGCTTCATGGAGTCATAATACAAAATATCTGGACAATGTGGTATAATACATGTAGATCCTATACCCAAAAAATTGTGTTTTCCCCTGGATATTCTTATGTTTATAATCAAGTTCCTTTTCTAACAGGATGATTTTATTGTCTAATCACAGTCAGCATTGCAGTTCTCAAAAAGACCCTTAACAATTGTTTATATACAGGATATAAACCTACATCAAACTCTGAACCCCTTGTGAGACCCAATAATCGTCCAGGGGCCAAAGTTTAAACAATTTAAAAATTTCAGCAATACATAAAAATGCTTGCATATATTTAAAAGCATATTTAATAACATTTAAGTTTTTGTAAATAATTAAAATGTTTTTATTTGTACAACTGAATCCCTAATGTGTCCAACACTACTCTTCAAAATTGTAATTTGAAAAAAAAATGAATCATCTGAAGTTGCTTTCACTAAAGTTACAGTTTTTCTAGACTAATGTTTAATTTTTTTCGAAAAAGATTCAAAGACATTTTTCTATATATTCCTATGTAAAATCTTGTCCCCCCCCCCCCCCCCCCTTGTGACCCCATCCTACCCCCGGTAAACGTGATTTGAATGAAGTTCAAATCTCACTTTCTGACGATGCTTCCAAACAAGTTTCAGCTCTCCTGCCCAAATGGTTCTTGAGAATTTTTAAGATTTTTAAATATTTACTCTGTTTATTCCTATGTAAAAAGTCGATCCCTCCATTGTGGCCCTACCCTACCCCCGAGAGTCATTTTTTTCACAACCTTGAATTTACGCCAGCTAAGGATGCTTCCATATACGTTTCAACTTTTCTTGCCAAATGGTTTTATAGAAGATTTTTAAAGATTTACTCTATATATATATTCATATGTAAAAAGTAAACTTCTCCCCCATTGTGGCCCCACCTTACCCCCGAGGGTCATGATTTTCACAACTTTAAATCTACACTTCCTGAGGATGCTTCCACATAAGTTTCAACTTTCATGGCCAATTGGTTCTTGAGAAGATTTTTAAAGTTTAATCTATATATTCTTATGTAAAAATTTAACTCCTATTGTGGCCCACTCTACCCTGAGGGTCCTGCATTTCACAACCTTGAATTTACGCCAGCTAAGGATGCTTCTACATAAGTTTCAATTTTCCTTGCCGAACGGTTCTTGAGAAGATTTTTAAGGTGGAATGCTAACCCAAAATTTTATTTTATGGATCGTTAGAGTATCATTTCTAAAGCAAGACTGCGTTGTTCAAATAAGGATATATGCCCCTAATTTTTTTTATACGATTTTTTTGGGGTATTTTTTACGAAAAAGTAGAATATGTATTTTGGTTGCAAGTAACGCACTGTAGAGTTTAAAATTTGATGTGAATAAATGCATAATATAGATATCTAATAAACCATGTCCGGTAATGTCAATAAGACGTTTTATTTAAAAAAAAAAATATTAATGAAAATAAAAAACTTCTTTTGATAATATTTTTCAAACTTATGGATACAATTTTCTAAATAAACGTATTCTATAGAAAGGAAATGTAAGGCAATCATTTTTCAAATAGAAATTGAATCAAATTGGCGAAATTTTAGAGATATTGCAAATTTTCGAAATTGAACCGCACCCGATCGAAATTAAACTGATCCCGACTTGAATGAGGGAAGTTTTAAATATATAACAATTTCACCCAAAATCTAGGATGTTTGGTTGTAATATGGTTTGCAAATTAGGAGAACAATTAAAGATTCAATTGATTTCTTGTCTGCAAATGAGGAAATATTGTTGTTTTGAATTTTTTGCTATTTAAATCGGGATCAGATTGTTTCTAATCGGGATCGGCCATATTTTGAAAATTGGCAATATTTCTAAAATTTCGTCAATTTGATTCAATTTCTTTTTAAAAAGTGATTGCCTTGTATTTCTTCTCCATAAGACACTGCTCTTTAAAAAATTGTATCCATAGGTTTGAAAAATATAAACAAAAGATGTTTTTTATTTTCATAATAATTTTATATTAAAAAAATTAAAACATCTTGTTGACATTACTGGTCATGGTTTATTAGATATCTATATTATGCATTTATTCACATCAAATTTTAAACTCTACAGTGCATTACTTGCAACCAAAACAGATTTTCTACCTTTTTGTAAAAAATACAAAAAAATTCGTATAAAAAATGAAGGCATATATCCTTATTTGAACAACACTATCTTGCTCCAGAAATAATACTCTAACGATCCATGAAATAAAATAAAATAAAATTTTGGTGTAGCATTCCACCTTAAAGATTTACTCTATATATTCAAATGTAAAAAGTCTACCCTCCATTGTATCTCCACCCTACTCCTGAGGGTCATAATTTTCACGACTTTGAATTTACACTACCCGAGGATGCTTCCATATAAGTTTCAGTTTTCACGGCTGATTACTTTCTGAGAAGAAGATTTTTGAATATTTACTCTATATAGTCCTTGGTAAAAAGTCGATCCAAAATTGTGGCCCCACCCTACTCTGAGGGTCATGATTTTCACAACTTTGAATCTACACTACCTGAGGATGCTTCCACATACAGTACAGGCAACGCGGATCCCGTATATGCCCGCGTTACCGTCACGGTATTTTTATCGTTCCTCCGATACACCATCGCGGTTTTTGACCGAGGTATGGATTACGACCGTAATGACACCGCGACGGTGTGATTTACCGTTATTCCTGCTGCTGCTTGTTGTTATTACTTTACCTGTACTGTACATTACAGGCAATGCGGGTCGCGTAAATCCACGTCAAATATGCTACTTCAGATTTAAGCATAACAGCTGCATTGTAAATAAATTGTGGTCTATATTATCATTAAATTAAAAATTTTTATTTATGTAATAGAATTTCATGAAATTGGAGACGACATTCGAATTACAACATAACATGATTATTTCGTCGTTAAAGTTTGTGATGTGTAAATAAGAACACATATCTTTGTATTTGACATGCTTATTTTAGTTATTATTTCTATTAGTTGTTAATCCTGTTTTTATAACAACCTTAAAATAAAATATTTTCATTAGATGAACTTGTATCAATGCAGAGCAATTTCATCTTCTCATTTTATAAGTTGACACGCATAGCGCCGTAAACTGGCAATACATGTGTATGTTTTAAATTGAGAAATGAAGAAATGTCGGGAATCAACTAACAAATATATCTTTCCATTCAATAATAAAATTATCATTCATATATAAAGTTGGTGATGCGTTAATGGTTAAAGCACATGGAATCATAACATGTTATGTCAGTATGCGTTCTTGTGTATACATGTACATATAAAGTTTAAGTCACGATCATTTTCTGTGTATACATGTAATCATTAACAAACTCAGGGTAGGAAACGACATGCCTTTGAGGGTTTTCACACCTATTCATGACAAAAGAAAAAGTCTAAATCGCGTACGGCTTCGTCTTATCGCACAACACCTTACAGAAGAGGAGAGAGAGAGAGAGAGAGAGAGAGAGAGAGAGAGAGAGAGAGAGAGAGAGAGAGAGAGAGAGGCGTTTAGGCGTAATTAGCGTACACTTATGTGAAATATACTAATAACCAATACTAAATATTCATAGATTAGTATTCATAAAAGAATATGGTACATTGTGATTGAATGCATCATGCAATTTCAGATTTGAGTCCACGTGCTGCACCTGTCAAACAAATCAGCCCGCAAGCTCTAACACGTGTTCCCTCCATGATAAAGTTTCGTTCTATTAGTTTTATTTTTGATAAAGAAAATAAGAAGTATGTCTAATAGTTAAGTTTTTTTTTTACAATGTTCGTGATGCTTGATATACTGTGTTTGGAAAGTTTAATTCGTTGTGTTTTTTCTCTTTCTCTCTCGTTTAGTTTATGATGGAGGTTTTTTGCGGGAAGAAACATTTTAAACATGTTTAGCGGTTAAACGCAGTAAAATGAATCAATTATTTAATATAACTTTTAGTAAAATTGTTTGATATGCATGTAAAATTCTTCTTGGTCAATCGTTATACAGATTATCTACCTGCCTCATTCCTGTGTATTCTGTGCGGTCAAGCGTAGAGTGATTTCACACCTTTGTGTAAATCAATTAGGACTGAAGTCAAATAAAATTAACTTTGACAGTCATAAACTTTTGAGGAGGGGCGGTTTGGGGGGGGGAGGGGTGGAGCTGGGGGTAAGGTTACGAAAACGGGTTTACATACGTGTAGTAGCTTTATATTCAATAAAATTACAGTACCGATCAGACCCAATCTAACAGAAAGTAAACCCCAACTAAACCCTGGGTTTACTTTCTAGGTATACTCTGTGTCTACTAGAGTGGACCCAGAGTAAACCCAGAGTAAACCCCAAGTAAACTCAGAGTTGACACAGAGAGTAAACCCCGATCAGAAGTTTACCCTGGCAGCAGAGGCTACATGTGTATTTGGAATACACAAGGGGCAGGAATCACAGGCAGTAGGATAAGAAGATAAAAAACATGTCTACTTGATACTTCAGTGCTTACAGTTGACTCCAAAAGCAATTCTCGAGTAAACCCAAAGTAAACCCCGAGTGGACCCAAATTTTCAATAAGTAAACCTTAAGTAAACACAGAAAGTAAACCCGGGGTTTAGTTGGGGTTTACTCTGGTGTTAGGTTGGGTCTGATCAGTACTGTACCTGCACACAGAAAATGATATAGATACATTTACTGAAATGTTTAAATGTTTTTTTTATCGGCATGAAATATCAACAGCAAAACTTTCAAAAGATGTTCTTAATTTGTTTGAAATGTGTAAGAACATAACAATACGTTTTAATAACATTTTGTTCTCAAAAAAATTATCTAGTTATTCGTTGAGAGAGAGAGAGAGAGAGAGAGAGAGAGAGAGAGAGAGAGGCTCGGTCGCGAGCGAACGCTAACCTCTGTCACGGCGGGTAGCTGGTACACCAACACGACAACATGACAAGGGATACCCACAATATTTTTCGATTACATAATTTTATGCAACTATGGGTATCTCTAAGGCTCCTTACTCTCTATTTGTTATAATTCAGGTCAGAGAGATACACGTTAATTTGATTTTTCGCATTACGATGGGGCGTATTCGAAGGTGGCAAAGAAGTTGATGAGCAATGAAAGGCTGGTAGACACTCGGTATCTTCCATCTCTCGCAGCTTTGCCTTCATGTCCTGCTCACATCCAGCATGCAAGACCATAGCTCGATCGACTTTCTTAGGCCAGCCCCACTGAAAGTTATTCTCATTTTCACACTGAATATTCAAGTCAGACTGAGCCTTGAAGAACACACGGCCTCGCACTTGAAGATTGTCGTCGCAAATCTAACGCACTAGAAAGTGGTAATCCTCGCGCAATGACAAACGACGTGCCACACTTAAAGTAACGCAACACAAAATCACTAAAACGTGAATTCACAAAAACTGTTCTTTACACGTAGAAGACCTTGTAAGAAACGAACCGAACGTGCTAAATATACTGGGTTGGTAATTATAGGAAGCCCTAATTTTTAATCACTTGCTCATCATTAGTTGACACGCATGGACTTCAACAACATACAATACAAATGTAGGCGGACCAATTAATTGTTAAGAAAACACAGTCACACTGCGTACACATTTAAAATTTTATTGGCAATTAAAATCATTTCATGATAATTTTTATTTAAACGACCTTCTTAAAATATGATAATGGAATCGAAAATATTTTATTTGCAATTGCTGCACAAGTATTAAATTAAATACTTTAATAATTTATTTAATAGCTATGAAATTAAAAAAAAATAGTTAAAAAGACTCCAAGTATTTCAATTATAATCTCTGTCAAAATATGGTTAAATATTGTCATTAAATATAAATAAACCTGCAATTTATTTGTCATTCGGGGAGATAACTTCCGCTTGTATACGATACTTTTCCATCGATAATTTTATCGCGGCGGGGACAGGTAGATAATGAGTTTACCGTGATGGGAACGCGGTATACCTGTGTCACCTGGCCGATCACCTCGATGTGTTTATACCGTGACAGGGCGTGGGGAACACGGGATCCGCGTTGCCTGTACTGTAATTTTCATCTTTCATTGCCAAATGGTTCTTGAAAAGAAGATTTTTAAGGATTTACTCTATACATCATACAGTACAGATCAACCTAACACCAGAGTAAACCCCAACTAAACCCCGGCTTTACTTTTGGGTTTACTTTTGGTTTACTCTGGGTTTACTTTTTGAAAATTTGGGTCCACTTAGGGTTTACTTTGGGTTTACTTTGGGTTTACTTGGATATTGCTTTTGAGGTCAACAGTACGCACTGAAGTGTGAAGCAGGCCCGTCTTTTATCTTACCATCTTACTACCTGTAATTTCTGTCCCTTGTATATTCCGAATACACAGTTAGCGTCTGTTTTAAGGAGTATACTTCTAACTGGGTGTACTCTCTGTGTCAACTCTGGGTTTACTATGGGTTTACTCTGGGTCAACTTTAGTAAACTCGAAGTAAACCCAGAGTAAACCCAGAAAGTAAACCCAAGATTTAGTTGGGGTTTACTTGCTGTTAGGTTGGGTCTGATCGGTACTGTACGTAAAAAGTCGACCCCCATTTTGGCTCCACCATACCCCCGAGGGTCATGATTCAACTTTGAATCTATACTACCCAAGGATGCTTCTAATCAAGTTTTAGCTTCCCTAGCTGATTACATGTACTTCTGAGAAGAAGATTTTCAAAGATATTCTCTAAATATTCCTTTGTGAAAAGTCGACCCCCTCCCAATGTGGCCCCACCTTACTCCCTCGGGAAACATAATTTCAAAACTTTAAATCTACACTACCTGAGGATGCTTCCACATGAGTTTCAATGTTCCTTGCCAAAAGGTTCTTAAGATGAAGATTTTAAAAGCTTTTTCCTATATATTATATGTTAAAAGTCGAACCCCTCCCCTATTGTGGCCCAACCCTACCCCCGAGGGTCATGATTTTTACAACTTGAATTAACACTACCCGAGGATGCTTCTGCATAAATTTCAGCTTTCCTGGCTGAAGAATATCTTTTTATGATTTACTCTCTATATTCCTTGGTAAAAAGTTGACCCCAAATGTTGCCCCACCCTACCCCCATAGGCCATGAATTTTTTTATACCTTTGAATCTACACTACCTGAGGATGCTTCCACAAAAGTTTCAACTTTCATTGCCAAATGGTTCTTGAGAAGATGATTTTAAAAGATTTACTCTATATATTCATATGTAAAAAGTCAACTACAATTGTGGCCCAGCCCTACCCCCGAGGATCATGATTTTCACAACTTTGAATCTACACTATCCGAGAATGCTTCCGTACAAGGTTTAGATTTCCTGGCAGATTACTCTTTGAGATTTACTCGATATATTCCTTGGTGAAAAGTCGACCACCCAATGTGGCTCTACCTAGGGTCATGATTTTCACATTGAATTTACACTACCTGAAGATGCTTCCACAAAAGATTCAGCTTCCCTGGCAAATAGTTCGTAATAAGACGTTTTTGAAAATTTTTCGAAAATTTTCTATAATTTCTAATTATCTCCCTTGGAAGAAGGGCGTGGTCCTTAATTTTTACAATTATGAATTCCTCTAGTTTAAGGATTGTTTGTGCTAAGTTTGGTTGAAATTGGCTTAGTGGTTCTTGAGAAGATGTTGAAAATGTGAAAAGTTTACACATTGACAGACAGACGGACAGACAGACAGACAGACAGACAGACAAACAGACAGACGGACGACAGACAAACTTTGATCAGAATAGCTCACTTGATCTTTCAGCTCAGGTGAGCTAAAAATAAAATGTTTTATATTGTGATTTATCGATGCCAAAAAAAGACATTACACGCTAACGACCTTTATTTTTTTTTATTTCCTGTAATATCGCTACGCCTGATCAATGTGTTACTTTTGTCATGGAAGCATCATCCAAGATTATCTTGCGTTGACCCGACTAGCTTTGTAAAAAAAAGTTAATCTTGCCTAGAATAATATTACTTATTAGGTTAGTTACTGACTCACTAAGGAAATATACTGGGTTGATCAATCTCATAGACGGCTCTATGAGATTGATCAACCCAATATATTTCCGTAGTGAGTCAGTAACTAACGTTATAAGTGTTTTGTTTTCCCGAGGACTATCCATTGACATATTTATTCACAAATAGCGATGATCAACGCAAAGCCATGTACAAGAAGCCTAACATCTCGTTCAATTTAACTCATTTAAACTCTTCAAAATTTTCAATCTCACCTTTCAAATACTTTTTAAAAATCTTTGCTTCGCCCATGTTTACTTACAAGGTTTTGTTGGTATTCAACTTTAAATGTTTTCTCCCTCTCCTCTGCAGAGATTTGAGCAAATTTCGACGCTGCCATTTTGTTCTGCTCCAGACAAAACAATGTGACGTCAATATTCTAAGGGCAACTAATCTAATTTTAGCAAATTTCAAAGGGCAATTACTCCAAATACTTTATGAACTTACGGCATTCGGTTTATTTATTAAATAATATGAAATGTCGAAATGAGTAAGCGAAGCGTCGGCCAAAGACGGCCATATTGCCTAATTTTATTTCTCACCGAACAAAGATAGAGATATATGAGGCAATCACGTGCTCTGTTTAAACCGATGAGAGTGTGAAATTTCAGTCCAAGAAAAAACAAATGTACATGTAGTCTTGCATACTCGTTGATAAGCATGCACTATTTAGATGTTCTTGAATAATCTGTTTAAGAATGATATGATATACTAATGCCAACCAAAATTACTTAACTAATAGAAAGTACAACAGATAAAAATTAAAAAGACATTCTATTGTTTAACAAATAAAACATGATAAAACATGTCGATGCAATATATTTGTCACCATGAGACATGTAGGTACATTAATATGCATATTTTAAAGACTATTTTGTGTGCTTGTATTTGCATTGACAGCATGTAACAATTATGTGTACTGATTTTCCAGTGCTTGGAAAAAATCAATTTCAATATTCTCATAAACTCTATTTGGTCTGAAAACAATTGCATGTATGTCTACCGTTTTGTTTGTTTTACGGTCATAAATGGAGACAGCACAGTACAGACAAAACAGAACTAAATCAATATATCCAATAAGCTTAATGTAAATTAGCAAAATGTCATTGTCTGTTGGTTTTTCTATTTCACTATCAGTGGAGTTTTCTGCCATTTTTGTGGTGGTCTCGTCAGGAAGTAAACTGAATCTATTATCTGTAGTGAAAAGACATTTATGCAAGATATTATTAAGATATACTAGAAATTTATTTCATAAACTTAAATACCGGTATTAAATACTTAAATATTAGGGTTTCATTGTCTTAAAAAAATTGCTCAGATTTATAAATATATTTCTTGGTGGTAAACTGCGTTTTAACAAAGTCAAATAACCAGACTGAGAGTGAGATAGCACATACTGTGAATGCATTTAGATTTTTTAATGTAATGTAGGTAGGTCTGACTCAGGATCTTATATGTAGATTAAAACAAACAATACCATAGTATAATGAATAAACATTTTTGACAGAAAATAAATCGTTAAAGGTATAATTTAAAACAAAATTGTTATTATTATTCAAATCACGAGAAACAAGGGGAAATGATTCTTCCTTTACGACATAAATTATGTGCAATCAAAAGCGACCAAGATGTTGTTGTCTGATATTTTATAACAAGAATATATTGATTACTAGTATATCATTCTTCTTTACTATGACAAACCCATTATTTTCATCTTGATTCAAAAACGAAAAAAAATTGCTACAAACAGGATGATTTTCCGCTCTAATATTTTC
This sequence comes from Magallana gigas, assembly GCF_902806645.1. Lineage (NCBI taxonomy): Eukaryota > Metazoa > Mollusca > Bivalvia > Ostreida > Ostreidae > Magallana > Magallana gigas. The sequence goes on from NC_047563.1 coordinate 51,079,179, forward strand.
TTAGGAATAGCGATAATGCCTTAATCCCCGTAACAGAAATGTGTCAGAACTATGAAAACAGTTTTAACGGTGTCGATTTTATTTACTCGTGTTTGAAAAACTACCAAAATTGATGTAGATTTTTTATATTAATCATCATATAAGGAGGGAGTACCAGAAAGTAGTTACAGCATATCATCCTTTGAAATTTTTTACTTGAGTATTCAACGTTCAGTGAAACATTTCTAATGATCAACTGAAATTTCAGCGTCAATCTTAGAATTATAAGCAAGGTACAGAGCCCACAATTCTGCGAGGTTTGATTCATTTTTTGTTCACATAAGTTTATAACTTCAACTAAAGATTATTTCAATTGGTATTTCATAATTAGGAAGTCTTTTCTTGTTTTCGACTTGTCAAACGTAAATTTGATATATTAATCATTAAATCAAATAAATGGAAATTAAAATAGTATATTTTTCTTACTTTTTTACTATTAGACCTTGGCATAAAAAAGTAATCAATGTTTAGAATCTAACAAAGACTATATTTTTGGCAGAATATTTGCGTAGGGAAATATCACGTTTCACAATCCAGAATTGATGTAGATTAATGAGTCTGTTTTAGCATTTTTAAAACAATCACATTAAATTAAATTAGATTTGCCTTTCAATTTACATTTTTATAAGATTTTTAAAGCGCCCATTCTATACATAGTTTGTGCGAAAAAATCACTTAAATCAGTTTTTCTCTCTTATTAAATGGTCCATATATTAGCTTTTCTGTCAATTTATATCTTTATATTAAGTCTTTATAATACGTAAAAATCAGAAATATTTTAAGATTGGAAGCAAAAAACAGATGTCTGTATAACTGCAATGAACTTCATCTATTCTTAACATCCGGTAAGTTGAGGAAAAGTGTAGTGACCTTAACCTGACTGTTATGCGAAAAAAAGGTCAAATTTTACTAAACCTAAAGAATCATTTGGTTATAAAATCTGTCTTACTGTGTCAAAATTTTATGAATTTCTTATTATAAGAAGTTTGTTTTATTACGAGAAGACTCCTTCATTAAGTGTAAATTTAAAAAAAAAAAAAAAAAAAAAAATTGCCCCAACTCTGTGTACAAACATAGAATTGTAGGCAAAGCTCTGTATCTTGCTTATAATTCGAAGCTTCACTCTCAAATTTAATATAGTTAGTAAATAGAAAATTGTAAACAATAAAAAAAAAAATGCACTAAAACAAATAAAGAGCACAATTTATTTTTCAAAATGAATCATTTATTTACCTATTTTCGTTAGCGATATTAAACTCTGTTTAAACTGAATAAACTCGAGAAAATGCTGAGCATTTCAACAAAAAACGTTGCACCAATCAACAATTACGCCAAAGATTATACAGAATTACCTTTAGAATGAACTGTATTTTAGTATTTTGTTCGCACATCTTATTTTGCTTATTTTGCACCGGTAAACAGTTCACTGGCTCATTAACCGAACGATTTTTTTTATGCTTTGAATGCAATTTTGCCTTTTTTTTTAGCAATTTATATTTGCCTTGCCATAAGGATGCTTTGTGCCAAATTTGAAAGAAGTTCAAGATGTAAAAAGTTTACAGACGGACGGACAGACAGACAAACGGACGGACGATGAACATAATGTGATCAGAAAAGCTCACTTGAGCTTTCAGCTCAGGTGAGCTTTCAGCTTAGGTGAGCTAAAAAAGAACAAAGGACAAACGAGAAGAGAAATATACAAATTGTTCACTAAAACATGTTTCGATATATAGACAGTAAGAGGTGTATTCTTAACAGAGGGAATTCTAGATTTAACTTTGAATAACAATGGCAAGTAAATATAACTATGTGTGAATATAATTAATCGTAACGGTTGTGCTTTTGTTTTTCCTTGTATAATAAATTACAGAATAACCTGTAGTAAAACTTTGACACCCTGTGATAACATCACATATATCTTTGCTGCAGTTGCACAGCTCTTGACAATCCCTTCCGTAAGTAGGATAAGGACATGCAGATGAACAGTTTTCCCCTGTGAAACCTTGCATACATTCTAAAAAACATAAATAAAGAAATATATGAGTAGAATATCAAATTCCATGAAACTTAAGTCTGGAATCAAGTTTTTGTTATAATTTATAAAACCTACTTACGCTCACATTTTTGATTTTGACTATCCCAGGCAGAACCCGGGCAGCAACCTTTAAAGCTACTAAAATATCAATAACAATAAACGGTTATTTCCTCATCCTCACAAATAATACATCAACACATTAATACAAGCTCCCTCCGAAAAGTATCAAAATTAATACTTTTTACATGGTCCTTGCGTTGCTGAACCTTTAAAAACCGTGTATATCCAAAAAAATATAAACAGAATGAAATGCTCAACACAAAACATTGATTTTCAATGAAAATTTTCCTGACATGATTTTACTTGATGTTGATTGTGATAAATTGGTTGTGCTCATGCGATTTTCTAAATATAAAAACTTCCTTCTTCCTTCCAGATGTGTTATGAATTTAGTAACATGATATATAAAACACTGGTTCTGACTGTTTTCTCTCTTAATTCATGCAAAAAGATATATTCGCCCACATTTTTTTATCGCCCTCGTTGTCAGATCATTTCTCTTAAAACACAATTTTGTCTTGGCGAATTAACAGAAAGGACAAACCGTTTGTAAGTGAAGGAAAGGCCAAAATAATAAATTTAAAAAAAACGTGGACAAAAAATAACCATATACTGTGGTTTCATTAATATTCAAGGGCATCAATTTTCGTGGATGAAGTGAAAATCAGTTTCAAGGATAGGAAAATTCGAGGCCAATGACCCTATCAATACAAAATGTTAATGGACATTGCACTTCGATGAACATTTAATTTCGTGGATCAACTAAACAACGAAATCCGCGAAAATTGATATTCAACGAATATTAATGAAACCACAGTATGCAATGTTTCCTTGCTTTGTTTGTTTGTTTGTTTGTTTTTATAAATTTATAGTCTTGTCTCTATATGCATGTACTGACATCCTTTGTAGCTTGTTTATAATGGGTTCTGGTTTTTTAACAGGAAAATTCACGAAAAAGACTTGTCATTCTATCTAAAAACATAAGATGATACATGTATATTTACATCAGTGTGTATTTGCCCTTATGTTTGCATTGGAAATCTGCGACATTCAAATTTTTATGAATACATTTTGCTAGTAAATGAACCATTGGCAAAAAGAAAAAAAGTTTTCACGTGTTTTGAGTATATTTATTTTTGTAAGATTTAATGAAACTTTAAATCTTACATAATCAATTTGATAGGTTCTTTTGAAAAATAATAATTGCAGATCTGTCTTTACAAAGTTTCTGGCATTATATTTTTAGTCGCGGTAAGGAACTAAAGAAAAGTTAAAATCGCTGTTCCATTCCTGTTTCATATCTCTGACAGAAAGCTTATCCTCGGTATTCAATTTGTCTGCACCGCTTGGTGTGTAACAGGACTAACGACATCCAAAAATAAGCATTCAATCGTTAAGTATCATCATGAAATTATATAACAAGTTGTTGTATTTGTTGTATCAGTTCATATGTTTCATATACTGTTAAAAGTCCTCAAATTGTTTTCACGTTATATGTTGGACCTTGGCATTTTAAAGAAAATATTGATATTTAAACCAAGATGTTTCAAAAGGGTATACATATTGTATTTAATGAACAGCATATTACACTATAGTGCCATCGGATGCACATTGAAAGTGGGATTGGTGGGGGGAGGGTAACTTATCAGAAATCTTGACAAGCAAAAAATTGTTTATTATTATGGTTTACGTCAAACCTTGCCAAAAAATGGGCCTCCCTAACACCCCCCCCCCCAATTACACTGCATATTACAGAAACCACAAATATTCCGTATTTTACTTTAAAATTTTATAATAATGTTCTTCTTTTGTTAGCTTGAAAGACTAATACATGTAATCACAACTGTCACTTGTTTCTGACTTCTATCACATTGAGTGACTTAAAAAGAAAAGCATTAAATGTACATGTACTTCTTACTCAAATAAATGAGCCTAATATAAATCTGGAATATAAAAAAAATAGTTTTACTTTTCAAGTTGTATCTATAAAACTCCCTAGATATTGTATTTTAGTTCCTTGCGTTTCTTGATTCTCTAAGAAACTTAAGTTGTTGAATCTTACATGTAAGTAATACGATTAGAAAGAGGTTCGGTTGCTTTGTTGCCTCCAAACCTTCTTAACTGCTTTTGTTTTACTTTTTTTTCAAAAACTAATATGATTTAACTATGAATAGATTTAAAAAATTCTTACATCGGTCTAAACATGTGTATTACGATGCAATTAATATATTAATAATACTTGACGGAAGATTTTATCTATAGTTCTTCCTGTTCATTCCAGTTCGAATCCATATATGAAGATCAGTACCAGTGAGTAACAGAAACAGAATCACGATGCTTATAATTTTGTTTTTCTCTTCCTGTTTCTAATGTCCTTTGAAAAACATTGTTATGTGTTTTTGACAAAGTTAACGGAAGAATTTGTTTATAATTATACATTTCACATTGATTTAAAAAACAAATCAAAACATAGATGATTTAAAGTGAAGTTAGGTATTACGTGTACATCGTAGCGGTGATCCTTTTAATTGAAACATTTCAACGATATTGATTTTGAAGTTTTAACCACATATTTGTTGATGAAAAAAAACAAATGATACAACGTGTGTTCTGATAAGCATATAAATCTTCAAAAAAAAACTCTTATCTTTTAAGTTTCATGTCTCATGCACTAAAACATAAAAACTTTATATATAGCTTTATATACTAAACACCATAATTCGTATTTTATTGCAACCTTTAACACTGCATTGTTTGATTATATTATTTTAATTTTATCGACTGCAATTTTGGTAAATGGTTTTGTAATGCGTTCATTGGTCAGACTCAGTCTTAAATATAACAAAATATGAAAGTGAATAAATGTTGACTTGGTAGATCCTTCTTGTGTGGAACACATGTTTACTAAGCTCCATCATTTAAATTTTGTAGCATCTCTATATTTGAAGTTTAGATTACATAATTGTTAAGCATTTTGACACAAAACATTAATGCAAATCAATTGCATTTACATGTATTTAAAATTAGGCACACTGTATAAACAAATGGTATTAATTTGCTTTAAATAATGATATATATGTACGTAAAAGTATGTATCAAATCACTGTTAAGAACGTTACAGTTATGCTATATCAATTTAATTAGTGTTTAGAATACGTATGCCTGTTTTAGAAAATAATAATAATCTCAATGTGATACATTTAAGAAAATGTAAAAAGGTTTAACTAAAAATGAGTTTTAAAAACTGGCCTTATGAATAACTAACATAATATATAAGAATTTTTAAAATTATCATGATTAAAGCGTTTTTTAGTATCCCTCTATATAATTAGAAGTACTTGTAGAAACCTGCTTCGTGAATGCAAATGTTAATATATAATAAACGTAAAAAGCAAATCATATCGATAATTAAGTATCGATGCAATACACATAAAGTAAAGTGTATGTGTATTTTTTAATAGGTTCTTGATATAGCTCTTAAGGATGACGTTTACTCAGAATGAAAAAAAATTCCACTGATGATAATGACAAACCAACTATTGTGTGTTATAGACCTTACATGGAAGTGTTATTCTTCACTTTCAAAAAAGTAGGTCAATTACTTACTTTTAGAGTTAATGGCCATTAAATATTTTTTGAAAATTTAAGAAAAATCCAATCTATTTACTCTATGATTGAGATTTTCTTAATTATGAAAATTGTACAAATTGCTTAATTCTTTAACAGATGAAATACAGTTTATGAATGGTAGTGACATTAAATACATGTAGATACAAAGCATTAAGTTTTCATTCACAATTTTTATAGATATTCTAGTCCGAATTTCCTCTATAAGTTTTCAAATTACTACCCATTTTTGGTTCAATATAACAAGAAACTGAATGATAATAATGCTAAAACATTTATTGTATTAAACTAAGTATTTTGACCTTTTTCTGCTGGCATAAAATGTATATGAAGTCAATGATCAAAATTTTGAGATATGGTGTCTTTTATAATTTTTAAGCATTTTTCAATATTTTTGTAGTGTGTGTCATACGATTATCTAAACGGAAAAGCAAGATAAAAGCAACAGAAAATATGCAAAATTATGTTGACTAACAGATAAAATCTTTACTTTAAATAGTATAGTACTACCAAAAATATTTCAGCAGAAAACAAAATATGAAAAATTAAGCCCGAATTTCCTCTGTTTTGCTAAAACTCAAAATTTGTCAGAGCCTAATTCCATATTTTAGTAACCATATCGATTGTTATGTCAATAATAATTCATTTCATTAATGCTGTTTGTATTTAAAACAAATTTTACTCATAAAGTTGAACTTCTTAACAATCCGGATTTGAGAACTCAAACCCTGAGTTAATAACGTCCTTAAACAGTTAGATGTTACTTTATCTGAAAACCTGAATTTCTAATTGATTTTATTATCAATATGGTTTTTCATGGACAAGGAAAATACGAGTGTCCATTAGCAATTGATAAATAACTTTACAATGCCCCACTAATTTGAAAGACGAAATCAAGCAGATGTCAACTGACGACAAAAATAGCAAGGTGACTCTAACAAAAGTAAACTAACATCCGTTTTTAATATTATTTCCTAACCCGTTTTACTGCAAATTGTGAGGAAACAGCTTCACGAAACATTCACAGCACTGTTAAGCTTACTATGAAAATATCGACGAATTTAAACGGTTATAAAACAATGCATCTAATATTACAAAATATTTATGTAAAGTTATTATATCATGATATAAATGTGATATTAAATGAAACAGTACAGCAAATGAGACTTTGTATGACACTTAATGTGATCCCATGAATTGATAGTCACGTGATATGTGTTGATAATTCTCCAAAATAGAGGTCATAAACAAATTTCAATACTACAAGGACATACCCTTATTTGAATACAAATTTTAAATGATCAACACATTCTACTTTTCTCGTGTATTCGGAAAAGTGCTTCTGCATTGTATAGAGTTATTTTTTTATTAAAATAAAAATCAAATAAATGAGCTCTGGTTGGAGTTTATATAACCTTCGCTCAATACTTTACGCATTTATTAATTCATTCTCTAGATTTCATTGAAACAGCAGGACATTTTATTAATTTTAACATTCTTTTAATTTATATCCACAACAGCGAAATGATCTGTTGAGTGTATGTCCTTGTACAAAGCGGATTTAGATAGGCTTCTCGATGTCACACACATCGAATTTGTACATTAAACACTCTAGAAAAAAAATAATACACACAAGAAATAATTACATACTGAATCAAAACAAGCATAGTAGATAGGATTTAATGGTATAATAATTGTTTTATGATTATGCTTCGTTATCAATAAAATGCATTATTCTAATGTTAAAAAATTGATTGATCCGCCTCTCTCCACACATAATAATAAATTATTTATCCAGGTCCAAGCTTGGGTGTTAACGGGGATTTACTCTAATCCGTATTCCATACACTTTCGGCCGCAGGGTGTATGGAATACAATTTTGGATTAATTCCCGTACATTCTTGATGAAATGTCAAACTTGGAATGACTAGTCTACGATTCTTTGTGCGTGGGAACTATATACAAAAAGTTGTGGTATAGTTTAACTTTAGGGAAAGCATTACGGACTTAGAGGTGTTTCGGTGTAAGTTCCTCAGTAATGGAAAAGTCAATGTTTACATTAGTTTTTACACATTGAAACAACAACTGAAAATCTTTTTGAAGTTTTTAACATTTGGAAACTTTAAGATTTCGTTCATTATCATTCAAAAGGATATAGTTAGTTAGTTAAGAGTATGTTCAATCCGTTCGCTTTGTGTCAAATGGTGATGATAAGTAGATTTGAATTAACAGTTAAATTGATTGGAAAAAAAGATAATACGATATCTTCAGATCAATGCTGTTTTTATGAAGAAGCAAATCTATTGTTTTATTTAATAAATCTTTAAGAATAAGTAAATAAACATCTATTTATTTGTAGGAGTATTATGTAACTATCTTTTCTTTAATTCCTTTGTGTATGGAATGGCTTTTGTCTTACAAATTCATAAGTAGGGTTTGTTGAGCTATCGGCTGAATATGTACACGAATCGCCAGGCCTCATACGTTATTCACAAACCATCATATCTTGTCCAACGGGCATGGAAGTTGTGTAGCTCCTAATGCAACGGTGGTAAAATTCAATTACAAGCGTGCTTAGTAAATATTGTAACAATGAGACGTGGCTTTGCTTATTATTCGTATGAGAAGTCACTAGAATAGGAACACCCAATTGACTAAAACAAAAATGCTGATTAAATTGGTGAAAGTAAAGTTATGTTGTCTAGTGTTCATTTGTATTGTAAAATTTTTAATTTGTATTGTAAATTTTACATTAGTACTATATAATTTTTATTCGTATTGTATAAAGTATTTTTATCTATTTCTTTTCCGCAGGTTATAAACTGACCATAATTGATTATCTTTAATTAAACATGCCAATCTATATAACAAGATTTATTATGTATAAGTAAATTTTCGATTAAAATTAACCGCTAGTTATTCATTGATATGAGTTTTATTGTTGTTGATTTCAGTACTGGTTTAATAAACCATTCCACAAAGATGCTAACAAAATACATATCCTAATTCATAACTTTTGGATTCAATATTCACCGTTGCAGCGTTTAACCAGGTCAAATGCCTTGCTTCAACTGAATAAGTATGTTGTAATTAATGTTTTAAAATACATTTACAAGACTCTTAAATAAGAATTACCAAAAATAACAACAAACAACAGACATCCACAGATAGCCTAAGAATTCTCTGACACTTACCTTAAGTTTGTACATATATTTAAAATTATGACATTCGTGCACTTCTGTATTCGACAAGTGAACGAACTTACTCTGTTTGTGATTAAGAGGAAAATTTTCTGATGGTTTCGATATTGTTCCTTATTTTCCATAACTTGTCAGGGGAATTTATAATTAGCTAATACTAACGCTCTGTTATGAAACAACCCGGAGATGATGGTGTGACGTCAATAAATAAAGTTTAATGGCAGCTCTCAGACCGGCCGAAAATCTACATTATGTATTTGTTATTTCTTGATTTATTCATTGTTCCGGGCTTCATTAAAAAAAGCAAAACAATTATTATCTTCAATCACAGTAGATTTTAACAATGTTAATAATAACAAGTGCATGTACACGATCCTTATTGAGCATACTTTTTGGCGTTTAAATTCTTGAATATATTAATTCAGACTAATTACTACTCATTTTTGCCTTCCTTTAAAGGGACTTGGACACGATTTGAGATCAAAAATTTTATTTTTATTTTTTATGTATAAAATGGTTAACTGGTGCATTTTAAATGAATTACCAAAATATTGGATGTTAAATCCTAGTTACAAGCAAGATACAAAGGTAAGAATTGGTTGTTATGTAAGCAAAGCTCGAGTCTTATAGTTGTGTACAAAATATGTAATGTAAAGAATTAATATTCTTAGACAAAATGACATGTAAAAAACAACTTAAACAACTCATTATCTTCATAAATACTAGTATCAACAAAAGAAAGATACATTTGATTAAAACTTACACCAATACAACACATGTGTAAAAATGACAATATTCGAGCTTTGTTTACAAAACAAAGAATTATGAACTCTGTATCTTGCTTATAAATTGATATTTGACTTTCAAATTTTGACATAGCATTAAAAACTTCTATATTTATCAGTATAAACATTGAAAATGGAAATATAAAATTTGAAAATTTTCAGTCAAATCGTGTCCAAGTCCCTTTAAGAAATAATTATTCTTTATTTGCATGTAGTATTCAATTTCCAATGGCAATAACCTTTTTTTTTCTTTTTTTTTTAATGAACCCAAAAGTGTAATCTGGATTTGGTCTTATTAAATAATGCATTGCTGACCTCATTCATTCTACTGTTCCGTATTATGACATTTTCCCGATTTTGACATTTACCTCGATTATGACATGCCCAATTGTGACATGGAGCACACGGCGGGTGCGACCGGCCACCAGAGAATGCTCACTCTTCCTAGGCACCTAATCCTACCTTTATGGAATTTTTAGATGGTTTGTTTGTTATTGTCATTTTTTCACTGTACAATAATATAATGTTGGTGTCAAAATTATAAGCTGACAAACGAGGACTAAAATATTTTTTTTAAAAATTGGACTGTGGAGAACATTTGTTTGTGGATCAGCAATAGTGTAAAAAAAAACATGTAGCTACATGTATATATTGGTGAAAACTTTATATTCAAGTGAGACTGAATTCTGCCAACTTTGTTGATACATGTACTATTATAATAGTCGTTGTTGCATAATTTTATGTTGGTTAAATGCTTTTATTGCTTTCAAAGAAACATTTATTAGTCTGAAAAAAAAATTACTTAATAGAGATGTTATATTTTGTAATTATTTTGGTCTCGGTGAGGAAAATTTAACGTATTAAATATGGGTGAAAAGGAAATATTTTTGAAGATATTAATCCAGTTCATAAATCTGTGATATCACACAATATCACATTGTTAATATTATGAGTTGTTTCGGAAGTGTAAATTTAATTTTAATTTATTTCGATCAAGACTTTAAAAAGTATAGAACGTTATTTTTGAATGCATCCACAAATGAGTAATTATCCTAAATCAATCAATGATGACAATGATGAGTATCGACTTACCGCGTAGTGGTTTTGATAACTCGTTTATCAATCCAACACTCAAAATCTGTAAAAAAAAAAAAAAAAAAAAAAAAAAAAAAACCTCCAATTTTGGCCTAAAATTAGCTTATTTCATGCTATATCTCAAATGATTGAATGTGACCTCTTGCATGTTTAACTTTTAAATGAAAAAACAAATGCATGTCTATTTGGATGCAAAGTCACCTTTTTATACGCATCCATAGTACTTAGATTTAAATAGCAACTATGATAACCCCCCCCCCCCCCCCGATAAAAATAGTGTTTACTACCTCTCAAAACAATAGATAAATAAAATGCTATTCAAAGAAGCTCGTTCCTCAGATTTTGGATAGCCATTTTTGGTCACCTCTGATCTAAAATTTCTTCATCATATATTGATTTTAGTAGTGTATTTATATTTTACAATACCAAATTTACTATGTTGAATAAATTGTTTGAAAAAAATGCATTTTTACAGAGTTTAGTATGGACAATATTTTGTGGCGGAAGGTTTTCAAGAAGGAAATGTACAATATTCATAACTCACCAATTTTAGAGTACTGTTACTTTAGCTTCCTAATTTTCAGCGCAGACTAAACTTCTAAATAGTTTGTGTATTACGATATATTCAGGGTGTTCTAAAAAACATATTTAAACAATATTTTAATGTTTCTGTGGATACCTTTTAGCATATTAAGCTTATATTTTACAGAAGTTAAGAAGAAATTAAATCCAATCTTGGCCTAAAATTAGCTATATCTCAAATTTTTTAATGTGGCCCCTTCTTGTTTTACTTTTAAATGCGACATCAAATGTATGTCTATTTGTATGCAAAGTTTTGGAAAGATAACAATTTTTTTATTTGTGTAATAATTTGATTATTCCAAAATTTTGTAACGTATGTTGTTACAATGTATGTTTATTATGAACTGGCCTTTGAAGCCCTCAGAAAAGCAAGGATTTTTAAACTTTGACTTCAGTTTTACTTTAATAGTCACTACATGTGTTCAACTTCATAATGAAATAAAAACATAACTAAATAATAGTTTAACCTATAAATATTTGTTTGATGTCTTGAAATTATCAATTTCTATGTCAAATTTTAGCAAAAATGTTATGAAAATTATCATTTCTGTGGGTACTATATTTCCAAAAATGGCATGTCACATGGGTCACAAATAAAATAAATGAATATTATGGGTCCCAATCTTTATATCCAAGTGGTTTTTGGATGATTGACATTACTACTATTACAGGTACAATACTCCTTAAGCTAAAAATATATTATCAGCATAATGTTGACACAGGATATTAAAATTACTTTAAAAATTGTTTGTTCTTTTACAAACTATTTTTTTGATGTATATGTTGTTAATACATGTAGTAGTAAAGTGCTAATGAAATATATACCTGTGGTTTCAATCGAACACCTTTTACAAATATCACAAAGCTCTTCCGAGCAGTTACATTTCATTTGGCATTCTGTCCCACAAATGGATAAAGACATATTAGGGAACAGTTTTTCTGCTTGGTACCTATCCATACATGCAAAATAAAATCAGCAATATTGATTGGAATATTTAATGTTAACTTTGATACCTGATATATATGTATGTACTTGTAAAAGTACATATTTTGTTATTATGACTTATGATAGTGTAACACATTTCCTATATACTTTTCAATAGCGTTAACGCAGATTACTAAGAACAGTAAAATATCATACCTTCGATTATTTGGTTTCTATAATTCAAAGAAAACAAAATTGAAATGCTTAGTTTGAAAAAGGGTATACCCTAGCTGAATTAATTTTCATGAGATGAATGAGAAACAAACAAAAATTAAGAATCAAGAACAGACCAATTGATACTTTATGTATACATTCATGAATCCTGGTGAAATCGGTAATTTTCAACTTAGCGTTACATGAATATCAGGGCACTTTTCTTATATCTAGGATCCAGTACTCAAATCTTTATATCTTCTCAGCCCAGTCGACCCGTAAAGGAAGATTAGTTTGTTCAACAGCTACAAATGTAACATATATTAGTAGCCTGATGAATCAACCAATTGTTGGATTTTGCTGAAATCACCAGGCTTGCTTAACATGAGAGTGGTCATAACTTGGCGAAGACATCCACTTGATATTAATATTCAGCACTTTTTTCATTAAATAAACATTAAATATCTTTTAATTGATCATATTATCGACGGTAACTAAACTCAGAGTCTCCTTCACCTACCTGCGTGTAAACAACGTAGTATTTCCAGGTTGAATTTGAAGTTGCGAGGGTTTGCGATAAATAATGAAAATATTTTTTCTGTGCGATTTAAAGAAAAAAAAAGATTCTAGCAGTATTTCATAAGGACATAAACTAATTGCCAATCGAATTCTTGTACAATACATTATAATGAACTCTAGGGTTGTGTTTTTTGGTGTGTTTTTTTTTAATTTTTGTAAGGTAAAATGGTGATCTACTTTAAACTGTAAACTGTAAACTTTTAGCTGTAACGTGATATCATGGTGCAGCAAATTCAGAGAGGAACTGGATTCTTAAGTATAAATCTCAAAAGAACACATTCACTTGATTTTCAACATTTTCTCAATAAAATGAAACGTCGGAGTTGCCTTAACATGCCACACCCTTTTTCAATTTCCACAGGTGCTTTCGTGTATCAACAATATAAAATATTTATTGAATCTTTTCGGGCATTACTTTTCATATAAAAATTAATGGAACCAACTTATTTTTCAGTAAGAATAGCATTATAAAAGAAATGTTTCATGGAGATATTTTGAAAATTGGATGGAATACACTTAATGCAAAAAACAAAGTGTAGAGATAAGGAATAAGGAATCATTCTTAAAGTGTTATGAGGTGATAATTTTGGTCGGAGCGTGATCAAATCCAATAAAGACCGAAGGGTTTTATGATAGATTTGATCACGCCCCGACCGATATTATCACCTCATAATATTCAAAAAATGATTCCTTCTTATATTTATATAATTTTAAGCCATCGTACGATTTAAATATTAAAATATAAATAAACAAACCCCGCTGGCGCCTCAATTTGGCGTCATTTGTATTATGGGTTACATAGTACAAATCGATACGTAGTGTTATCACAGGCAAAGACACTGGGAAATGTAAATATAAGAAATTAAATTATAATTTAAGCACTATCGGTCGGAGCTTCGATTCAGTCCTAAATCTTCAGATAACAAAGCTTGCACAATAATATCTATGCGATGAGCGATAACTCAAAAGGAGTGTCTGGTAGCCGAAAGCAATAACTTTTTTGTCTGATTGATACATGTTATGCATTTTTAAAAGAACGGTATGCAATAATATAATGTAAATTTGCGATAAAAGGTACTAGGTACATGTATATCTCATACAGAGATTATAGTTCATCCGAAGTGCAACCAATGTGTGTGTTTTTCGAAGCTTCTTTGATCAGCTAAGAAAAAACCTAAGAGTCTAATAGTTAATAGAAAACACATTAGATACAAACTATTATGATTTGTTTAAGCGTTAGAAGAGTTCAGACTAAATATCCATAAAGTTAGTTGCCCAACTTTTGAGTCCCATACATGTAACGAAACATGCAGAATAGTTCAACGAAGAAGAAACATGAACTTTCGAGGAAAAAACCCTTTAATTAACCCCAAAAAATAATTTATAGTTTACAGTCCATTTATGTTACGGAGTGATCAGATGCATTCCCAAATTGATCTCTATTGGTAATTGTATATTTTTATGTAATAATATAAAAGAATTTACCTGAATTCCCAATTATGATATTCTACGATATATACTTGAAATCACAAACTACATATTAAAAGAGGTAACATTTCAATTTCAAAAAGTGAAATCAAATTTTCAAGAATTAACATATGAAATGGAACATGCAGGATATATCAGAGAAATAGTCACAAGTGGTTAACTGAACGTTTTAATTATAATTTCTACCAAATTAGAAAACAAAAACTGGGTTTAGTACCAGGGAGGTACAGTTCCTTTCAAGTTTAAAAGTTGCAATTTCCGGCGAAAAAAAAAACTTGTGCTAGTTTTATCTGATACATCTTTTTTTTTTCGAACATTTCAAAACAGATTTAGATTCTAAAAATTTATTGTGTATATGTACATGATTTTAATTATTTTTTTAGAACAATGTCATATACATATCAATCGTTAAGCTGTCACCTGTCAGTAAAAAAAATATTTGTTGTGTATGCTGTGGATATATTAACTGCTATCTAAATAAACCATAAAGATGTCAACATAATGAAGTCATGGTTCACATATCTATATAAGGGTTTAAGGGCTACTGCCAACTTGCCAGTGATGTACAAAATATAAGTTCATCTAATGTTAACTGTAGATTATTGCTTTTGTCAAACTCTGCAATACTAAGATTCTTAATTTCGATAAATATTGATATAATTTAGGTGGCACGGGTCAGTTTTTTTTTTATACATTTCATTGTAGCTAGGGGGTGTGTGTCTTCGGAACTCTGTAACTAGAATTTCCTCAGTTCCCATTCACCACAAATACCTTTAATTCACTTTTTATAAGGCCAATCACCAATTTATGAAGAACATTACTTGTCAAAACCTGTAAAATTGTCTACATACTAGTCTTTATGAAATGTTGACCCTTTCATATTTTGCTAATTTTTCATGATTTTTCAGCTTTTTAGACCTCTCCTGCCAATTCCCTGCAAAGGGTAGACCTTCCGTACCGTGTGCATGTTTCACCATCGCATGTCAGAAACTTACCGATGTATAGTTTACAATGTCCCAACCACCTACTTTTCGTGTTATTTGCCCTCCCGTTTGTAACTTCAAGTCATAGTCGCAGGTTTCGCATTTTACTTCTGATTCTCATGTACCTAACATATGGGTCCTACATATTGCATATTAATTTCAACAGGAGACATTCCTCTAACTAATGATCATCATTAAAAATCATTTTATGAACTTTAGCATCACTCATAAGCCTTCAAGTACAGCAATTCTCAATTTTACAAAGATATTGACGGGTACTTTATCCGAAACTGTCCCTTGCTACCTTATATAAAATTGAAATAGCACGCGGATGCAAGCAGTTTTATACAAAGTTATTCGATCCAAAATGTGTCAGATACATGGTGAACACCGTACACTTTCCGTCATAATGTTTTCAAATACCTTCAGGATAGTTCTTTTTAGGCATAGCGAGATCACGAATTAAAAAAAAAAACTAACATATTGTCGCATAATTAGCGGTATACAGTGAAAGTAAAAAATGTAAAAGGTGCCTTAATGAGTTGACAGGCACGCTCATAAATGAGGAGATTACTAATTTACTTTATTTTATAATTTTAAAGTGCATATATGATTAACGGACTCACTCCAGTCAAACGTTGCTAAGGTCTTAAGTAGAAAGTAAATATTAACCTGCTTTGTCATTCTTATAACACATTTTTTAATATTTGGGTTTGCTATGTATATGAAATTCAAAGAAAGATTTACATGTCTTAGATGAGAACAAAATTATTTCCATATCAAACTGGCACACAAAACAAATTGAGATCGTTTATTGTCTCACCTGCTATTGGCGTGAAATAAGACAGTGAACTCGGTGTATTCCGTTTGTTCTCCGAAAACCAATGTGAAGACAAACCATGGATATCTAGTAATAATAAATAATATAATTCAGAAACCTTTTAACATGACTTTGAGATGTATGTTTTAAAAGTGAGATTTTGCAATGATTTTTATCTTGTGTGTTTCTGTCAAAGGTCACAAATATAGGACAGTAACTTTAGAACAGCTAAGAACATATTGAGCCTTGCATTTATCTATAATAGGACTATCAACCGTTTTGAGTATCATTAAATGAATATTCACATAATTTAAATAATAAATAAAAATATACCTTTTTACAAATTATTATTTGAAATTATAATATAAGGTGCGAAATAAATATTTTTTATATATTATTCAGAGTTCGTCGAACCATTTATTATACCTCTTTACTATTACAGAAAAAGTACCACAAGTTCTTTAATACTGGTGAGTTTTGAAAGGTCTGTCCTTTGTTTTACTACCATTCATTTACTTCATTTATTTTTTCTGTATATATATATATATATACGTTTGCAATTGAATAAACTGATCTAAATACTTAACACTAAGCATAAATGTTTTAACTATATATTTTTAAAGGAAAAAAATATATCTTTTTTCCCTTAAATTACCTGGCACATTTAACAATAATCCAGAACCCGTCAACCTAATGTTGATCTGAATATCTAATCATTTATAAATTATCAATTCTTAAAAGACAGGAAGTGCGTGCATCATAAGATTATAAGAAAAAAAGGAATAACGGACAATTGAGGAAAGAAATAAATCAAATTGTTCATTACTACTAAATACACATGCTACACATCTCGATATGAAAATTGAGAGGAGAATCCTTTACAGAAGAACTTGTAACTTGTAGCTTAGATTTAATAAGCAAAACAGCTTGATTGTCATTAATTTTATAACAGACAATATAATTTTATACACTGTATGTCAAAATACAGTTAACATCGGTATCTCGAATATTGGGGGACTTCAAGATATAGGAAAGAGCTCTTCATTTTTAGCTCAATGATGTTCTTTTGAAATACATATTTATATTTGTAAAACCAATCACATTATAAAATCAACATTTCGTTAATAATACGACTTCATTTCTTCTCAACTCTCGACAGTTGAAAACAATACTTGTCATGTCATTTCCAAAATTTATCACGTAGGAAACGCAGAATACGGATTTGATAAATTAAAAAAAGACACAAATTAATTATCTAGAATCACAATTCACATAACATATTTTTATACATTTGTGTTTGTGAACTAACGTATTTTGTATTGATTCATTATGCTCATAGCTATAGTACTCATCTTGGAAACAACCCTTGTACGATGAACCGGAAGGCCCTTTACACGATTCGTGTTTAATACATGAACCGTTTCTGTTGAGCTTAAATAAGTTTTCTTTTGAATTGGCAGTTATCAATGTTAAATCGATTCTCCATACATATTTTGTTTTATCAAACACATTATCTGTAATCGTGGTTTTGTTTTAATATGATTTTTATGATTAACTATTAATTGTACCTAACACCCAATTTACCATTCTTATTAACTTACATCGTGCTGTTTGAGGTATTACTGGTTTTCAAAGGTGTGAAAACGGGATCTTCGAGATAACCGTATTTGAGATATCATGAGTTTTTAAAACCATTTATAAAAAGAAAACAGGGGAGGAGGTCATCGGCGGTATATTTCGACATCAGCGGGGAATTTGAGATATCTATATATATTTGGGATACCGATATTTACCTGTATCTTTTTACTGTAGATAACTTTAAACATAGATGTTATATAACATTATTTAGTCATAGCATTTTCCGCAAAGGAGATAATTGTTTAAGTAGTTAACATCAGCATGTACCCTAATTTGTTGATTTAAATTACATGTACAAAAGGATAAACTGTTTCAACAAATCAATCAGGTTTGGTTTATCTAAGCATTTTTGGATTATTTCTGGTCACAGGTGCATGAAGACATGACCGACCCCCTCCTCTCCCCCCAGTATCTAGACTTCCAGGACCCTACTCAGTTTTTATGTCTTTCCACCTTTAAGGTGAAAGACCTTTTGTATTTCTTATGTTTTTTAGGTCTTTCCACCTTTCAGGTGAAAGACCTCTTGTTTTCTTTATGTTTTTTATTCGTCTTCTTTTTTCTATTTAGCTCGGGTGACTTTTTTGTTATTAGAGTTATCCAAACAATTTAAACGTTATGTAATTGCTCATTAAAAGTTATGGTACCAATTGACCCTGTGTCAATGAACTCCAAGAACTTACAGAGTCATTGCCCTTTGAGAAGGAAATGCTTGTTATCGCTACTCCTCTGAAACCATAAGAGATAGAGATTTTAAACTTTTACCAATGTCTTCATTACACTTAGAGGGTTCTTCAATCTATCCATACCAAAAGGATCTAAGGCCCCCTTGTAGTGGTTATTGCCCCTGAAAGTATTTAAATTTCTATAAAATCACTTCCAACTTTTTTTTATTATTTATCATAGAGACTTCGGACCACTTGGGATGGAAGCGTCTTCTTTGGCCGATCAAAATGACATAAAGGTCAAAGGTCAAGGTCATTTGAGAAGCTGTTAATTAATGAGTTTTTATATCTCTTTTGTTTAGGGTGGTAGAGAAAAACCGTTTTATGGATGTAGTAGGACATCTTAAGACATTTTAAAATATAGCCCCTTGGCTCATACCTTTGAATAATTACAGAGTTATAGCCCCAATTGTACGAAATGCTTGTTATCGCTACTCCTCTGAAACAATAAGAGATAGAGATTTAGAACTTTTACCAATGTATTCAGTACACTAGGAGGGTTCTTCAATCTATTCAAACCGAAAGGATCTGAGGCCCCCTTCTAGTTGTTATTGCCCCTGAAAGTTTTTAAATTTCTATAAAATCTTTTCCAACTTTTTTATTATTTGTCGTACAGACTTCGGAACACTTGGAATAGAAGCGTCTACCTTGGCCGAACAAAATGACATAAAGGTCAATGGTTAACCTCATTTGGAAGTCTGTTAATTTATGAATTTTCATATCATTTGAAATACAGAATTATAGTAAGAGGGTCAGCCAGGTATCACATCAAGTCCTGTGGTTACTCAAGTGAAACTTGTTTTTACAGTCAACCCATTCATTTTGTACAAAGACAGCTAGCCTCTACAGCACTCTCCTCTATTGTTAGCTTTACTGTTTATATGATTGTGTAAAGAATATTCACTTGGCTCAGTTTTGTTCATAGTAAGTGGAAAAAAAATCAGGAAAGTAATTTAATAAATCTTTACGATATATACAACATGGAATTCTTAAAGAAATGGCTTGATAATAATAAAACATCTCTTTAAAAACCATTTATCAATTAATGGCGTCATGGTTTTCCCGTTTTATAGTACAACATGTATCATAGGTATAATAATTTTTTGCATACCTTATTGAGCAATCTAGCAATTCATTAGAAATATTAGGTGGAAAGACCTCTAATTGTTCGAGAACAATTAGCCTACTAGTTATTCTTATTCTTATTTTTTCCTTCTCTTTTTATCTAGGGACAGCTTTTTTATTTCAAGAGATATTAAAACAATTTTTTCTTTATGATATTGGCCATTTAAAGTTATAATACCAAATGACCCTTTGCTTAATAACTCCCAGAACTTACAAAGTTATTGCCCTTATGTACGAATAGCTTGTTATCGCTACTCCTCTGAAACCATAAGAGATAGAAACTTGAAACTTTTACCAATGTCTTTAGTGAACTTAGAGGGTTCTTCAATCTATTCAAACCGAAAGGATCTGAGCCCCTCCCCCTCCCTTTCTAGTAGTTATTGCCCCTAAAAGTATTTAAACTTTATAAAATCACTTAAAACTTTTTTTATTATTTGTCATAGAGACTTTGGACCACTTGGGATGGAAGCGTCTACCTTGGCCGAACAAAATGACGCAAAGGTCAAAGGTCATTTGGAAATCTCCTAATTATTGAGTTTTTATATTTCTTTTGTTTAGGGTGGTAGAGGAAAACTTTTTCATGGATGTAGTAGGACATCATAAGACATTTCAAAATAAAACCCCTATCATGAAACAATTATAGAGTTATTGCCCCTATTGTACAACATACTTGCAATCGCTACTACTCAATAACTGTTAGATATAGAGACTTGAAACTTTTACTACTTTATTCAATACACTTAGACGCTCCTTCAATCTATTCATACCGAAAGGGTCCAAAGTTGCTTTCTAGCAGTTAAAGCCCCTGAAAGTTTCGAACATTTAAAAATCAACAAATAACTTTTGAATCAATAATCATAGATACATCGGACCACTTGGTATTGAAGCGTCTACCTTGTCAGATCAAAATGACATAAAGATCAAAGGTCAAGGTACTTAACATACTTAATCTTTTGACACTTTTTATGAAGTTACACAGATTAAAAAATACTTTATTCTACTGAAGCAATTTCATTTTAAACATAAAACACAATGAGGTGGAAAGACCTCTAATTGTTCGAGAACAATTAGCCTACTAGTTTCTTTATATAATCCTTTTATGATATATTTATAATATGATGTGTCCATTCATCAACAAAATTACGCAAAGAAAGAAGCATTAAAAATCATATCTCCACTGTAAATGAGGAGTATCTGGGAGTCTAGATACTTGAGGCCCCAAGGGGTCGGTCCTGTCATCAAGCATCTATGTTTCTGGTAGTCTATAATTTTTAATTCAACGTTACAGGGATTGTTTTTTCAGGAAGTTTTATCTGCTTGTATCCTAATATAATTCACAATATATTTACAATTTACAATATATACATTCTCATGCTTGAAGTACAATCAACAAATTGCATTGCATACTTTGTTATCTTGTCTTGTAACGACAATAGTGAAAGTTGTTTTTAGGAAGGAATAAAGGTGTTTTTCTATTGTTTTTCTATTACTTCCAATTATAAAAATCAAATTTGATTAACAATGACGAGTACATGTGACTATATGTGAATTGAATTAACGGTTATGCCTTTGGTTTCGCTATAGAAAAAAGAACATTATAACCTGTGGTAAAACTTTGACATCCAGTAAATACATCACACATATCTTTGCTACAATTACACAGTTCTTGACAATCCCGTCCGTATGTAGGATAAGGACATCGTGATGAACAGTTATCCCCTGTGAAACCTTGCATACATGCTAGAAATAATAGATAAATAGATAAATATATACATGTATGTAGAATATTAAAATCGATGATACTAAAGTCTGGAACCAAGTTTTTCATAATGTATAAAAACTTACTTACGCTCACATTTTTGATTCTGACTATTCCAGGCAGAACCCGGGCAGCAACCTTTAAAGCTACTAAAATTTTAAGAATAATAAACGGTTATTTCCTCACCCTCACAAATAAATATATCAACACATCAATACTAGCTTCCTCCGAACAAAATCAAAATGAATACTTTTTACATGGTCCTTGCGTTGCTGAACCTTTACAAACCGTATATATCCAAAATAATATAAACAGATTTAAATGCTCGACAGAAAACATTGATTTTTAATGAAAAATATCATGACACGATTTCACTACATGTTGATTGCGATAAATTGATTGTGCTCATGGATTTTGTTAAATATAAAAACTTCCTTGTTCCTTCCAATTGTGTTATAAAGTTCGTAACATTACATAATTAACTTGGTTCTGACTGTTTTCTTTCTTAATTCATGCAAAAAAGGTATGTTCCGACTAATTAATGCAATGATAAATTCGCCCACGTTTTGGGTTTTTTTTTTGCCCTCGTTGTCAGATCATTTCTCTTAAAACACAATTTTGTCTTGGCGAATTAACAAAAAAGGGCACACCGTTTGCAAGTGAAGGAAAGGCCAAAATAATAAATTTAAAAAAAAACTTGGACAGAAAATAACTATACATACAATGTTTCCTTGGTTTTGTTTATTTGGTAAATTTTAAAGTCTTGTATCTATATGCATGTATGACATCCTTTGCAGCTTGTTTTTAATGGGTTTTTGGTTATAACTTTAACAGGAAAATTCGCGGAAAAATTATTTGTTATTCTATCTAAACAAATGGTACACTGAATGTAAAATTCACAAGATAATACATGTATGTTTACATTAGGTGTATATTTGCCCTTATGTGTGCATTGGAATTTTATGAATATACTTTGCCATATAATGCGCCATTGGCACAAATATAAAAGTCTTCACGTGTTTTGAGGATATTTCTTTCTGTTAGATTAATGAATGAGTCTTTTCTGGTTTTCGACTTTACAAACGAAAATTTGATAAATTGTTTATTTAACCAAGATGAAAGGAAATCAAATATTATATTTTTCTTCTTTTTTTTACTTTAAAAAAACTTGGCATAGTAATGGTAATCAATGTTTAGAATCTAACAAGGACTATATATTTGGCGGAATATTGGCGTAAGAAAATATCACAGATTTTTTAGTCTGTTTTAGCATTTTTTAAACAATAACAATAATGTTGGATTTTTTGACTAATATAAATTAATGATATTATTCTGGGGTTTCAGAATATGTTTTTAAAATATGATTTGCCTATCAAATTACATTGTATAAGCTTTTTAAAGCGCCCATTCTACATATCGGTTTTTTGTGAAAAAAGCATAAAATCAGTTTTTCTCTCGTATTAAATAGTCAATATATGAGCTTTTCTGTCAATTTATATCTTTAAATAAAGTCTGGATAATACGAAAAAATCAGAAATATTTTCATATTGGAAGCATAAGAAATAATCAAATTATCTTCAAAATTTTAAAAAATTAGAGTAAATGCGGACTAAGCAAAATCAGGTTTAGTTTAAATATTTAATCCAATTAAGTAGCATAAGCTGATAGACATTCTGATATTCTATGATTTCATTGGAGAATAGAATCTTCATATCTTTAACAGATGTGTACATAACTACAAAGAACTACATTTATTTTTATCATCATTTAAGTTGAGGTAAAAGGTAGTGACCTTGACCTGACCTTTATGCAACAACAAAGAGGTCAAATATGATTAAACAGATAGAATCATTTAGATATGTATGTGGGTCAAAATTTCATTAATTTATTATTATAAGAAGTATGTTTGATAACAAGAAGACTCCGTTCTTAAATGAAAGTATAATTCTTACATAATCAATTTGCTAAGTTTTTTTGAAAAATAATAATTGAGGATTTTTTTTCTACAAAGTTTCTGGCATTATATTTTTAGTCGCGGAAACGAACTAAATAAATGTTAAAATCGCTGTTCCATGTTTGTTTCATATCCCTGACGGAGAGCTTACGCACGGTACTCAATTTGTTTGCACCGCTTGGTGTGTTACAGGACTGACAACATCCAAAAATAAGCATTCAATGGTTAAGTATCATCATGAAATTATATAACAAGTTGTTCTATTTGTTGTATCAGTTCATATGTTTCATATACTGATAAAAATCCTCAAATTGTTTTCACATTATATGTTTGACCTTGGCATTTTTAAGAAAATATTGATATTTAAACCAAGATTTTTCAAAAAGGTATACCTATTGCATTGTATAATATTTAATGATAGGATATTACACTATAGTGGCGTCGGATGCATATTGAAAGTGAGATGGGTGGGGGGGGGGGTTAACTTATCAGAAATCTTGACAAACAAATAATGTTTATTACTATGGGTTATGACAAACCTTGCCAAAAAGTGGGCCTCCCCCTTCCCTAATTACACTAATCACAGAAACCACAATTATTCCTTATTTTAACTTAAAATTCTATGAAAATATTCTTCTTTTGTAAGGTTGAAAGACAAATACATGTAATCACAACTGTCACTTTTTCTGACTTCTATCACATTGAGTGACTTAAAAAAGCATTAAATATACATGTACTTCTTACACAAATAAATGAGTCTAATAAAAAACTGGAATATAAAAAAAAAAATAGTTACACTTTTTAAGTTGTATCATTCTATAAAACTCCTTACAATTGTATTTTAGTTCTTTGAATTTCTTGATTCTAAAAAAAACCTTAAGTTGTTGATTCTTAACAAAGCCGAGTACAGAACGAGTACGCACGCTTTCGCGCAGCGTTTCATTTGTATTGTGACGTCATCTTTTTGCTTTGTTGAGGCCATGGCGTGATAGTTTCAACTGCAGATATTCAGCAAAATTTGTTGAAAATAGCTCGTTTGATGCATAAATTGATATTCTATTGTAGAATAAACATAAATGTCTTGAAATATAAGCTATATTGGGGCTCGGGTCGAAAATGTGAAGAGGGTTCAGCAAGCCTAGCCCTCTGTCACATTTTCTTTACCCGCCTAAATATAGCTTGATTCATATATTTCAAGACAGTAACCATGTATTTTATTTAAATGGCCCTTAATATGTGATATTATATATTTATTTATTACTTAAATATGTCTGAATGTTTTTATAATACTATAAATATCACCATTTCTGCCTTTCTCAAATAAAAAATAGCCATTATCTGGCAAACTGGGAAATTGGGCATACAAAAAACAACTTTGATAAGACCCCTGGAACAGACTAAGAGGTAAAATTTTTGTTTTATTTGACCATTTTATGACTTTTAGCCATAACGTTAATATGTATAACAGAAAAAGAAATCCCTAGGGCAGAAGTTTAAAAAAAAAAGTAAAAAATGTGCATAATTGATCAGAATCCCATAGGGTCCTATGTTTAAAATAAATAAACTTTGAGATGATCCCTTAAACAAACGGTGTGGTAAATGTCTAATTTTTCTATCTTAAAATATTAATTATATCAGTAGAAATTCATGTAAAAAATTTCATTCAAAAATCTAGGGCAGAACAAATTAGACCCGGCCTCGTTAAGACAAAATTAGTTTAACTTTTCAAGTTGTATCTATAAAACTCCCTAAAAATGTATTTTAGTTCTTTGAATTTCTTAATTCTCAAAAAAAACTTAAGTTGTTGATTTTTAAGTAAAATTTATACGATTTGAAAGAGGTTCGGTCGCTTTGTTGCCTCCAAACCTTCTAAACCGCGTTAGTTTTACTTTTTTTCCAAAATTAAAACGATTCAACTATGAAATGATTTTTAATTTCTTACATCGGTCTAAACTTGTTTAATACGAAGGAATTGAAAATACTTTACGGAAGATTTAATCTATAGTTTTTCCTGTTCATTCCAGTTCTAATCCATATATAATAAGCAGTACCAGTGAGTAACAGAAACAGAATGACTATGTTTTTAATTTTGTTTTTCTCTTCCTGTTTCTCATATCCCTTGAAAAACATTTTTACGTGTTATTGACAAAGTTAACGGAAAAATTTGTTTATATCTTTACATTTCATATCTATTTAAAAAATTAAAAATAAAATTGATGGAGAAAAGTGAAGTTAAGTAATTCAAAGCAATTCAATGATATTCATTTTGATGTTTTAACCACATATTTATTAATGAAAAAAACTAATAATGCAAAGTGTGTTCATAAACATATATATCTTCGAAAACTCTTCTTTTCAACTATAATGTACAAAAACAATAAAACTTTATATATTGTATAGTTTTATATACTATACAACATAATTCGTATTTTATTGCAACCTTAAGAACTGCACTGTTTGATTATGTTTATTGAGTGTAATTTTGGTAACGGGTTTTCTAAAGCGTTTATTGCTCTAAAGTATAACAAAATTTTGAAGCTGCTAGGTCCAATTTTATATCAAATTTTGTACACGGTTTTAAACGATAGTTATGCTTAGTATATGTATAACAATAGACATTGCAGTACTTTTCCTAGTCAATTTAGCCAATTTTCAATGAAAAAAAATATGAGCAAAATCTGTTAACAAAACAAACGACATGAAAGGGTATCGCGTATTTTTGCCTCATGTTCATGTTTCACCCCTGACGTCAAGACGGGTCAAGACGGGTATGGTTGTACTACGACTTTGAAATCGCTATAAATAAAGGTTGTAATGTTCAGACAATTAAAAATATTCATGTGTACGGGTTGTTTTCCTCTAATATTTCTGAAGTTTGCTTTGTTTACAATATATGTATAGTATGCGGGTTGAATAACCCCAATCATTTTTGGGACGAAACCAAACGGTTCGCTGTTCTAAACATTCCATTTCGGTTTGTTTTTTCGTTTGCCCAAAAAGAAATTATTTTGATTTACTTTGAACATTTCTAACTAGATTGATTCTGCTGGTGTAAATAGTAGAAAGGCCATATCTTTCCAAGATTAATGGTATTTACGGAAATTAGTTGACACTGAAATAACAAAACAAAAATCAGACCAAGCAGCTTTGAAGTGAATAAATGTTGACAGCGTAAATCAAATTACGAGAGTCAATCAAAAAATAAAATACAATGTGGCTGTCTATCATATATTTTTCATGAAAGTCATACTTAACAGATCAGTCCATTTGATGAATCGGTAATTTTATTACCCCTTTTTAAAAAAAACATGTTTTTTTTTACCACGGTGCATGGTAACGTTCAAAACATGACGTAAAGATTAAACACGCACGGTTCATAGATATACCCCACCTTTAAATCACGCTAAGTCACTGGTGCCTTTCTCCTTACAATCTAAAATGGCACTGAACCACTTAAAATCTTATTTCTACAAATTTGTTCGAGAATCATAAGTTAGTTCTTCAAAGTTTTTATTTTTTTACCGTGTATCTCTTAGTTTACAGTAAGGATAACTCTCTTTTGGACTGTTTTATATTCAAATTACAACTACCACCACCTTCACAAAATTTATTACAGTTAAAGACAAACTTACAAATAATTGTTGACTTATTTTTTGCACCATTGAACATTTTCACAGTTTGTATCGGCTTTTTCCTGTATTAAATCCATTTTGTTTGAACTTTTCGTTGCGCCGCGACGTCCGGCGACGTCGATGTTTTTAGTCAATATTAATGAGGACTATCTGTCTTTAGTTACTAATGTCTGTTGGACAAAACAGTATATCCCGTCATTATTTGGAAGATAGAATACCAAGACAAAACTTAATTTAATGTTTCAATATTATATGGTTTTAAGCCCAATTTATAGAGATATTACTTTCAATTTTTAAAATTTGGTTTTTTGTTGACATGACACATATTTTGACCGCGCGCCGCTACCTCATTTTTGCAGGATCAGATTCTAAATAATTCCTAGAAATAAAGAAATTTATTTACTATTTTTCTTGCAATTGCTTTGAAACCATTGCCAAATTATGTTTACCAAATTCAGTAATGATATGACGTTAAGTAACATAGCTATGACAAAAGTATTCGTATTTTTTTATTGACTCTCGTATATCATGAATTGAATATTTTTGGACCAACGAAATTACTAAATTAAACCATTTTGCTGTAGGCACGGTTGTATGTGGATATATCCTTCTTGTAGGGAACACATGTTTACTTAGCTCCATCATATAAATTCTGTAGCGTCTACATGTAAATACTATTATAAGACGGAGTTTACAATACGTAATTGTTAAGCATTTCGACACAAAACATTTATGCAAACCAATTCAAGTGTGTAAACCAATGGTATTAACTGTTTTCAATAATGATATATATGTAAAAGTATGTAACAAATAACTGCTAAGAACGTTACGGTTATGCTATATCAATTAAACTATTGTTTAGGATACCCATGCTTCTTTGAGAAAAATATAATAATCTCAAGGTGATACATTTAAAAAAATGTGGACACGTTTTAACTGAATATGAGTTTTAAAAACTAGCTTTATAAATAACTACCATAATATATAAGAATTTTAAAAACATGCTTAAAGCTCTCATTACTATCCATCTATATAAATAGAAGTACATGTACTTGTAAAAACCTGATTTGTGAAAGCAATTGTTAATATATAATTAACGTAAATAGCAAATCATATCAAATATTAAGCATCGATTTAATACACATTAAGGAAAAGTGTACGTGTATTTTTAAAGAGGTTCTTGATACAGCTCTTATACAATTGGATCATTTAGATGTGCTTTTAAACACTTCACTTCATAGGGGAACCTGAATTTTTAATTGTTTTTTTTTATCGATATAGTTCAAACAAATTTGTAGGGAAAAGTAAAATATGAGTGCTCTTTAACAATTGATAAATAAGTTTACAATGCCTCACTAATTTGAAAGGCGAAATCAAGCAGATGTCAATTGACGTCAAAAATAGCAAGGTAACTTTAACAAAAGTTTAAATTAGTTTAAACTAATATCTGTTTTAATTGTCCTTTTTACTGAAAATTCTGTGGAAACAGTTCCACGAAACATTCGCAGCACTGTTAAGGCTTACGATGAAAATATCAATGAATTTAATCGTTAATAAAACGATGCATCGAATATTACAGAATATTTATGTAAAGTTATTTTATCATGATATAAATGTTACGAAATTTATTTCTCACATCCCAATACTCATTCCGTGTTGCAACAAAACTCAAATACAACATATCAAGAGGCGAATTTCTTTTTATTACGACTTATGATGATAGTTCACTATGTATTAAGATTTTTTATTATGTATTCTTTGTTTACAACCATCAAATCATTGTGGAAAATATCGGCGAGAAATTATCCCGAATTTGCCCGACGGCATTGTCGGTCAGTTGTTTCATCCTATGAACATCGTAATTCATTGTTGCTTTTTTACTTTCAAGTTACATATTCCAATGATTGATTTGTCATACGAATGATCCATATCAGTTTCTTGTTACAGCTCTTTTTTTCGTGTGATTTAGTTCTCTGTTGTATACTGCATCGTTCAAACTATGGCGGGTATTCGTATGTTGACATCATGACGTCACAATTATCGATTGCAATGTCAAACAGTCTAGTCCACTTCTGGACATCAGCCACACTTTGGAAATGGCCGACGAAATTTCCCTATGGGTAAATGCTTTATTATTTGGCAGTGAAAACTGATGAAAAAATGTTGTTTAATCAATTAATTTATTATACTTATGTTTTTAGACAATATATAAAGGGGGAGGATTATGATAGGAGCAGGACTCCCACACGGTTGCAGAATATAGAACTTTATTTATTAAGGGTTTTGGCTATTTATAATATTTGTTTTACCATCCCAATAAGTTTGGGAATTCATTGATTTTAATCCCATCAAGTTGGAAATTAATTGATTTTAATTCCACCTAGTTTGGGAATTCATTTGTTTTATATATACACTCCCAGAATCTTAACACAATCGTCGTTTAATAAACTTTGGTGCCAATACACAGATTTGGGAGACCCAAAAGTTGCGTTTCATAACATCCCGGGTTAATAAGATAAAACCCAAGTCTGTTATAATATAACTTACACAAGCAGGATAGTTTAAAAACGCAACACAAATGATATATTAGGGTCAAAATCTAGTATGCGACAGGTGCCTACAGGTTTATGAAATTCAAGATATGTTCTTTTAATGATGCTACATAATAATATGTTTGTTTCATAGGGTGTACCGGGGCTTCAAATTTTGGTAAACACAATGATAAATCATGTTTTAAACAACAATTTTCAATGAAATGTGAATGATGAAAGTAACAAATCTCGGAGTTTTGGCAGTTTTTGACTAATCAAATAAATCTACATTCGTTTCTCCAAAAACGGTATTAAAGAAGCTCTTGACATCCTCTTTAAAATGATGTTAAATTGAATAAAGGTACCGGGATTACTTTTCGCATTATTCAACATAGAACGTCAAGAAATTGTTTAATTTTCTGCATAATTCCTTTTAAAATACGGAAAAAGATTCATCAAATCAATTATGACGTCATAACAGTTCCAGCAATAAAAGATACGCTGGAATCAGTGCTGCCTTGTTTGACATAAATCAAAAAACTCGAATAATAGTTAAGTTCGTTAATTTTAAAACAAGATATTAACACAGATATGATGCTTTATTCCTACATGTATATAGATGTTAACACGAGATTGAATTGGCTAATAAGTTGGATGTAAATTTCTGTACATCCGACGTGAGTCGTGGGTATTCAACGTAATGTTGATATGCATTAAATGTAATACAACCTTGATTGGACATGGGGAAACAGATATGGTTTACATAGAAAATAAATCTTTTATTCAGGTCCAAGCAAGGGTGTTAACTGGGATTTACCCAGATCCGTATTCCTTACACCTTCGGTCGCAGGGTGTATGGAATACAATTCGGGGTAAATATCGATTCCACATGCATGGAACTTATATACAAAAGGTCGTGGTATGGTTTAACTTCAGGGAAGACATTACGGACTTTGAGGTGTTTCGGTGTAAGTTCCTCAGTAATGGAAACGTCAATGTTTACTTTAGTTTTTACACATTGAAACAACTAATGAAAATCTTTTTGAAGTTTTTGACATTTGGAAACTTTAAGATTTCGTTCAATATTATTCAAAAGGAATTATTAAGTTCGATTAGAAAAGGTTCAATCCGTTCGCCTTGTGTCAAATGCTGATAATAAGTAGATTTAAATTATCAGTTAAATTGAATGGAAAAAAAGATAATCGATATCTTCAGATCAATGCTGTTTTTATAAAGAAGCAAATCTATTGTTTTTTTTAAAAAACTCTTTAAGAATTTGTAAATAAACATCTATTTTTTGTAGGATTCTTATGTAACTATCTTTTCTTCAATTTCTTAGTCATCAAGACAACCGTATGGAATGGCTTTTGTCTTACAATTCTTAAGTAGAGTTTGTTGAGCTATCGACTGAATACCTACACGCATCGCCAAGCCTCATACTTTATTCACAAACCATCATATATATTGTCCAACAGGCATAAACACTGTGTAGCTCCTAATGTAACGTTGGTAAAATTCAATTACAAGCGGGCATGGTAAATATTGTGACAATGAGACGTGGCTTTGCTTATTATTTGTATGAGAATTCACTGAAACAGGAACACCCAATTGACTAAAACAAAAATGTTGATTAAATTGGTGAAAATAAAGTAATGAAAATAAAACCAAAACGGAATTGCTTTAAAAGTTCACATTGCGATGGTACTTTTTTTCTTATCATCAATTCTCATGTAAATGCATTTACAACAATGCTATGCTTACGTATAACTGGACTATCTGTATACCTTTCATATTGAATTTTTAAGCCAATTGTAGTCACTCATGTAAGTTATGACTGTGTTATAAATGCAATTAAACAATACTTTAAATATTGTTTGTTTGAAATCAGTTGTTAACGTGCAACAAGAAGGACTTCGCCACGTTTCCAAATGCGTGAAAACTGTAAAGAATATTGAAGTTTGCGATGAATGTGTTTGATTATTCTACAGGGTAACATTAAAAATCCTAGTTAACTTTGTTTCGGAGTGCAGTCGTTTCCGTGTTATTCACTCATTAATGCAAACCCTTAACGTTCACTATTGTTTTCATTAATTACGAAAAAAACTAAAGCTCATATGTTACTATATTGCTTCCTTGACGTCGAGATTAAAAGATTTAATCAGGTTTTAGTATTAAGTAATCCGATGTCCGTTTAAAGAGGCAAAGCTGTTTCATAAATCTTAAAAATCTGTTTCACATCAATAAAAAGAAAATGCATTGTAGACAGTCTGCTTAGATAATGTTCAATTTGTTCTCATTGTGTTATATTTCGATAATAGTACATTGTAAAACTTAATTATCATTTAAACTTTTGATTTAAAAAATATGCAATATTTCTATTACATAATTTACATTTGTATCAGATGATTATGGGCCCGTTCTGCGGGCGCCCAATAATGATCAGTCTGTCCGTTCATCCGTCCGTCTGTCCGTCTGTTCTTCCGAGATGGCTTGTTCAGACCATATCTTATCTCATTTTGACCCAATATGGCTTATACTCAACCCACAGAGTGCCTTTGTGTAAAGGGTGTGCAGTACCCTTGAACCATGTTTCTAGTTCTAAGATAAAGGTCAAAGAAAGATTAAATATAGAATCCTTGTCCGAATCATATCTCCATGGTCCAATCTAGCTCCTAATTATTTATTTTAATTTTTTATTCAAAAAGTACTTCTCCTCGCAATTTTCATTTCATTTTGACATTACGCCGCATATCGAATTTCTAGTCTAACATGCTTTTATTTCACTAACTTAATATCAAACAATATATGATTTTAAAACATTATTTGAATGCAAATTACTTGAACCTTTTATGGCACAAATTTCATCTTTCTGTGTCTACAATTAACTGAATAACGCTACTTGTCTACGTTATTTTGGGATAACCCTCGTAGTTATATGCTTTTATTCCTTTAAGGAAACATTTTTTTAGTTTGAAAAAAAAAAACTAAATAGAGATGTTACATTTTGTAATAAGTTTGGTCTCCGTGACGAAAATGTAACGTATTGAATATGGGGAAGAAGGAAGTATTTATGAAGATATTAATCCTATTCATAAATTGGTGATATCACATACTATCACATTGTTAATATTATAATTGTTTCGAACGTGTAAATTTAATGTTTATTTATTTCGATCAAGACTTTAAATAGAACGTTATATGTGAAAGCATGTACAAATGAGTAATTATCCTAAATCAATCAATGATGACAATAATGAGTATCGACTTACAGAGTAATGGTTGTGATAGCTCTTTTAGCAATTCAACACTTAAAATTAGTATAAAACTCCAATATTTCATGCTATATCTCAAATGTTGGAACTTGACCCTTCATGTTTTACTTTTAAATGAGACATTAAATGTATGTCTATTAGAAAGTCACATTTTTTTTACGCATCCATAGTATTTAGATTTAAATAGCAACTATGATACCCCCTCCCTCCCCGATAAAATTAGTGTCTCATACCCCCAAAAACAATAGATAAATAATATAATAAATTCAAGTAGTTCGCTCCTTAGGCTTTGGGTAACCATTTTAGGTCACCTCTAGTCTAAACATTCTGCCTCATATATTGATTCGAGTAGTATATTTATATTTTACAATGCCAAATTAACTATATTATATAAATTGTTTTTAAAACATTAAATTTTTACAGAGTTAAGTAAAGGAAATTTGTGACAAAGAATTATATGAATTGATCATTAGAAATGAATAGATCTACTTAATAATATTGTCATTCCAATTTATCAAATAATCAAATTGTGTAAAGCATTTCATTACCTTATTTGTGCAATATAATATCCTGACTTTTTTTTTAAATCTGAAAGCATTAAATTTCGATATCAACGTGCGTTACTGTACAATGAATCGTTTTGATTGTATGGGTATTTTGTCTCGATAACTCATTCAAGATACATATATGAACTGTTGTGATAAAGAACAGTATTTAAAATCAATTCAATAAAACAAGAGTAGAGCAAACACAGACCCCTATAAAAGTTAGAGTTATGATTATAAGGTGATCGACTTATTAATATGATGTTCCTTGCAACTTTTGAGCTAACTGAAAAATAATGCATGTACAATTTGAGAAATATAATGAATAGACAATTTCAATCTTAGGTTACAGTGACATTTACACTTGCAGCTTTTCGATGGCCACCTGGGTTATAGTATATATTAAAAAAATGAAAAACCTTGAAACAAACGTCCTTCCATATTTGTTTCATACGTTGTACATGCATCCATTGTTTGAAGTCATTTATGTAGCACCAATTCGTCTAGCCCTCCCCCGAACTCTGATTCCATAGTTTTACTCAAATTTAAAAGTATTTGTTTAAATGATCATGAGCATTTCATAAGTAAATTATTTTGCATACTCACATATTTGAGCAGAGGGTATCACTACTTAACATTGGCTAACTGATATCTGACTCGTTCTTTTGGTAATTATAACACCACTTTTCTGATTTCTAAGGAATTAGTACCATTATACAGAAATATAATATATCTGAGCATTTTGTCACATCGACACTGTTTGTTTTTCTGATTTTTTTTTCTTTTATACCATGTTTTATGCATTTGAATAATAAACTTAGACTTTTTATTTTGATAAACCTTTCTGAATCAAGTGAATTGTTTATTTGTATTATAACATTGTATTTAACACTATTTATTAATAAGTAAAATTATGAAAATTTACAATAATTCTCAAAAATATGTATGTTGTTGTCGAGATAGATGGATTGTGTTTAGTTAGAACTAATTCATTTTGTTGGTTTGGAGGAGACAATGAAAATTTAATGGTAAAGCAATTATTTGTACTAATTTTCCGGTGCTTGGAAATATTCAATTTCAATATTTTCATAAACTCTATTTGGTTTGAAAACAATAATAGGTATGTCTGTCATTTGGTCTGATTTTCGGTCATACAGAGAGACCCCGTAGTACAGACAAAAGAGAACTAAATCAATACATCCAAATAGCTTAATGTAAATTAGCAAAATGTCATTGTCTGTTACTCTTGGGTTTTTATTATCTGTAGAGTTGTTTGCCATCATTGTGGTGTTATCGCTAGTAGGAAAACCAAGTGTCATGGGTTTATCTGCAACCAAAAGACAAGTTTTCAAGACAATAATCAGAAATACTAGAAACATTACTTATAAATGCTATTTAAATATCAGGTTTGCGTTATGTTTTAAACATTTTCCTCAAGCTTAAAAATAAAATGATTGTGCGTGCTAACTGTGTATTTACAAAGTCAGGTAAACAGACTTAGAGTTAAATATACGCAAAGTCCATGAACAATTACATGTTGTGAAAAGCATTTTGATATTATTTTGTATGTGTTTAAGGTAGGTCAAAATTTTAAATGTTGAACATAATTCTTTTGTATAATAAATATAATTTTGTGAGAGAAAAAAAGATATGAATTTTTTCATTGATGCTTCACAACAACAGTTCTTTGATAGGGTGTATCGGGGCTTAAATTTGTGGTAAACACAATAAAAAGTCATGTTTTAGAATGGTATTTCTATTGAATATGCTCGAAATAAGTAACACAATTAGGAGTTTTGTTAATTTTTTACGAACGAATAATATATATAGAATGCCTGCAGTCTCTCCAAAAACGGCATCAAACAAAATCTTGACCCACTCTTTAAAATTAGATGAATAATGTATCAGGACTACTTTTCCCTAAATTTGATACAAAATTTCAATAAATGGTTTTATTTTATTTTTACATATTTCATTTAAAGCCGTTAAGTACGAGGAAAAGATTTATCAAATCATTTATGACGTCAAAATAAATACATCCTGGAAGCAACTACTAGTCTATATCAAAGGTATTAAATCAATAAAAACTTCTATAAATAAAAGAAAAAAAAAGAAAAAACGATGCCTCCATTTCCGACAAAATAATTATTAATTCGAAAGCGATCAATTTTATATGCTAATTCTGATTTGTTTTCTTAAGAATTTCTAATACAATTTTTACGCAACATTGTATATCATAATATATAGTTTGATATAACCTGATTATAAACAACAAAGTAATTTCATCAATCAATACATTTGAAAGTACTTGTAACAATAAATACAGGTGTATATATTCAGAAAATTTTCAAAGCATTATATCTACATGAACACTGTATACATATATTAATATAGAAAACGTGCAACATGTCTGCTTATTACTTGTGATTTGCAATGGGTCTGTTTTTTGTCTTTACAGCCTTTAATTTTTTTTTCTATTTATATATATACGTCTCCAGTAAAATACTAGTAGTCTGACTTGGATACTAAAAATAAATGTTTTAACTAGCTGTTTTAAAGAAGACAAGATAATTTGATACTTAAAAATTGCATTACCTGACACATTTAACAGCACAACAGAATCCGTCAACCTAATGCTGATCTGTATATCTAATTTTAAAAAAAAATATTAATTAATAAAAGCAACAAGTGAGTATATTGGAAGATTAAAAGGAAAAAGGAACAACGTACAAACGAGGAAAGACATATACCAAATTGTTTCATACCACTACATACAATGTACACATGTACCATGTCTCGATATGAGGACAACGAGAGGTAAATCTTTTACAGAGAAAGGTGTAGCATATGCTTAATATAAGATTTAGTAAGCAAAATAGCTAGATGGTCATTAATTTTATAACTTAGAATAGAATTTTATACACTGTTTGTCAAAACACAATTAACATCGATATCCAATCAAATTAAAAATCAATATTTCGTTAATAAAGTAATAAGACTTCACATCTTCTTCACTCTCAACGGTCTACACCAATACTTGCCATGTTGTTTCCAAAATTGATCAGGTAGGTAACGAAAAATTAAAAAAAAAATTAAATAATTTAGAATCACAATTCACATCACATTAAACATAGATGATATAACATTATCTATATAATAGTGTGGTGTTGTGCATGTACTATGCCTAAATAGTAGTCAGGGTTTGATACATAGTGCACGAGCCGGAGGCGAGTGCACTATGTAGCAAACCCTGACTACTATTTAGGCATAGTACATGCACAACACAACACTATTGTTATTATTATGCCGACTGTTGAATATACTGACGTGCTTTGGTATAAGTAGCTGTGACGTTCGAGTGTTGACAAGTCGCTAAAAATAATCACCGGAAAAGCAAGCGGTTTTTTTCTTCTTAAAATTAATCAATTGATTTGATTGTTTATTTAATCAACAAGTTGTTGTACAATAAAAAGTCAACAAAGGTTTATGTTGTTTTCAAGAAATGAGAGACGTTTGGCCTTACCGAGAAAACTCGAAATGTTTAGCAGACGAAATCTCATTGAATTTTTTTTCTTGTACATTCTTTTTCAAGCGTCATTTAAAAAAGCGTTTTTGTGATTCTCATGTAGAATTTCTTTGAAAATTGTTCAATCAATTTGTTCAAAAGTTTATAGGAAACTTTAACTTTAAAATTACCGTCAATAATGAAGTGTTTTTGGAAAAATGAATAATTTTAATTGCTTGATGTCAGTCGTATATATCTACGTTTTATATATATAAATACCGTTAGTCATAATAACGGCTAATTTAGCGTAGCGGTAACGCGTTGGGCTTCAAGCTTGAATGATTTTATTGTCGTGAGTTCGAATCCCCGCTGTCGGCGCTTGAAAGATTTTCGTTGAAAATATTTGCCGTGCTCTATTTCGGCATAGTATGCTTACGCTATATAAATCCTTTGATACTATGTGAAAATAGATGAGTATTGAATGTATAGTGACAAACTGACAGAAGGCATAATAATTAGTAATAGCATTTTCACTAGGGGATATATTTGTTGTAGTTAACATCAGCATTTACCCTAATTTGTTCATTTAAAGGACTATAGGATAAATTGTTTCAACAAATCAATCAGGTTTGGTTAACATGAGCATTTGTGGGTTATTTCTGGTCACTGGTTATTTGTTGCTGGAGAAAGTGTTGAATTCTTCATTAATATGAATTAAATTTTTAGATGAAAGGTATTTGCAGCCTCAAAATGGTGTATTATGAATAATTTGACTGTTATTTTCAATGCAGCTTCGTTAATTTTCACCAAAATCATTTCGGTGCGATTCTACAATTTTTTGCTATATTAAGGGTATATGGGAGGCATTTTAACTGTGGTATAGGCCTGTCCCGAGACACAATTAGATTATAGCAGAGTGTAGTAAAATTAATAGCATTATTGTAAGCTTAAAGTTTTTTTATGTAAATGGCAACAATACGGTATGTCGATGTATCTATTTATATAATAGTGTTGTGTTGTGCATGTACTATGCCTAAATAGTAGTCAGGGTTTGATACATGGTACACGAGCCGGAGGCACAACACAACACTATTGTTATTATTATGCCGACTGTTAAATATACTGACGTGCTTTGCTATAAGTAGCTCTGACGTTCGAGTGTTGACAAGTCCCTTAAAATAATCACCGGAAAAGCAAGCGTTTGTTGTTGTTTTTCAAATTACGTGTAATCAATTGATTTGATTGTTTATTTAATCAACAAGTTGTTGTACAATAAAATGTCAACAAAGGTTTATGTTCTTTTCAAGCAATAGAGAGACGTTTGGCCTTACCGAGAAAACTCGAAATGCTTAGTAGACGAAATCTCAGTGAATTTTTTTTCTTGAACATTCTTTATCAAGCGTCATTTAAAAAAGCGTTTTTGTGATTCTCATGTAGAATTTCTTTGAAAAATGTTCAATCAATTTGTTCAAAAGTTTATAGGAAACTTTAACTTTAAAATTACCGTCAATAATGAAGTTTTTTTTTTGGAAAAATGAATAATTTTAATTGCTTGATGTCAGTCGTATATATCTACGTTTTATATACCTAGATACCGGTATTCATAATAACGGATAATTTAGCGTAGCGGTAACGCGTTGGGCTTCATGCTAGAATTAATGATTTTAGCGTCGTGAGTTCGAATCCCGCTGTCGGCGCTTGACAGATTTGCGTTGAAAATATTCGCCGTGCTCTATTTCGGCATAGTATGCTTACGCTATATAAATCCTTTGATACTATGCGAAAATAGATGAGTATTGAATATATAGTGACAAACTGAGAGAAGGCATAATAATTCGTAATTGTCCAATATCATATACAATCTCAACCCGTGCACGCACGGGTCAAAGTCTAGTATTTATAATTTAATGTGTACATTCATTCACAAAATTATGCAAAACAAGCATTGAAATATCATATCTCCTCTGTAAATGAGGGTTATCTTGGGGGTCTCGATACTTCGGTGGGGGGATCGGTCCTGTCCTCAAGCACCTATGTTTCTGGTAGCCAATACTTTATAGTGCATCGTTAAAGGGATTGGTTTTTCATGACGTTTTATCTGCTTGTATCCTAGTATTATTTGCAATATATTTACAACCTTCAATATATACATTCTCATGCTTTAAGAATAATCAACAAATTGCATTGCATACTTTGTCATCTTGTCTCGTAACGATAATAGTGAAAGTTGTTTTTAAGAAGGAATGAAAATATTGTTTTTCTATTGTTTTACCTGTACCTCCAATGGTCAAATTTATCAAATTTGAATAACAATGACAAGTACGTGTGACTATATATGAATTAAATTAACGGTTATGCCTTTGGTTTCGCTATAGAATAAAGTACATTATAACCTGAGGTAAAACTTTGACATCCAGTGGATACTACACACATATCTTTGCTACAGTTACACAGATTTTGGCATCCGTTTCCGTACGTAGGATAAGGACATGGTGATGAACAGTTTTCCCCTGTGAAACCTTGCATACATGCTAAGAAAATAAGTAGAGCAATATATACATGTATGTAGAATATTAAAATCCATGATACTCAAGTCTGGAACCAAGTTTTTTATGATGTATAAAAACTTACTTACGCTCACATTTTTGATTTTGACTATTCCAGGCAGAACCCGGGCAGCAACCTTTAAAGTTTCTAAAACATTAATAACAATAAACGGTTATTTCCTCATTCACACAAATAAATATATCAAAACATCAATGCTAGCTTCCTCCGAACAAAATCAAAATAAATACCCATTACATAGTCCTTGCGTTGTTGAACCTTTACAAACCGTGTATACCCAAAATAATATAAACAGTATTAAATGCTCAACACAAAACATTAATTTCCACTGAAAAATATCATGACATGATTTCACTAGATGTTGATCGCGATAAATTGGTTGTGCTCATGGATTTTGTTAAATATATATTTAAGAAAAACTTCCTTCTTCCTTTCAGATGTGTTGTAAAGGTTCGTAACATGATATATAAAATATTGGTTCTGACTCTTGCAGAAAGATACATTCTGACTATTAAATGCAAGGATACAAAACTTTCGCCCTTGTTGTCAGCCAAACATTTAAAACTCGGCAAATTAAAATGTTTGAAATCATCTCTTAAAAAACACAATTTCGCCTTGACAAATTGAAAAAAAAGCTAAACCGACTGCAAGTGAAGACACGCCAAAATAATTGATAAAAATGCAGGTCGAAGATTAATTTCCTTTATTTGTATATTAAAAAGCAATTTTTAGTCTTGTGTCTAAATTTATAAACTGATATACTTTTGTATTTTGCATCAAATAAATTGACTTTGTGGGTGTGAGTATAACATTTTCATATGAAATGTGGTAGAAAAATATCATGAAATAACATCCATATGAATTATTTACGCAAAAATATGAAAGACGTGAACATTTGTATTGACCTGAAACTTTCAGCTGACCTGAAATTATAAATAAATGATACGTGTTTATGTTCTGAGTCAAATTAGATGACTATGGGTGGGGTTTTACCATACTATGCATGTTGCTCGGAATTTTTCTTAGAAATACAAAAGAATACATAATTTAATTAGAAAACAAAAAATGTGCGCAATATTAATCATATAAAGCTAAGGAACTACTAGCCAAGCAAAATATCATATCGTTTATTTTAGCATGAAAATAATTTTAAAAAATCAACTCCAGTCAGTGCTTCAGTACTTTGATTAAAATTCATGCACACGATAATACTCTACAGTGACGTCGAAAGTAAATTGAAAGTGGAAGTGGGACTAAACTTATCAAAAATCTCGACAAGAAATAAAAAATAATTATTATGGTTTATGTGTAACGTTGCAAAAGCTACACCCCACCCCACCCACACCCCTCAGATCCCCTTTCTTCCTGTTCTGACGACCATGCACTACTTACAGAAACCATATGATATTCTATATTTCACTTTAAATAATGTATGATAATATTCTTCTTTTGTTAAGTTGAAAGACTAATGATCACAAAAGTCTTTTTTTTTCTGATTTCTATCATATCGAGTACTACATGCACATGTACTTCCAACACAAATAAATAAACCTAGTAATGTAAATCTGAAATATAAAAAATAAGTTTACAATGTAACTTTTCAAGTTGTATCTATAAAAATCCTTAACAATTGTATTTTAATGATTTTAGTTTCTTGATTCTCAAATAACCTTAAGTTGATTCTTAAGTAAAATTTATACGATTAGAAAGAGGCTTGGTCGCATTGTTCCCTCCAAACCTTCTTAATCGCGTTAGTTTTACTTTTTCCCTAAATTTAATTTGATTTAACTATGAAATTATTTTTAATTTCTTATTTCGGTCTAAACTTAGTTTATTACGATACGATTGATAATACTTCACAGAAGATTTAATCTATAGTTCTTCCTGTTCATTCCAGTTC
This sequence comes from Magallana gigas, assembly GCF_902806645.1. NCBI lineage: Eukaryota > Metazoa > Mollusca > Bivalvia > Ostreida > Ostreidae > Magallana > Magallana gigas. Next base: position 51,120,758 of record NC_047563.1, read on the forward strand.
TAATCCATATATAATTAGCAGTACCAGTGAGTAACAGAAACAGAATCACTATGTTTATAATTTTGTTTTTCTCTTCCTGTTTCTAATGTCGTTAGAAAAAAATACTGTTACGGGTTATTGATAACGTTAACAAAAAACATATTTCTATTTATACATTCTATATATATGTGTGAAAAAAATGAAATAGATGAAGTACAGGGAATTTAAATCTACATTGCAGCGCTGATATTTTTTATCCGAACAATTCATTAATATTTATTTAGAAGTTTTAACCTAATATTGAAAAAATTATGAAAACACTAATTATACAAAGTGTGTTTATAAGCATATCGATCTTCGAAAATATTGTTTTCTTTTAAGTGACATTGTGCTAATACCAAAAAAAAAATCACAAATGTTCATATTTCTTTTGCTTTGAAGCCAGTCCCAACCCACCCCCACCCACACACACACACACACTTACAAATGACTTACCTTGTTTATATATTAACGAACATAATTCGTATTTTTGCAACCTCAAGAATAGTTTTTTTTGATAATATAATTTGTAGTTTATTGAGTGAAACTTTCAGAAAATCGTTTTGTAAAGCGTTTATAGGTCAGAATTAGTCCTAAAATATGATAACATATGACAATGAATAATGTTGACTGGGTAAATTAAATCATATCATAAATTGAACATCTGTTAGATATGTGATAATACACACTGAAATGACACAACAAAACCATTTAGCTGTAAGCAACTGGTGTTTGTGGAATTATCCTTCTTGTGTGTAGCACACGTTTATTAAGCTCCATCGTTTAAGTTCTGTAGCGGCTATCTTAGGACAAAGTTTAGAATACATAATTGTTTAGCATTTTGACACAGAATAACAATGCAAAACAATTCTGTAAAAATATGTACACTGCATAAAACAATGATATTAATTCCTTTAAATAAAGATGTACGTAAAAGTATGTAACCAATCACTGTTAAAAACGTGACAATTATGATATGTCATATTAACTATTGTTTAGGATACTTATGCGCGTTTGAGAAAAGAATCTCAACTTGATACAACCAAAAAACATGTAGAAACGTTGGTCAAATTCTGTTTTTCTTATCTGAATATTTACAATGCTTAAAGAACGCATTTCTAATAATCAAATGAAATTTGAGAGTCAGTCTTAGAGTAATAAGCAAGATAAAGGGCTCACAATTCTTTTTTTCACGTAAACAAGGTCCGTGCCCTGTTTTTTTTTTTTTACATAGGTTCAATTTATCTGTAAAATATCTATTTTCAAGCTGATTTGTCTATCTTCTTATTCATGTTAAGCATATAAACAGTTCCTAACGATCAACGCATTCATTAGGTCAAAAACTGGAATTTTTACTTCAATATTCAAAGTGTAAACAAAAGTTTTGTGTACATGGCAAAGAATTGTAAGCTCTGTAGCTTGATTATAACTCAACCAGGAACAATCAGATTTTGGTTGCCTATTCAAAATTCTTTACTGAAGCATTTTTAATATTAAAATCGGAAAAAATAATTGTTGAGCAAAATCGTGACAATCCCCTTTTAATAACTAGCGTCATAACTAATTAACATAATATATATGACTTTTTAAAATCTTGATTAAAGTGTTAATAAATATATATCTATATAATTAGAAAAATATATGAACCTGTTGAAACCTTCTTTGTGAATGCAAATGTTGACGTATAATTAGCTTAACTAGAAAATGATAGAAATTGATATACAAATTAAACTATACATATAAGGGTACCGCCCCTTATTAAGATTTGCCCCGACTTCGAGGCGGGTATGATTGTATTACGTACTTGGCATTCGTTTCAAATAAAGGGAAAACTTTTAAAATGTTTTGGCAAATCAAAGATTATCCTATGTACATTTTAAATATTTTTTCTAAAGTTTTGTTTTGCTTACAATCAATGCATAGCATGCAGGTTGAATAAACTCAATCATTTTGAAGACGAAACCTAACGATCTCCTTTTCTAAACATTTCCATGACGCATAATTTTTTTTGTTCCATAAAGATTTTTTTTTATTTACAATATTATAAACTTTGAAGGAGATTGATTATGTTGGTGTAAAAAAGGTGATGTCTATGATTTTCTAAGATAATTGGTTTGCATGGAAATTGTTTTGATTTTGCAAAAACCCAAAAATTGGACCAGGCAGCTTTAAGTATAAGTAAATGAACGCCCATCTATACGAGTATCATGCATAGGCTATTCAATTCTTTCGTCATTTGTAGGACAATCCTATTGAATCGCTTTTCATCTTACATATTCATTAGTAGATATCATTAAGTTATCGACTGAATTCGTATATAAATCGCCACAGCTCATACTTTATTATACTTTTATTTTTCCACAAGTAGAGGTAGTGAAATTTAGTTACAAGCATTCGTAGTAAATATTGTGACATTGCGACGTGGCTTAGCTTACTATTCGTATGAGGACCCACTGGAACAGGAACACCCAGTTGACATAAGGACGTTGAAACCTGCGATCAAAAGTCTTAAAGTGTTTTTTCTAAAGTATTTTTTTTAAATCTACACACATAGTAGAGGTAGTGAAATTTAGTTACAAGCATTCGTAGTAAATATTGTGACATTGCGACGTGGCTTAGCTTACTATTCGTATGAGGACCCACTGGAACAGGAACACCCAGTTGACATAAGGACGTTGAAACCTGCGATCAAAAGTCTTAAAGTGTTTTTTCTAAAGTATTTTTTTTAAATCTACACACATAGCTTAACCAAAATTCAAAACAAATGTGTGGGCTCTATAAGCTTCATTTGGCACTACGGTGTATTCATAATGACCTTTCTGCACTGAAAGTGCAGATTGTACACAAATCACTGTTCCCTCTATATTTTATAATTGGAATGAACCATGGCACCAAATACAAATATACTATTTAAAAGAAAGAAAATTAAGGTTATCATAAAGAAAAATGTTACAATTTTTTCACCTAATTTTAACTATTTGATATTTCGACCTTTTTTGCACTGATGAAACGCTATTTTTATCCATTACCAATTCAACATGTAAGTATGGGTCAATTATGAAAAATTTGATATATGGCATGAAATAAGCTGATTTTAGGCAACAATTTGGATTCATTTTTCTTTCACTGTTATGAAATATAAGTTAAAATTGTCAATATGTGTCGATAGAAATATTTAAAAATTGTAAAATTATGTTTTTAGTGACAAAACGAAAATATCCTAATTCACAAACTATCTGGAGATTGTGTTTGCACTGGAAATAAGGAAGCTAAAGTGACAGTACTCTAAAACAACTGAGTTATGAAAAATGTTCATTTTCTTCTTTAAAAACCCTCCGCCACAAAATATAGTCCAATATTAAACTCTGTAAATATGTAATTTTTCCATTAGTATTTTACTTAAGATAGTTCAATTGGAATTATAAAATTTGAATTAATGGGTAAAATCTATGTATGGTGCATAATTTCTTGAATACATGTGCCCCAAAATTGCTACCAAGAAACATAAACAGAGGAACGAACCTCTTTAAACAAAAAATCTGACTTAATTGGCGAAAGTTAAGTACATGAAAGTAGAACAAAACAGAATGTGCTGGTAAAGTTTGCATTCCTATGACAAATATTTACTTTTAAAATTACTATGGTCAATTCTCTTGTCAACACATTAACATCAGGGTTATCATCTGTTATAGATAAAATAATAATTATACTCCGAAAACTCTTTCCTTGATATCATTTGTAGACAAGCAAAGGAAATGACTTCACCACGATTCCAAATGCGTGAAAACTATATGGTGTATTGAAGTTTCCAATGGCTGTGTTTTGCTTATTCTACAGATTAACTTTCAATCTTTTAGTTTTTTACATTGAAAAAAACCTTGAATCGGAGTGCAGTCGTTCCGTGTCCTTTTTTTAGTATTACCAACCCCGTCGTTCACTGAATTTTTTCACAAATAAGGAAACGGCACATCTGTTTCAACATTGATTCCTTGACGTCGAAACTCAAAAATTGTATACAGTTTAAGTATTAGATAATTCGACCTCCATTTGATTAGGCACACATGTTTCATTTAGTTTAAAAATATGTAAACTTTAATACTTTGTTCAACATCACTAAGAAAAGAAATACTTTGTAAATTGTTAGATAATAGGATTTATTCACATACAGAATAAATCCGATTATTAAAGTAACGGCTCACACCGCATTTACCCTGAATCCGCTCCTTAAGATCAGTGTTAAAAATCTTCGGGAAAAACAAATGCATCATAGTATATGTGACGTCAAGCAACCTTAGCTGTGACTTCATATCGTCTACCGTTAGTATAGTTTATGTACTGTCAGATTTGCATCCTGTTAGGAAAAAACATACATCCTGTTAGGTAAAACTTCCATCCTGTTAGAAAAACAACGTATTTGTGGAAATGCAGCCACGGCAGCCGTCGTATAAAGAGAAAGAGTTGACTGGAGGGAAAAGAAAGCTGGTGGGGAGAGCTCGCCGTCCAGGAATCAAGAGGAAGAGAACCTCGGACGCCACTGCATTGGCACCAACTGAATTGGAATCAAAAAATGAAGTTCCTTCCCTAGATGAAGTGGTGTCGTCCTTGTCTTCCAAAATCTTACCTGTGCTGGAACAAAAAATTGAGACAATAATCTCCAGGGGGTCCGAGGCAAAAGAAACGGATAACAATGAAGGTACAAGTAACTGGTCTTACATCAATCAAGACTTGAATGTTGAGTCCGATGTTTTTACATGTAATTCATTATCAATTACAAGTGTTAATGATGAATTAGGTGTTCACGTACCACAAGCAACCAAACAAAAAATAATGAATGGCGAATTTGTTGAGCTACATTGTTTATTGAACAGATATACAGATAATGAATACCAAAATGAAAACAAAATCACTTTTACAAACGGGCAATTTACTGTAAAGCCGTTAGGTCATTCAAAAATCAACGACATTCAAACTTGGCTGGACGCATTTTTTATTTTTTCAAGTGTGTATTTATGTTCTCACTCAGATCAAGCACAGCAGTTGTTGAAATACATGTCAATTATTAAAACTGCTGCTAGTCGTTGTTATGGATTTGGGTGGAGAGAATATGATAGGCAGTTCCGGATGAAAAAAGCAAAAAATACAGCGATTACTTGGAATCATATTGACCAAGAATTGTGGTTACTTTTTGTAAACGGCAATCATAAACAAACATGGTCCAACCCAAATCAGAACACTTTTTCTAAGTCACAGAAAATGTGTTTTGATTTTAACAACACAGGGTATTGTGGTCGTCAACACTGTCAATATTCACACAATTGTTTAAAGTGTGCAGGGAGGCACCCAGCCTCAAAATGTTCAGAAAAGCAGGATACCGTTAGTAAACCTATCAGATCTGCTCAGGACGTGTCCAATTTTTTTCGTCGCTCAGGACACAAACAGACCAATAATGCAAACAAAAATAGGATCCACTCCTATTAGATTAGTCAATATGTTATTTTATTTGTCATTATATGAAAAATTTTCTTCAAGTGAGCTAATCGAGGGTTTTACTTTTGGCTTTAAGTTACAATACGAAGGTCCACGTCTTTCATCAGACTGTAAAAATCTAATATCCGCTAGTGAACTTGCACTTGAGGTGGGGGAAAAAGATTCGCAAAGAATTAGATTTAGGTCGCATTGCTGGCCCCTTTGACTCTATTCCTTTACAAAATTTGAGATTATCTCCTATTGGTATTGTACCTAAAAAAGATGGTGGTTGGCGCTTAATTCATCATCTTTCTTATCCTGCAAATCTTAGCGTCAACGATTTTATTAACCCAGATTCATGTTCTGTTAATTATACATCATTTGATGATGTATTGTCTATGATTTGTTCTATAGGTAAAAACTGCCAGTTGGCGAAAATGGATGTTAAGTCTGCATTTCGTTTGCTACCAGTACATCCTGATGACCATCAATTATTAGGTTTCAAGTTTGACAACAAATATTACTATGACATGTGTTTACCCATGGGTTGCTCGATCAGTTGTGCGTTATTTGCACATTTCATTCAGTGCGTTGTTCAAGTTAAAACAGGTTTAAGTAGCTTAAACCACTATTTAGATGATTTCATCTTTGCTGGTGCTGATGCTAAAACTTGCGGCTTATTAATGAATTCTTTTCAAAATACATGTAATTATTTTGGTATTCCTCTTGCAAATGACAAAACAATGGGTCCCTGTACAAAAATACTGTTTTTAGGCATCATAATTGACACTGAAAAAATGGTAATAAAAATACCAGATGATAAAACATCAGTCCTCAAAGAAACACTTGTCACGTTGTTATGTAAAGAAATAGTTACCTTGCGCGAATTACAGTCGTCAGTTGGGTCACTAAATTTTTGCGCAAAGGCAATTCCAGCAGCGAGGGCATTTAATCGTCGATTTTGCGATGCTATGTGTAGAGTCACAAAACCTTTACATCACATTAGGTTAACAGAAGGTATGAAAAGTGACATAAGAGTTTGGTTGAATTTCATAGAACAGTTCAATGGAACATTAAATTTTATGGAATTAAACTGGTCTTCGAATGAGGATCTACATTTATATACAGATAGTGCGGGTAATAGAAATCTAGGTTGCGGTGTTTATTTACAAGGCCACTGGGCTTACTTTGGTTGGCCAGATAAGTGGCAGAGTTCTTCTTTAATGACTGATATTACTTTCTTAGAGCTAGTGCCTATAGTTTTAGCTATGTGCCTTTTTAAAACACAATTTTGTGATAAGAAAATTCTTTTTCACACTGACAACAAGGCGCTAGTTGAAATTCTTAATAAAAAGTCTTCAAAATCAAAACAAGTGATGCAATTGGTTCGCCCTTTAATTTTAATGGCGATGCTAAACAATATTCATTTCAAAGCATTTCACATTGAAGGTTATAAGAATTCAATAGCAGATTCTATTTCTCGAAAACAGTGGGAAAAGTTTTGGACACTTGTTCCGGAAGCAGACGTAAACCCGTTGACAATTCCAGAAGATTTTCTAGAGATTGTATCCGAGATGAAATTGAGCACTTAACACTCAGTTCCATAGCCCCTAATACAAAGCTGGTGTATTCAAACGGTTTGAATGCGTTTAACAATTTTAGAAATCAATATAATTTAGAGTCAATTTGGCCTCCCCCTATTTACCAATTATGTACATTTGTTGCTCATTTGTCTCTAAGAAATACATCTCACAGTACAGTTTCTTGTTATTTATCTGCTGTGGGTTTTCAGTGTAAATTAATGGATGTAATGGACACAACACAAAATGTTTTATTGAGAAAAATGCTGGAAGGTATCAAAAGAACTAAGGGGAAAAAAGACTGTCGGCTTCCGATTACAAAAGATTTGTTATGTAAAATTATTACTACAACGTCGGCAGTTTGCAATACCGATTTTGAAGCCAGTTTGTTTTCGGCATCATTTTCTTTAGCTTATTATGCTTTTTTGAGAGTTGGTGAATTTACTTATAGCAACGATAATCAATCGCATCACATCATTTCTTTACATGATATTAAGCTTACCAAGTGTAGTAAATCAAAGGAAATGGCTATTGAGTTAACTATACCAAGCTCTAAATCTGATCAACTGGGCAAGGGTTGCAAACTGTTTATTGCACAGACCAAGGATTCTATCTGCCCTTTTAATCTTATTACAAAATACATGGCAGTTCGTCAAAAAGCAAACGGTCAATTTTTTATACATTTTGATACCAGTCCTCTTACGCGTTATCAATTTGTTTCAGTATTAAACAAAATTTTGAAATTAATTGGTTTGCCTAAATCCACTTATAAGTCTCATTCTTTTAGAATTGGGGCAGCTTCAGACAGTTTTAATATGGGAATTTCAGAATTAGAAATTAAAAAGAAGGGTAGGTGGAATTCGGAAGTTTATAAGCGTTACATTAGAAATTGAATTTTTAATTTATCTTTTATTTTAGATCAAGAAAACCTGGTGTGGGTAATCGGCTCTTCCATCATAAAGTGGGCTTTTTTCCGAGCCAGGAGATCATTGTTTAGAGCTGACCTGAGCATTAAACGTTTTAATGGGAGAATATTTTGGCAGGGGAAGGGAGGTATGTCATGGAAGGATTTGTTTCCAAAGGTCAAACTTCTTCAAAAATACGAACAAACTCCAAACATTTTAATAATACATTGTGGGGGAAATGACATCGGGAAAATCAAAATTAAAGATCTTAGAGAAACTATGAAATTAACATACTACAAGCTAAAGAGTCTGTTACCAAACACTAGGTTTTGTTGGTCAAGCATTCTGCCAAGAAGAAATTGGAGATATAGTAAAAACACTAAAGCTATGAATTTTGCCGTAAAAAGAATAAACAATTACATGTGTAACCTATTCAAGGTCAATGGGGATAGTTTCATCCAACATCCACAAATTTCATGGAATTCGAAAAATCTCTTTATGAAGAATGGTGTACATCTGTCTCAGCTTGGGAATGATTTATTTTTGCACAATGCCCAAGAACATTTGGATAATTTATTGAATAAAAATAATGTTTGGCGAAAGTGGGCCACGCCCATGGCCTGAAGCAACGCTCCCCCAATTTTATTGGCGGTGGTTGTCCATAAAAGGATTTATGTCCAACCATGTGGCGTATATTGCGTTGCTTCATACTATTGAAACAAGATTTTGCTGAGTATCTGTTCACCCAGTACCAGCAAATCTAAGAATACAAGGCCATGTATAATGTAATGTAATGTAATGTCATCATAATGATAATGAAAGATTCGCCTTTGGGCAAATCTTAAAGACATAATATTTAATGGAGGTCTAATATTTGAATTAGTCCTCACGAACAATTTAATGTAATGGAATGGACAATTAATGTAATGTAATGTTTTATAATGATAATGAGTGTTCAATGATTTACATTCATTTAACTATTTCATTGAAATATAATGTAATGTCATTTATAACTATAATGTAATGGGACCATCCTTCTGTGTAAGGTGGTCCAAATTTAGGCCGTGGCCTCTCTCGCCAACAATAAACTAATATATAACTTTATTTACTTTCGTTGTCTTTAATAATGCCCTTTGACTAGTCGTTTCATTGTGTTAAATGCCGGTAACAGTTAGTTATTTATCATTTAAACTTTTGATTAAAAGGGTATGCCATATATTACTACATTTTAAATGAGTGATTTATACAAAAGTATAGCTATTGATACGTCTTAATATTAACTTGTTTAAGTATCATCAAATATATTCGAATTAACTACTATCTATTCTTATGAATAGCATGTATTCCTTGTACAGTTCTTTGTACGACAATCGTGTTGGATCGCAGTTTCTTATCCAATCTTAAAGTAAATTGTCATCGTTGATTTATTGACTAATTTCGTACATGAACCGCAACAACTCGTTCTTAATTCAGAAAACGTTATAAATTGCCAAACATACATAGACGTTTTTTGTAGTTTCATAAGTACAATTAATAACCTGTAATAACATCATTCGTAATAAATATTATTACAAACCCCCGAAGTTCACCTTAGTTTTCACACATTAGAGAACGACTAAGAACCAAAGCACATCTGTTTTTACATTGATATGTCTTCCTTGCCTCGAAGATTTTATCAGAATTTAGTTTAATGTAATCCGATATCCGTTTGATGAAGCACAGATGTTTCATAGAGTTTTAAAAATATGGAAACTTTAATAATTTGTTTAACATCATTTTAAAAGGAAATACAGCGCCGGAGCGAAGCGAGCTCTACCGGCAAGGCATGTGTGAATAGAAAATTCGGATTAGTTGCACATTCATTCAAAGGAATTTTTTGGCGTCAGTAAATCGGACCAGTAATGCATTGTTTTCATCGTCCCAGTAGTTCCCTGTAAACATGGCAATTTTTATCACCTCACACTCTCACGAGAATCAGCAAAACAATATAAAGACAATAACGATGTTACGACATAGGCCTACAGTCAGTGCTACCTCTAAAGTTCACGTCAGTACACTCTCAATCAAAAATAATCGAGTGACGTCACAAAGGTTTACAAATTGATCCGATAGATTTGATCGGCGTCAGTAAATTTTGACCCACAATTCATAGTACCAATGGTTTCCAACCCCACGTTCTCGCGAGAATCAAAGTACATCTTTTGAGAAGCATATATTTGTAATTTTAAGAACATCATGCTTTTTAAAGTAAATAAAACAGTATACTTGCGTACTTTTATATCTCAGGGGAGTTTTAAAGAGTCAGGCGACACGTAATCAACGACAGCTTAGACGTCACAATAAACACTGATAAGGGAAAATAACTCTAATTAAAGTTATTGTAAATCTGCTGAAATGTCCAACATCCTCTCAAAACCTTGCAAAGGCTAAGCTAAAGAACTGCTGAAGGACATTTTTTTCAGATACAGGAAATTGCACTCATTTGGATGAATGATCACATTTATTTTATTCACTATGATTACGGTATATTCCTGGAACGTACACGTAGCATCGCCTTTTTTTAAAAGGAAGTAGGGGGGTGGGTGGGTGGGTGGCAGCCTCATCCAAAAAATCTTTGCACGCAAAAAGAAAAAAAAATCATGAAAATTATAATCCTTCAGCTCTTTAGCAGTTCAACGGTATCTTTATTTTCATTTATTAGATGCGGGGAGGGGGGCACCATGTTCTTTTAATATGATAAGCAAATATTTTAAGCGTAAATAAAAAAAAATAAACATTTATTTTACAAATAAATAAATAATAATAATATTATATTTTTAACATGGGGGGGGGGAGCTCTATGGTGAGTCAAGTTTTATATGTAGGTTTAAGAAAAAATGTCTACTGCAAAAACAGGGGGATGAACTGACGTTACAATTACTTACAAAGAGGAGATACAGTACAATGAATATTTATATATTAAAATCTTTATCATTCAACAACATTGTATCTGATATTTAACTACTGTTCTACTCATAAATCAATAAATTATAGCAAATCTTATAAACTATGAATAATGAAAATTTACTGAAAAATAGGTATGTTTTATTTTTTGCATTCAAATTTTACGTTGTTAATTTTATTTTTATTGATTTATTATAAATCAATGTTTGATCACATGCTGTGCTCGCCCTAACGGTCGCACCGTAAAACATATTAGCCATTTGAACTCTATTTGGAGATCGTAAGGGAAAATATGAATTTAAAAGTATTTACCTTACAAGAATTACAAAACCATTATTGTAAGATAAAAAAAATGCACTCGTACGCTTTATGTTTCACCTGTCTTTATCAAGTATTGTACTCACAGTCATTTCTTGCATATCTTTTACAATTTAATGCCATGCTATGGTATGCGATTTTTATGATATGCTATGAGATTTGTATGCTACATGTATGCTATGAGAAATTGAAATGAAGTGCTTAATGATATGGTATGCTATGCTATGCTATGCTATGCTATGCTATGAGATTTGAACAAAAACGCCTCCATACACAAAAGAGTTCCACACATTTCGAAGTAATATAATAAGAAGCCAAAGTTTACCACAAATCTATTATGTAAACATTCATTTTTTTTTCAAATAAAAACATTTAAAACCGAGTTAAAATAATGTTGTATGCTATGCTATGGTATGGTATGATATGACGAATGCGATTCTATGAGATTGTATGTTATGGTATGAGATTCTAATGCTATGGTATGAGATTTCAATGCTATGCTATGAGATTTCAATGCTATGCTATGGTGTATGTTAAAGATATGCTTGAACCGACTGTAACAGAAAATAAGGGTTATATATAATTTAGTTGGATTCGAAAATTCTATTTTTTATATTGATATGTACATGTATGATTAGCCATAAATCCAAATGCTGTCTGTTGCACTTATCATTATCAGTTCTCGTCTTATCCCTAGACTGCAACGCTGAGTAAAACTGGTAAATATGTTTTTTTTTTATGAAATATTGTCAAAATCTCATGCTTACAAAAAAATAAGGACAAACAAACAGTGTTCATACACAAAATGATTAAAGGTGATGCCTCAAAGACAACGTCTTAACGTACAGGAATTCGATAGGGCCATAACTATGCTACAAACTAGAATGTCACAGAATGCAGTTGGTAGATTGATGAACAGGTCACAAAGCGTCATTGATCGGTGTGGCGAAGGTTTTAAGAAGCAGGATTAGCCCAGGAAAGACCTCGATGTAGAACACCACGCTGTACGACCGCCTAGCAGGACTGCAACAGTACTACAAGCGAACCCGACTTAAGGATTACGTTTACTCAGATTTAACTATAAAAACTAACGGTGTTAATATTTCAAATCAAACTTGCAGGAATTCGCTTTTCGAATTTAACCCATAAGCAAAACGGTCTGATACACGCCAAATTAAACTCAGACTTAATGCTTAAAAGGAGTTAAGGATGACGTTTACTCAGAATGAAAAAAAATTCCACTGATGATAATGAAAAACCCACTATTGTGTGTTATAGACCTTACATGGTAGTGTTATTCTTCACTTTCCAAAAAAAAAGTCAATGACCTACTTTTTGAGTTAATGGCCATTGAATATTTATATATATATATATATATATATATATATATATATATATATATATATATATATATATATATATATATATATATATATATATTTAAGAAGCAGGATTAGCCCAGGAAAGACCTCGATGTAGAACACCACGCTGTACGACCGCCTAGAAGGACTGCAACAGTACTACAAGCACAGCAAACCCGATTTAACTCACAAAACTCACGGTGTTAATATTCCAAATCAAACTTGCAGGACCTGGCTTTTCGAAGCTAACCGGGCATGAGAAAAACGGCTTGATACACGCCCAATTAAATGCAGACTTAATGCAGACCACAAAGTTAGGAGACTAGAGTTTGCAAAAAATTATGCAAATCGTTAAATTCGTCGCTTGACACGGAACTCCTTATAGACTTATCCAAAATGTTGTGTGTATTTTTAATGATTTTAATTAAAAAAGGCGTTAAGTGTTTACACAGAAGAATGAACAATTTTTGGGGTGTTGGGAAACATTTCTGTTCAAGGGTCAAAAGAGCTAAACGAAATAAAAAACTGGGACCATGTGTGCATAATTTGTTTTAATGAATAAGTACTCTATGCCACGCAGACCGAACATCTAGAACTGGTACCTTGAGGCAAAGACTTTTGAAGAAATGGAATGGCCTTTGAAGTCAGCAGACCTCAATCCTTTCGAAAATGTCTAGAATGTCCTAAAGAGACAAATATAGCAATATATAAGATATAACGGATTCTACTACATCGATAAAACCAATAAATTCAAATGACTATTCTCGGGGCGCAAGTAGGGTTTGCTTTTTATATTCAAATATTTGATTGTGCTTTTGCTAAAATTATGTAGTAAATATAAGTAATACTTAAGGAATCATTCTTTGAATATTATGAGGTGATGATTCCAAAAGGGGCGTGATCAAATCTATCATACAGCTATATATACGTATTGGATTTAATCATGCCCGACCAAATTTATCACATCATACATGTAATACTAAAAGAATGGTTCCTTTTTCCTATAAAGAAGATATACGTCCAGACGCGAAGTGCATGTACATAAAACACAGGTTCATGAAAATATTAAGCATTACTTAGTGTTCATTAACACAATGAATTGTGGCTTTAAAAAATGCTATTCTACTGAAATAAAAAAATTGAAAAAAACCCTGATATGATTATTTGTTTGACTGTTCACAAAAAGAATTATCTCTCCTGTTTGACAGATATAAACTGATAATTTTCGACATTCATTTATGTTTCTACTTTGTTGAACAACTGGGGTAAATTGATATACATGGGTACAATCTTATCTGGTCATAAACATCATGATATATAAGCCACTGCAAGGGGGATTTATGTTATTGGATATTTAAATATTTCTAGCTAGATATACGCGATACATTAAAGATCATTTTGAGTCAAACGGCTCGATTGCAGGGACGTGATTACTTATATACGGTAGGTTATTTACCTGTTAAACTTGCATTTGTGTTTTATAGCATTTCTGGACCGATATATTTTTCTTATTTCCCCCTCCCTCTTTTTCCCTCAATGTAAACGTACAATGTTTAGATTTTGTATCGTTTAAATTAACTTTGATTATTGGTAACGTTCAAATCTAATACCTCATAACTAAAGATAAATAAATGTGTTCTTACACTGATAGGCGATTCAAGTATTTTCAGTACAAAAAAAATTGTGTACAAAAAAAGTGAAGATATTATTTCCACTATGTAAACATTGAACATGTCTTTTTTCACCCTCAACAATTTGAATTCCAGACATATGCGAACAGTATACATGTAAACATATTTTTTTTTATTATGGTAAAAAGAAATTAGAGAAGAAAATATGCACTGTTGAATGTAAAGAAAAGTCGGTCAAAAGTACAGCTCCAATGTAAAAAAAAAAAACCCAATGTTTCAAACACAATTAAAATTCTTTGTAGAAATACGTATGGGAAAAAACAACCGCATAACAAACTGTTACACTGTAGGATTCTAATAATTATTTTTTTTCACTGTTTTTCAGAGACAGTTTAGTTACTTTCGGTGAGTAACACATCATACACTTATAGTAAGAAACTAAACATTCTTAAAAAACAGTAAAACAAAATCATTATTAGAATCCTTCGCATTCTATTTCGGTACAGTTTATCAACATTAGACATTGTGAAGGTTGTTAAGATAATTAAGCAATTTATCCAAATATACCGATCTACATTAAACTTGCTTCCTCATATATCCAACATTTATATACTGTTCAGTGTTGGAGACCGTATGTCATTTTATTTAAACTTTTTCGAGATTTTTTTTTAGATATAAGTATGTTGAAAGAAATTCATGTTATTGACTCAGGTGTTTTCTGCATTGCCCACGGTGTGGGAAAATCACTGTGCTCAAAATATAGATAAATTAATCGTTTCTCAATCAATCGATACAGACACGAGTCTAGATTAAATTCAAGTCACAGTTTTGCAACTCTATCCACGAATATTGACGTCCAAAAAACTTTACGGTGCCATTTTTTGTAATACTACACTGAATTATCGCACTGTATCGTTATGTTACTGTTTAAGACTCAAAAAAGCGTAGTTACATTGTAGATGATTGTCGCATGATCGTATAAAAATAGGACTGCTTCGCAAAATTTTTGCCGCAGTTACACTTACCTTTTATGAATGTCTTCTACGACAATTGCGTTTTACTACACTTTCCCTATTCGAATATCGGATATGTTAACGCCGTAACTGTCGATCGTTCGGTGTAAACCTACAATAAACAAGGTTTAGCATTATACATTTTTCGCTCTCCGAGAGTACAGTCCTTTTTTAGAACATTTACAAATATCGTGATATGTCATGAATTCAAATTGATTAAATTAGGACTTTGGTATCTGTTTGAATCATTTTTATCAGTAAAACTTGGTGGTGTACCTGTACGTACTTTCCTTTTACATACACCCTATTTGATTTATTCTTTTTATACTTAAAACTAGCACTCTCGGTAGATATATAATAAGTTGTTTAAAGTAACTGCTCAATAGACGCATTCAGGGAGATTTAAATACAAAATAGCATAGATAAACATTAGTTTAATCGAATTTGCGTTGAAGAATCACTCAGATATCTCTGTAGGTGTTCATTGATTTACAGTTTTTCAGATTTTGTTTGATTTTTACTTTCTGCATGTTTAACTACGAACGTATTTCACTTCTTTTCTCCTTTTTTTTGGACAACAGACAAGTTAATACTTGCAGCTGATATTGATGACAAGAATCGGGTGGCACATTCGTCAAGGTAAGAAAAAAGAAAAGGATATGTACATATATGTATAAAATGGTATGCCTTGTATCAAAGGATGGTGCAACTATTTTACCACTACATACATGTAGTATATAAAAGTCATCATAATGATTGTTAATAATTGTGTCCCCTTCTCATATTTTGCTGTAATATTACTGAATTTGCATATGTATTGAATTTACACACTATTTTTATAATGCACACTGAGACACCAATATGCATGTAAGTATGGATGATGTCTATACAAATAAATGTAACATTAAATGACAGCTCTCTTTTGTCCAGTAAATGTATTTGTAGGACATGAGTTTTGTGGGTGAGGAACGAGGATTCTCTTTTATCTACTAATATGTAAGTAAGTAAGTAAGTAAGTAAGTACATGCATTCGTTAACACGCTCTTAACGAAAATCCAATTCAAGGGTACAACTAGAAAATCAATCATTAATGAGTTAATTTTCAAACTTTTCTAAGATAGGAATATATATCTTTCCATAGAATATGTACTCAATCTGTATACTACAATATAGGACACACTGAACAGGTATTCTAGATTTCATGTGACTAAGGTTTTATCATTTTTAATTACGGCATAACTTAGCTTGCGAAATGTTAAATCCAGGTAGTTGAAAAACCTTCCGATCTATTGAAGGAACCCTTCTCTCTCTCTCTCTCTCTCTCTCTCTCTCTCTCTCTCTCTCTCTCTCTCTCTCTCTCTCTCTCTCTCTATATATATATATATATATATTCATTTCAAAAGCATTTATTCATATATTTGTTTCAAAAGCAGACATTTATCATGAAATTTAAACAGCATGGAACTATCTTAATTTAGAGTGAAAAATGTATGTAGTTTTATACGAGGCACGAAGCATTAATATTTAATCTGAAAAGTGGGAAGAGAGCAAACCTACTCTAACATGTGAAAAAGGTAAACGAAGCCCTGTTATCTTTAGAAGTGGAAGTGGATCTTTACGCGAATTCTCTCTATAATTTTAAACCCATACTAAAGAAAGGTCGGGAGGGGGGGGGGGGGGGCAGATCGTTAAAACTGTACTTTTTTCTATGTCAATATAAGACGATTTTCAAATAAAAAGTATGTTGGGAGGGGGGGGGGGGGGTCAGTCCTCTATATTTTTACTTTTTTTTTAGAATTCGAAAATCCCCCACATTGCTACAAATTTACGTACTAGAACTTTATGTTGATGTAAATGCATGTGTACATTTGTAATGCACATAAATAGTACCATTTATTTCGGTTATCGACATCGTCTACAGAATGCAGATGTACAATAATCATGGGGTATTTTTTTACAAATCACAGGCACCTGACTATAAATATAGTATTTTCATAACCAAAAATTACACCCCATATAGCTACCTAAAAGTCCACAGGTAAGGGGTATATTTAATTATGAGATAAATATTTAACGTCAGATGCCTGTGATACATATGCCTTTAGATTAGATAACACAGTAATAAAATAATGCACGCGTGAATACGTGATCTTTCCTTACTTTTGATCCTATCAATCGATCATGTTAGCCAGACATGTCTAAGACGTCTGAGAAACACTTATGTTTTCTGTAACTTGATGTATGTGTCCGCCTTCCTTTTTTATTAAAATGTGAACTGTCAAAAGTAATACTAGTATTAGTAATACATTGCACTTTCTTCGGTTGCCGTTCGGAACACTAGCTGTAATTATAAAGCACATAGATACAAGTTTTTTTCGTATTATCATTGCTTGAAATCCGAGAGGACCACGTTGAAACTTCAAACTACCTATTGATTTAGATACAGTGCAGTGCTTTTGATTTCTTACAAAACAGCTTTGAACAGTTAAATTATGTCTTACAGATGTGTAGACCTTCTTTCAACGCGACTACGGTGAGAGGTGTGCGACTTTAATCTGCCATGACAGGGGCAGTGCTTTCCTTTTACTTGAATTTTGTGGAAATTCAATTTATGTATTTGACATGATTTTTACAGAAACATGTATTATGCATGCAATTTGCCGAAATAGCTGACGCAAAGTATGGAAATGGTGATCCTTGTGCATGGAACGGGTATGAAAATTGCGTACATGTACGTGAAACGTTTAATTGCACTATGCATAAATATATAAATATGCGTGTGTAAGCTTGCAGACTAATTGAAAATTAATATTCTTCTTTAATTTTATTAATAAAAGTCAGTATGAGTACTTCCCAGTCGTATCTTTTCTTTCTTCCTTATAATACATTGTTGGTATTTCAGGCATCATACTTTGGATTGATCAGAAGAAAATGCATGGTTGTCCCTCTGTTGCACATAAAGCCACATCGTGCTGTCCGTTTTGACTCAGTTTTTTTCCCCCAAATGGGTATATGATACTATGAAAGATGTAAAGAAATAACACACCTATAGAGTTACAGAATTTGTAACCAATTAAGGCATAAGAACCACTGATGTCTTGATTACATGTAAAATTTCTTTGAATTGTGTCTAAAATAATTCGATCTTGTTTGACAGCAATTCAACATTTGCCATATATGGCGACATTTTATATTTGTAGAGAAAATGAATAGCAATAATATTTGGCTTTTTAATAACGAAAATTAAAAAAATATATATTATTAAATATACATGTACTTTTCTTATTCATTTACGATGCAATGCGTAGTAGAATATGCAATTGAGAAATTAAATACATATAATTAAGGAAAATTATTGAAATATATTGAAAGATTGTATATCAATTCAAATGTTACATCAATTACCATCCCGTGGATAAAAAAAAAATCCCCTGGTGGTGGCAAGGGATAATTATATTTGCCAAAAGGTCCAAGGACCCGCTAATTTTACTTTGTTTTGTTAATTAAATTTTTTTCTAGGATTGTAATTGTGTGGGTGGGTGGGATGTCCAGATCCCCCTTCCCCATTCTATAGATCAGCGAACAGAACGGTTACATTTGGTTGATGGATATTTTTTATCGTACAGTATTTATGAAATATTTGAAAGGCTTACATATGTACCGTGGCCTGATCAATTCTGTTGTCTAATTGTTCATTACAGAGTGTTGAATATGCAGTTGGATCCCATTCTAACAATGGTTCGATGAATGAAGTGATCAGTTAAAACCAGTGTAAGTTTTTGCACACAATTATAACAGTATATGTATTATAAAGATCATCGTGATGGTATTACGTGTGTTGTGTGTTTTTGTTAGAATTCACTATTAACATACAAGCATTGCACGCAACTGTGCATTTTTAGGGCTTTTGAGTAATACGAGCTTTCTTTTTTATTAAATAATTTTCACGTGTCGCTATTTGGCCAATGTTAACAAGTTACTGCCTTGTACTGTCGCTATATGGAATTTGAGAGAGAGTCAGCGAGATCGGATCCAAACACTGCTGTTACGAATAGACGGTGCTCTTGAAAAATATATTGTGCCGGAAGTCGCTCATTTGTGATTTCTGTAACCATACGTTGTAAGGTTGTTTTTTTTTCTGGAAATTCCTCTGTCTTGTACTAACTATTTATTTCAGTTTGAATAAAACTCAAATCTCTATTCTCTCGGCTGTTGTCCTGAATTCCATCAAACCCGCAGTGAATGTCTTAGGTGCGTTTAACATCTTAGGAAATCAGTTTACATGGTTACGGTACAGAACAGCGGCCGCCAATGGATATAGACATCTTTTATGTAATTTATCAACATTGAACATTATACTATGCATATCAATTAAATATGTTTGTATATGCAAGTTTAATTATTCAAATTTGACTGTCGTTGTGTTAAATTAACGGTTAACAATCTAACGACGTACGCCGCTAAGCTCATACGCTTTGATCTCAAACGCACCTAGCTTTCGTTGAGTCTGTTTTGGGAACTCAGTAATTAAAAAAAAAAAAGTATATAAATGATAAAAAAAATTATTTAGTGCTTCTAATATATCTTATTTGGTATATGTTATCTAAATTGAGAAATATTCTTAAAGATTTTTTTCCCGATTTTCCTCGTCCGTTCTTATATTCCCCATTCGCAACGTCTTGGGTTTTTATGATTGTTTTCTATCGGAACGGTACAAGGGTATGCGAATAAGTTTATCGAAACCGAAACAACGTAATTCAACATGGAGACGTACAAAGAGATGCGCATAAACCTGATGTTGGTTGTAATAATTGGATGTTGTGTAGCGTTAAAGGTATCTTTGCCGTCACTACCGTTAACCTTCTCTCACAATTTTTTTAAATGTTTAAAAATCGGGGTACTTCTTAACAGAGAACATTAACAATAGATCTGCGCTTGATACAATTTATATCAAATTTTGGAAATTGTTGACAATTTAATTAAAAAAAAAAGACGCAGCAGTGAAAACTACATGTATCACCAAATATCATCATGATTATAAAAGAAAAAAAAATACTACATGTATTTATAAAAGAATATCCATCTTTAAAGTAATAGCTGGATGCGTCCTGAAATTATAGATAAAAATAAAGCTGTCATTTTAAAAGTTGGTCGTTGTATAATTAAGATTTGCTACTTAATTAAATTACACCCTTCGATTCCTATTCTCTTTAACATAAGTATAAAGTCATTATTAATTGTGACAGTTTTAATGAATTGATATTAAAGATAGACAAAAAATTAAGAAATCCATCTGATAAAAGAAAATAAAAATCTACCAAAAAGTTATAAAAATGAGTAAGATGTGTGTATATACATGTATATGAACATGTATCTAATTATTTCATTAACATATGAAATGTAATTTCCCTTTTGTAAAGAATTAAGTATAATATATTACTCTGATTCTTAGAATCTGGTTCCTTTTTCTAAACACAGTATAATCAACTTTAAAAATTTACTTCCTTGTTAAACATGTTAAAACACTTTGAGTTTATGTGTTAAATATACTTGCACTAGCTGTTAGCTTAGCTAATCCTTGTTTTGTGATCCTAGTAAGGCACCATACATTTAATACTTATATTCAATTTCATGTTTAACTTTGACAGATAAGAAAAATTATTTTATTGAATAAAGATATCAGCAAGTTTGACATTTAAATTTTTTGATTTGAGGGATTTGTCAGAATTACTAACATAAAATTCATATTATGACAGCTGTCAATTGGTAGACAGCTAACTGTATTTTAGTAGGTTAGTAATTGCACAAGCCGATTTGAATCAACATTACTTTTGAAACAACCATTCAAGCATGTTTGGATCATTGATAAGCTTATTATTTTAATAAGACAACTGTTAAGCTATGAATAAGCTCTTTGACTAAATTAGAATAACTAAATGATTGGATAATCATTGGATTGGCCTTAATACCACAAAACTTTTTTTTAATATGTGAAGTAAAGCCATTGTGTTAATGAGTTTAACAAGAGACGACATTGGTTAGCTATAAAGGAATGCACAGCTGTCATACCGCTATATACAGGAAACAAACATGAATTGCGACCTATAGCTAGCTTTAGAGTTTTATACAACTCATTCTACACTTCCGTTGTTAAGTACTCGCAAATGTCCTCTACTCAGAGGCACTTATAAAAGGGACATCCATGATGCATGGGTTGAGAATTTTTTTCCAGGTGGGGTCAGATGGATCATTTTGTTTCCCAGGAGATGTCCATTGCCTATTTTTAGTCATTTTACTATTACGTGAATTTAAGTAAAAAAAAAATTCAGGGAGGTGTGTTAATGTGTGTGTATAGGGGGGGGGGGGGGGGCGTCTGCACCTCCCCTCTAACAACCTTTTATTAATTAGATCTTAATCTGAACTCCTCTTCTGAGGCTGAGTCTTCTCACAAGTGCCTACTCTTCCACTGTCATGAAATGAAGATTTCATTTTGAATATCTTTTGTAGTTGGATTGTAATACAGAATGCACATTCAAAGAGAATACATATATAATATAATCTATCCGTAACAAATAATACCTAGACATTGGATAACTGATAGCAGTACACATATTTAGTATGGTACTTGAGCAAATTAAATGTATTTGTATTGGAATCATGCCAGAAACTTGATACATAAGAAGAATTTTTTTTTTACCTACCGGTGTTTAGAAAGTTTAAATTTTCAGATCATGATGAGAAAGTAAAGGATGACACAGAGATCTTAAGTGATATATGTCAGTGTTAATCATTTTATTTTTAAGGTCAGACGACACGTTCCTCGAGAATCTTTTTTGTATCTCCTCGTAATAAAGAGTTCCAAAAAAAAATATTGATTTTATGAATACTTTAAAAATGATTAAAATTTACTTGTAATTGGTTATATGTCAAGATGGCCAAGTGGTTAGAACCGTGGCCGCTCACTGCCAGAAGCAAACAGGATCTAGAGGTCGTGAGTTCAAAGCCCCGCCCCGGCGGAGATATTTTTCGAATATAGTGAATTTCGCAGTGCTGTAGATGTATTTATTTTCATATCAGCTTTTCAAGTGTATTTTCAAGAAGATTATATAGTATAATGCATACTCTAGTATTTTGCAGAAATGCATGGTAAGGTACCCTGATTTTTTGCAAGAAAGCTTGTCAAAGTAGTAGTAAACCATTAACAAATTCATGGAAAAAGTTATCTAAAATTGAGGAACGTGTCGTCTGACCTTAATATTAAAAGATTTTGATTTTTATTACATTAATTGTGTTATTTTTTTCTTTCATTGTTTTTAGTGCTGTAACTATATTTGTGATATTTACCTGATGTGCATAATATAGAATACCTATTAAAATATATATGTATATGTACTTCAAATAAAACTTAAAATTTCAAACAAGTAGTTTTTAGTCATCATGTCCATACTGATATTCATTTTTTTATTTAAATAAATAAAACAAATCATAGTTTAATTAAAAGTGCATATTACTCATACTGAGACATTTATTTTTTTCTTACGGTAAGTCATTGTCAATGAGTTTAAGCTTCTTACCAGCTAGGGAAGGCTCAGCCCCCCCCCCCCCCCACTCTTTTTGAAAAGTTAGATTATATAACCACAAACTTTTTAAAATATTTTTTCTGCTTGACAAGAAATTTCTGATAAGTTGAGCCCCCCACCCTTCCCCACACACAGACACTGTAATAGTTACAAAAAATTTAAAAAGGAAACAAAAACCCTAACAATATAAGACCTTTTCCCCCTTTGTAAGGCACATCAGGTCAAGTTTAGCAATAAACATGAACATTAAATACCTACCCACTGAATTTATTTAACAGAGAAATTGATTGAGCTTCAGTTTATGGCTGTCTTTGTTTTGTTGACCCCCACTAAGCTCTACTGCCCCCCCCCCCTTCCAATTATTTTTGTCATTTTTTTTTGATGAATTATTCCTTTAGGTAGTTAATATATATTTTTTTTTCTGATAATGTGTAATCTTTATACAATACACAATACTAGCAGTCATTTGTTTCCTATCAATAACATAAGTCATTTTACCCAAAGTTCATACTCAATGTGTGACTTCAAAACAGATAGAATATACAAGAGATGACATGGCTGCACCTAAGCTCTAAATGTATAAATAATTATCAACTTTTTATTCTTTTCATACTACTGTAAGAATAGAATTTGTATCTAGTAAGAATTAAAAGGGAACCTTAAAAAACTCTATTAAAGGGTTTTAATAATACTCATGTTTTTTCAGCCTGTTGTATTATATATACTTTTGTATTTCTCTCAGGTATCAAGAGCTATCACTGATTCCTGTCAAGTATCAAAAGAGACCGTGGAGATTGTTGATAACTGTCCACATACTGAAGATAAATGGATGGAGGCTGCAGCGAGGAAGAACTGTGAAACTTATGCCAGTCAATGTGATGAACCTGATAGATTTGTCTACCATTGTGTTATCAATGCATTTATCAATCAGACACTAGAAGTTTGCGCCTATAGGAGAGTTATCGTATTAGGTAGGATTCAATTTTATAACTTATCTCTGATGCAGTTATGTAACCTTCTTTTCAAATAAGGTATTTGAATTAAAGAAAAATCCTACATAATTGTTCAAAATTGTTTTGTATAATTGCTAATAAAATGAAGTAATCATGGTAGTGTGGACAACTTCTTATAAATGCCTGTATGTAAGAGGTAATGAGATTGAATTAGAAGTTCTTTGCCGGCTGAAAAATTGGAAAAAAGCGGGGCCATTTTAAATGGTCACTTTCTTAATGTTATCTAGTTCTGAACTAAAAATACATACAGCAGTCGGCTAATGCATTTATAGTTCAGAAAAATAAATAAATTAAAAGTAACTCAAATGTACATGTTCAATGAGTGATCCAACATGAACATTCTTGAACTAATTGTTGATTAATTAAAGATTAATTAAAGCTTAAATCTTGCAGCTCATAAAGCTAATCAAGAATCTGTATATAGTCATCAGTACATGGGTACATATAAACCGTTTGATTATGTTACACCCGATTAAACGACTGACACTTGTGGCTAAGATGTAGTATTCCTCACACTTTTATAGATTCTGTTTTTCCTTTTTTCTGAGTTTTTTCCCCTGGCTTGGAAGAAGTGCATACAATTTAATTAAACAATTTCATCGCTACCTAAGCTAGTCAAGTGGTGATGTAAGTCCACAAAGTAAGACCTGCAGTACTGTGAAATACTTTGAACTATTAAAAGAAGTCAGTGGCTTATTATATGGGTTATAGGGATAGTGGTGAGGAAAGAGAAGTGTTTTAAACAAATTGCTTCAAATGCAATATATATACAGACTATATCAACAAAATATTTAACATATTAGTAAATACACTAAATTTGTCACTCAGTTGCTTGCTCATAATGATAGAACGTTACATATTTTGATAATGATCGATTCAAAGTACAATTTCCAGATACATTTGCCTCAATAAGTTATGTAATATTATTAAAAGCTGACAAATGAATTACTTCGAATTGATAATCATGTATATCTATATATTCATAGTAAAGAACTACGTAGAATCACAACTGTGGCTTGAGAAGATGCTTTTACTGATTTGCCATTTACCCTTTTTTGCTCTAGCTGGCATGCTAATTACTAAGGCACAACATAGTGGTTGTCATGTCATGTCATGATTTTTTTCTTGGTGTCTCTTCTTTTGGCGATGTAGTGAGTATGCATTTATATATACATTAAAAAGTATCTAGCAGGTAAGCTAAGTACATGAACTTGTTAGAAGGTTTTTTAATTCATGGTTCCTGTGTTAGTTGATTTGGTGATTACATGTCAAATTTCAATTAGATTGACTCAATGGTAAATTTACAGGTGTTACATCTTTAGCCCATTTTGAAATCTGATTGATTCTAGTTTGATTCTATTAACATCTCATTATTAACATTTCATTACTCAATTGAGTTTCCCATTTGTGATGAATGAGTTTGATAACAATTTCGATTTACATATATGGGTATATTATGTATTATACAGGTACAAGTATTGAGATTAAATGATTATGGTTAATGACTGAACACATTCGGTTATCCCTGCTCTTGATTATCTGTGTGTTTAACTAGACAACGAGTGTACGATCATCACTGCTCTTAGTGTCGCATCAAAAGCAGCGGAACATAAGTGTTAATAGTTATCCTTCTTGTGTTTAGATTGCTATTCTGGTCTAAGCGTGTGCAGTAACCATGGTAACCTTGAACAAAGTTTCATGTCAAATTTCAAAGATCGTCAGACTTTTATTATAGTTAAAGGTTTGTCATCCGAGAATGTGCTTCATGATACAATATGTTATGTATACCATTCGTTTATAAATAGGTTTCTGCACAGAGTACAGTTTTGGTGGAAATGTTATTCAGCAGAACTTCAAAGCAAATTGTTCGAAGTTTACTCACAATCCATGTCCGAGTTCATATCCATCAACAGATGCATACAAATGTAAGTTTGCATAATTTGTTTTACCTCAATTGCAGTTTTGTGAAACAATGCTATCGGCAATTGCAATTAGTTAGACATAATCATTTTCACTACATTCACTGGGATTAGTGACAATCTGAATTTGAACAAGTGATCTCGAGAGGCCCTTAGCTATAGATATCATGATATGAAAGCTATTAAATAAAGTATCTAATCCAAGTTTTTTATATGCTAATTGTTTCTTTTACCAACCTTGATTTAATTTGGCGTATTAATCATGTTCATAACTACAACCAATCTACCACTTTGGACTTATTCTAATTATTAAAACATGTTGCAGTCTTTTTTTTCTGTATCAACATGACTACATGTACCTCATTGACAAAATATTGTACATTCGGTATGATTGCTTAAGGTGGAAGGCTACATCGTCACAATATGACTGACATCCGTCTGAAACGCCATTTTTTTCCGGATTGATAGCAGTATGTCGTGGTACAAAATAGCTATACACCGTTCAATTGAACTCTTCTAACGAGGGAGATGAGATAAGATTGAAATCACCAAAACGCTTAGAAAATATTTCAATTCCCTTCTTGATTGAAGCTTTCAACTAACATTGATTATCAGCTGTTATGTAGAGAAAACGTGAAATCGAAATAATATACCGTTTCACTGCTAATGGTAATACATATTTGCCATATCATCTGCAACAGACGATAAGAAATATGTGACGGATTATCGATAAAGGCGAGCAGATAATTTTCACGTGAACCCTATATGCATGATTAATATAAAACTTAAGTTCCGTAGTACCATCTCTTTTATTAATTAATTCCAACTTCTAAAATTTAAAACATTTACAGTATAAGACTTGCATTGAAAGTTTGAAACTTAACTAATGTATTTTAATTAAAATAGATATAGCTAAGTAGGCTAGCAATAGCAGTGGAAGCGGGATTTGCAAGCCGAAATGAGGAGAAAAGAGCATATTTTTAATTACCACACGTACATGTGTATCACTATGGGCATCTAATGTACATGTGTATGTATAAATAATGCAATGGCTGTTAATGATTTTTATTGTTCATAAAAAAGTAAAAGGCAATGTAACTACTAACATTTTGTTTTAAAGAGTTAAATATACATATAATGCATTCATCAAAAATATAATTTTTCAGATTCAAACATTATCATAAGCACTTCTAACCTTATTTCTACATTTAAGCATATACTTTTATCTTTTTTAAAAAATTTTCTTCGTGATTTTTTTTTTAATTAGAAAATTGGTCCCAAGATATTTGTGACCAAGTAAAATCAAGAAAGACAACTCTAAAACAGGATCTTTTATACCAAGATTTTTGAAAAAATTCAATATGTTTTTAAATTTTTCGATTTCATTCAATTTCTTTTTTTCATCTCATTAACCAACGAATATTGTTTCTAAATTCAGATTTTTGTGGGATTTCATCTAGCGGTTGGCCTTAAAAGAATTTTTAAATATGTTAGTTTCATATTTATATGCGGATTCTAATAAAAATCATACACACTTCATTCATGATTATTCTGTTTTTCATTTTCAAACGTTATAACATTTCACTTTCATTAGAGTTCTAAAACGGAAATGTTAAAAAAATTGACATATAAGGGGTTATCTGGAAGCAGACTGATATTTTAGAAATTCTCTTAAAAATGGAGTATTGTAATTTGAGGTCATTATTATCTTTCAACAGTTGCTTTCATTGTACAACAGTCACATACAGAGGCAAGATATATGGCAAGATTCAATGTGTTTACATTGCACAACGCTCGCTTAGATCGTGCAAAATTTCTACGTATTTTTTTCATATGCGATTATTTCGGCAACAATTCAGGGTTCATATCTAATTTTTTCGGTCGCACAAATATTTGGTCGCTTCTGCCCGTGCGCCAATTGTGAAAGGGGGTTTAGTTAATGAATTTGACGAAATGACCCTAAAGGGCATCGTCATGATTTTGGTCAAATTCATATTTTCTGTTTTTATTATTTACAATGCTTTAGAAATGCATTTCTAACAATCATACGGGATTTTAAAGTCAGTCTTAGAGATTTAAGCAAGATACAAGGCCAACAATTATATGTCAAGTAAACAAGGCTTGTGTCCTGTTTTTGTTTACAAAGGTCCAAAATACCAGTAAAACATCCTTTTCAAGCTAATTTGTGTATCTTCATATCCATTTTAAACATAAATAAACAGTTTTTAACGTTTAACACATTCACTTTAGATCTAATACTGGAATTTACACTTCAACATTTAAAATGTAAACAATAGTTTTGTTTACATAGTACGGATTTGTAAGCTCCGTAACTCGCTTATAACTCAACAAATGACACACAAATTTTGGTTGCCAATTGAAAATGCCATGCTAAAACATTGTTAACATTAAAATCAACAACAACAAAAATAAAAAAAGAATGTGAAAAAATTGTAACCATGCCCCTTTAATTTGAAAGCAATTTCAAACTACTGATATGATTGTAGTGTATTGGCAATTTTCAAATTGTTTGTACTATAATTTCTTTTTTTTTTTTTACATTTTTATACATAGTATGGTCATTATGGTAATGTTTTGGGAGTTTATTAAATTTAACAGGCTCTTCAAAGAAAATCATAGTCTAATGGGATCAATTTTCTGATTTGGAGGTACATTGTACCAAAGGAGAAAGGGAGGGAAAATTGGAACAACTAATTGCATCTGTCAAGACTCTTATTAGAAAGAATTCAATTATTTGTCCAATTTGAAATAAGCCTTGCGGTGGTATTAGTCCCATCAGGACAGTTCTAGTTTTCATTTGTTTACTTTTAAGTTTTACAATATTTGACCAAATGTTTTTTGGTCAAAAGTTATGGTAAGGTAAAAATTATAAAAGCACCAGCAGGATTCAAACTCATGACTTACTACTGTATGTAACAGTTTGTGTTAATGCTCTGATTAGTTAATGCTCTAACTCATTGCACTATGCTGTAAGGGAAGAATTTTGGGAGGGAAAATGAGTTATGCATATGTCATTTTATTGTTAATTTTCTTTGGAAGTACGTCACAATATGGAAGTGTTCCATACCACCTTTATTGTTTTCGAAGTTGCATCAGAAATTAAATATAAAATAGTATTGAAAGCATCAAAATTTCGCCCCTAAAACTGTATGCTGAAATTGTAATTAATTAAAGTATCTTAAGTCCAGTGTTGTTTGGCAGTCTGTCAAGAGAAGGGATTCAAAATTAACAATTTTAAAAGTGGTTTTACACACCAATATACATGTTTTACATGTATTTTATCTGACCATTTTTGATTGTTTTTTAATATAGAAAACAAATATGTTATGTATCAATTTAGACCAAATTTTAAGGCCAAAATATCTTGTTTGCTGCCAAAATGATTGTTCCTTTTTTGTAAACAATATTTCTGAAAATAATTACCATGATTGAAAACCAATCCTGCCTCTTGTTAGTGGAATCATCTTTTAAAAATAGACAGTACTTAAATTATCATCCATCAAATAGTATTTTGGTGTTTTTAGCCACCTTAAAGGTGATGTTAACATTGTATGAAAAGTTATTTAAATACATAAACGGGTAGAAGAAATTTTGTATCGAAATAATGCATGAATCTGTAAAAACTTACTAGCTATTTTTGGGTACTTATAAAAACATTAAATGACTTTTTAGAATAAACTAAACATAAAATTTTGATCAATGAAACTGTATGCACATGTATTAATTTTCTTTGGATACAGATCCTGGTTGTTATGAGATGACAAAAAAGACAACAGCTCGACCACCAACAATTACTACCCCCTCAACAGTAAATGCCACTTATATGAATAAGTATGAATTTTATTCAATTTTGTTACAGTAAATATTCTTTTTAATACGTTCAACTTGTCAATTTTTTGTGACTTATACATATATTTTTGGTATAGACCAATCAACACTTTGCAAAATTAAGTTATGTCTCTTAGGGGAAAATCCATATATTTCTAACAGTTGTCTTTGTAGTTCAGAGGTTTTTAACTTTGTCATTTGACCATGTTGACATCAACAATTTCTTTCTTTTGTGTAATTTGATTGCCATATAAATTGATAAATAAATATAAATGAAGTTCAAAAAAATTCCATCACAGAACACCCATATATTTGGTTGTATAAAGAAGGGGAAAGTTGGACTTTTCACTATTGACCTTTGGGTTGACCCTGCAAATGGAAACAACTTTTGTAAAATGTGGATTGGGCTATAGTTAAATGATTACCATGATTGTAATATCTTGAAGTTATGAACATTTAGAGTGACATTTAATACCATATAATTTTGGACGGTGCTGAATTATAATCATAATCAAACACAGGTGACAATGAACTGCCTATATATTATACTTAATTAACAGGATTTTGATTGCTCAAATTTATATAACATAATTGATAAAAAATATGTAGGGACTTTTCAAATGATTTGGTAGGTTTAAAACCTTCACTCAGCAGTATTTTTTTTGTGACTGCCAAAATGAACATCATCTGGATTTTACAAGTTATACTGTGCGATGGCTAATTTTCATTGACAAATTTTCTATTACATAGATTGCACAGAAATCTAAAAATTTTAACAGAAGTTGAATAAGATTATTTTGTGTTGTAATTTCGTCCTTTTTCAAGCAATATATGACATTTTATATGTGACATGGTAACGATTTTGGTCAAATTTTATTTTCTGTTTTAAATCTAAAATGCTTAAGTAATACATTTCTAATGATCAAAAGAAATATGAGAATCAGTCGTAGAGTTATAAGCAAGATACAGGGCATGCAATTCTTTTTAATGAAAACAAGGCTCTTGCCCAGTTTTTGTTTTCTTAGGTTTAATATACAAGTAAAAAATCTTGGTTAAGCTGATTTTCTATTTTCTTATTCATTTTAAGCATAAATATTGTTTAACACATTCATTTTATGTCTTTAACTGGAGTTTTCACTCAAACATTCAAAATGTAAACAAAAGCTTCGTTAACAAAGTAAAGAAGTGTGAGCTCTGTAACTCGCTTATAACTCAATGAATGACACTATTTGTTGGATGAAAAAAGATGCGTTAGAAAGTCTCCGCAAAAAAAATTACAAGAACACATGATAAAATCAAATGCTCATAAGATATATTAAAGAATGTGACAAACCTACAAAATCTTTCTGTAACTTAGAATCCAAAACAAAACCATAAAAGAAATTAACCTGGAAGGTACAGAAATGGTATATGACCAATCAGAAATATTGGAAGCAAAGGTACTAACTGTATTAACAAACATAGGAAAAAAAACAAATCTCCTGGAAGCAATGAGTATATGGCTGATTTCTTCATTTTTTTTTAATTTACAAAAAATTATTTATAAAATAATATGTTGTTAGAACATTTAACTGTATTTTTTTTTTCAATAAGGAGCTTCCTATCTCACAAAGACTTAGTGTTATTTTATGTTTTTCTAAAGGTGATAAGCCTGGACGATTGTTTTTAAAAATTGGTGACTGATTACTCTTTAAAACTTATTTTGGGTGTGTACATGTAAGCTTGAGCAGTAAGAACTATCTAATATCAGATACACAATCTGGATTTTTAAAAGGATGATACATAGGGAAAAACACTAGATTATCTATAATATAATGTCTTAAACTGAATTAGATAATATTTTTAATTATGATGTCCACTTACTCCTCTACCTAAATTGTAAAATTCATGGCCCCTGGGTCAGGGGTACAGGACAATGGGGGGGGGGGGGGGGGCATTATGGCAATATATTGTAAATGCATATAATGTTTTAAAATCTTCTCTATTCTCACATTTCATTTAGAAAAACTGACATCATAATTATATTAACCAGGAAATCCTCTACTAAAATTTAAAAATTCATGTCCCCTGAAGTGTGGGTTTTGACTCTAGGGCAGGGCCAAAAAAAATGTATAGGTGTTAATGCATTTAATGTTTAAAAACCATCTTCTTTACTCCCACACATCTGAAAAGAAAACTGAATTCATGATTTTGTAGACCAAATCATATAATTTATTCGCCAGAATTATAGGTTTCATAGTTCTTTTTGAAAGATTTCAGGCAGGGAGGTGGTCGTCATTACAAATTTCTAATTGGTTTACTCCAGAATGAAACACAATTAAATGAATATATGAGACCCTCGACAAGTTTGTGTATGGGTTATATGCTACTTAGATGACCGTTAAGGCCTATTGACCTCCTGTTTTCTTTTCTTTTTTTTTATCTCTTGTTTATTTATTTATTAACTTTACAACTATTATTTCTTTTCCTTGCTTTCATTGTAGACATATATTTTTTTTCTTTAAGCAGGTTACTACTTCTAAGCATTATAAATCAGTTCTTGTATGTATATAAAGTTTGTTATTTAAAATATGCAGATGTGAGTGTGAGTTGATGTGTTTGTGATGGTTTTTGTTTGAGTGATTGTGTGTGTGTGTGTTTTTTTATAAATAGATAAATTAAAAAAAAAATTCACAATGCATTTCTACAGATTTGGTTATAATGTTATCGTTATTTGTTGTTTTGTTAATCTCAGGCTTTTACACGATTACATAATATTTAAGGTTAATGTTTGGTCCGTATATAAATTAAGCTTTTATTTTGCTTTTTTTTCAGTGAAAAACAAGCAAATGAAGGGTCATCAACATGCATAGTGTTAGCGATAGCATTAGTGGTTCTAGGGTTTGCTGTGTTAATCGCGTGTTTATGTATTTGGAGGAAAAAGAAAATGTTCTTTATGAAAAGAGGTATTGTATCCTTTATAGCACAGAACTGCGTGTACATCATTAAGCTCAATGTTAGTCTTTTTTTAATTGGTAAAGTGTCAGACCAGTTATATAATAAAATATTTAGTTTTGTGTCTCATGCAAAAGGCCAATTTTAATTCAATATGTTTTTCATAGATTGCAATAGAACTCATGATGAGGAATCTTTGAGGGCCCCAGATCCATTGGATACAGAAACAGGTATGGGACTTTCTCTTTTTGCATGGAACACTAAGCACATATTTAGAGCATTTTTCTTCAAAATATCATCACAATCATAAAAAAAACTTTCCTCCCTTGTGTGTCATTATCAAAATGACAAAAATGAGTCTCCATCTTTTTAATGATCGAAAAGACCCTTTACCATTTTAATGAACATAGAAGTACTGCCTACGTCGCCTTCTTGGACACTCAAAAAGCGTTTGATACTGTCTGGAGGCACGGTCTAATGTACAAACTGCATAAACTGGCGTGAAGGGACGTTTGTGGACCCTAATAGACTAAGGCCACGTAAATACATCTTGCTCAGTTGTGTCTAGTCAGTCGTACTCTGACTGGTTTTCTGTATCTCAAGGAGTCAGGCAAGGTTGAGTTCTACATTCTTATACCTTGTGTTTATCAACGACCTGATACAAGAACTTGAAGAACAGTCCATCCATATTGGCATATATGACATAACTAGCTAAAATCCAACATTAGCTGATGATATTTCTATAATAGCGCCCAACGGTCTTCAAAGAACGCTAGCAATAGCATACGACTTCTCAAAACGATGGAGATTCAATTTCAATTCAAACAAATCTAGTATTCTCTGATTTCACCCATCAGAGCTTCCTTCCGACTTTTCCTTTATATGGCAACTTGGTGCTCATCCTGTTCACCTTGCAAAACGTACAACCACCTTGGAGTTCTGTTACATTCAAAACTAGACCCTAGCGAGAGAACAGCAAACGCATGTAGAAAAGGAAAAGCAGCATACTTTGCACTAAAAGTATCCGAGCATCTTAATCCAATAACTATTTCTAAACTCTACAAAAAAGTTGTCCTCACCTTCGTCCTCTATGGATCCGAGTAATGGTGTGACTTGAGGCAATAGGATACTCAAAATCTCAACAATTCATCTGCAAACATGCAATGGCACTTCCGAAAAAAACCAGATCTGATATGTGCGAGTCCTAACTCGGTCGTCTTCCAATTTCCTCTGAAATCGACATACGAAAACTTCAATTCCTTGGTCGCCTTTGTGAACTTGACACCAAAACTCTACCAAAAAGAATATTCCTCCACAGGCTTTTCTCATACCTCTACTCCCCGGTTTGTAAGCCATACGGATTCATTTCGGACATAATCTCTATCCTTTCAAAATACAGTCTCCTGACTCATCTCCTACTTTACCTAGACGAATGATATTTCCCCCCGAAATCAGAATGGAAAATTATCGTGAAAGCCTCTCTGCTTGAATATCATCTTCATTCCAGACGTCAACGGATGATTTCAGATCCCGACTTTATGCTATTCAACATCATAATTGCAGGAAAGCCCCCCATTGCTCTCTGGACAATTCCTAGAAATATCTATGAAGTGGAACTCTGCAAATTCGTTGCTAAACTGTGGACGCTTCAAGATATACCTCCAGAAACATGTATGCTGTGTAATTCTCCCTTTACCAATGTTTTCGAGCATGTTACCACCTCCTGTGCATTATTACTTCGAGACGCCTGGTAGAATACTATCATCAACGAATTCAGTGTTGAGTTAAGTGCTGACTTGTGTGGTTTGAACCAACGTGACAGTTATCTCTTCCTCTTAGGAACAAGATCGTTTTCCGCCATTACCGCTGCTCATAACAGCAACGACTTTCACCTGTTTAATTTTCGGTTTGTAAGAGACGCTGCTGCGAATTACTTCAAAGGATCCGCCCCATTATGCACTGACTTTTTTTCTTTCTTTTCTTATTTTGTATATAAATATTCTCACTATGTGTTGAATTTATAACAGTGTAAATATGTTATGCTTTATGAACTATCCTTAAGGAGGCAATAAAGAGAGAATGAATAAATGATGCAATATATTTTAGTTAAAGAAATAATGATGTTGATCAATCATGACAATTGAATCATAAGAAACTTTATTGATGAATTAACATGTAATGGAAAAAATTGAAACGAGAGAGAGAGAAAGAGAGAGAGAGAGAGAGAGAGAGAGAGAGAGAGAGAGAGAGAGAGAGAGAGAGAGAGAAGGTTTGGTAGTAAAGCATGTCTTAAATTTTACTCAGAAACAACATTTTGGTGTCAGCCAGTTTACAACATAAAAAAGGTAGCTGCAGGCCTTCGGTCTGAATAACTCGGATAAACGACCTGCGAGCTACAGTATCACCCATTGAAAAATTTGTATATTTATTGCGCAGAAAAATGGGCGCTAGATTTTAACTCATGAACCTTTTTTATACGCAAATTTTGTGAAACAATTAGAACCATTAAATTCTTCATGCAATTTACTATTGATATCGTCTCTTTACCTACCTCCGACTTTCTCCAGAGCACGCTACCAAACTCGGAAAATAAAATATTAAATTAACATCGAGATTGACAGTGCTATTTTCACATATAAACAAACTGCAACACTTCACTTTACGGGGAAGGTAATGGTGTTTAAAATACTATGAGAGGCAAGTAGAGCTACATACCTGCAGCTACATAAAAGGAACCTAATATTAAGAATTTTCAAGTTTATACTTTCAGCTGCTACAGTGTACTAGGAATTTAAACCGGGTTTGTTATTGTGACAGTTGTTCATGTCTTCTGACTATGTTTGGAATTCAAATGCTATGGCGCAGTACAAACTTTAAGGCCTTTAACGCCACTGCCCCTGAGCGCTTAAATTAATGTTAAGCAAACTATTTTCCATGGGTATATTGCTGAATCCTCATGTCACCTTTATCTATCACCTCGAGTTAAATTTGACCAAGCATGGCTATCGTCCATGCTAAAAATACAGTACAGATCAGACCCAACCTAACAACGATATTATAAAATATATTATATATCTAAATTAGATGATTTTATAGATACTTTTGTATTGGAATGCCTTCTTAAAGAAAACAACATCTTTTTAGGTCATATAAATCAGTATATTTAAAAAGTTCAAAATATTAATAACTAAAACATATATGCCTACACAAACATGCACATGCATATGTGATATGATAGCAATAATTGTAAAACATGTCTTTCTTCGTGTTGCGCTAAATTGGCAAAAAGAATTTTTGGTCTAGTGTGATCGCTGCGTGTAGACTGGTGAAGACTGGTAAATGAGACAGCTGATTGTTTACATTTACCTGCGCAAAATTTGATGCACTAACAACATATTATAAATTACTATTCATGATGTTGGTACTTGTAATTCAGTACAAACTCTACGTAATGGCTGATTAATGCAACATGTTTTATTAAGATACTCAACAATTTCAATCTTAACGGAAATTATTCACGCCTCTAAAAATATATAAGTATATGCCGGTATATGATGAAAAATAAATTGTTGTTTTTTCTTTGTTTTATTGCATTTTTCTCTTATTTTAGTTGTTTACAAATGTATATTAACATATGTACTAAACTTAGAGTCTAGCTTTAAGTTTAAAGCAAAATGCAGAGCTTTGCGCACAATGCTACTGTATGTTTGTACACAAAGCTGATGTCATGCTTTAGTTCGTTTATATTACAAATGCAGCTATGCTAAATAGGAAATACCAAGTTTAAAATCTTACATTGAATGTAATAAACTCGTGTGAACAAAACATGACTCAAACCAAGCTATGCATATTACTTAAAATTCAACAATTGACGCTGAAATCGTTGTTGATCAATAGAAATGTCTTGCTAAAAGGATGATATGCTGAAATTACTTTCGTTAGTTTTTCGAACACAAATAAATACAAACGACGTCTTTTGAACAGTTTTCATAGTCTCGACACATTATATTTATAAGGATAAAAGCATTATCGTTGTTCTTAAAAATTGACTGCAACGACAATCGTTTGTAATTGAGAAAGGCAATAAAATGTTTCAATGTTTTTAGTTTGAGGAATTGAGCGCATTTATTCTGGCGCATTCAGGTACACCTTTCTTCAATCACATATAGGATTTAAAAATAAAATAAAATACAATAACTAGTAAGTAATGGTGGGAGAATATGTATCTTTATGCTCTCATCTATTTTAAGCTCACCTGAGCTGAAAGCTCAAGTAAGCTTTTCTGATCACATTTTCTCTGTCGTCCGTCTGTCTGTCTGTCCGTCCGCCTGTCGGTAAATTTTTCACATTTTCAACATCATCTCAAGAACTACTGGGCCAATTTCAACCAAGCTTTGAACAAATCATCCTTTGGCAAATGGGTTTCAAAATTATAAAAATTAAAAGTCACACTTTTTTTGAAGCGGAAATAATTAGAAAATAATAAAAGAAATTGAGAAATCTTCAAAAATCTTTTTCACAAGAACCATTAAACCAGGAAAGTTGAAACTTGTTTGGAAGCATGCTCAGGTAGTGAAAATTCATAGTTGTGAAAATCATGACACCGGGGGAAGGGTAGGTCCACAATGGGGGGTCGAAGTTTTACATAAGAATATATAGAGTAAATCTTTAAAAATCTTTTCTCAGAAAGTAATCAGCCAGGAAAGCTGAAACTTGTGTGGAAGCATACTCAGGTAGGGTATATTCAAAGTTGTGAAAATCATGAACCCCAGGGAAAGGGTGGGCCACATTATCGGGTCAAAGTTTAACATAGGAAACGTGTCTGAAAGGATCCCCAGATTATGTAGATTCAAAATTATGAAAATCATGACCCCCGGGGTAGGGTTGGGCCCCAATGTGGGTCGAAGTTTTACATAGGAATATATAGAGTAAATCTTTAAAAATATTCTTCTCAAACACTTATCAGGCAGGAAAGTTGAAACTTGTTTGGAAGCATACTCAGGTAATGTAGATTCAAGTTTGGTCAAATCATGATCCCCAGGGGTAGGATTGGGTCACAACGGGGAGGGGGGGGGGTAATGTTTAACGTAGGAATATATCAAGAAAAATCATTCTAAAAAACCATTTGCCTAGAAAAGCTGTAACTTAAGTGAAAGCAACTTCAGATAGTGCGGATTCAAATTCGTTTAAATCTTAATTTTATCATGTATGGGATACTTATATGCAAGCATTTTGACATATTGCTGATTCTTTAAAGTTGTTTAGACTTTAGCCCCCGGACGATTATTGGGCCTCACAAGGGTTCAGAGTGTGATGTAGGTTTATATCCCGTTTATAAACAATTGTTTAAGATCTTCAACATATGCTCAACATATGATATGACTATAAAATCATCTGGGACTGGATCATAAACACAAGAATTTGGAGCGGGGGGGGGGGGGGTAGGGTTGGACTTTTACTTATACAGAATCTACATGAAACATACCACATTGTCCATATATTTTTATTATGACTCCATTAAGATGATCTTATCATGCCTTTTGTTGCTTAGGTGAGCAATGTGGCCCAGTGGCCTCTCTTTTGATTCAACATTTATCAAATCTGAATTTCTATGTATACCTTAAACTAGTTCCCAGTAAAAAAAAAAGATTACTCTTTAGGTAATAATTCTTTATTCTTTCGTTGAATTTCATTTTACCACCTTACTCTTTTTTTTGCTATTTTGGGCCTGTTTGTCGAAAATGAAATTAAGCTTTTATTCCTTTTTTTCTCAATAATTATTTATCACGTAAAATTCAATTATAGCTTACGGTCATCATATCACACTTATTGAAATACCAAATGTATAGTAATCATTTACTATGACACGGGCGTTTCGTAGGTTTTTGGCGAAACGTCTTCATTTTTAAGTATAGATATATGTATTTTGCATTCATTTTATAACTTTTCATTTAAGGAAATGCTGTTTACACAAAATCTACCCATAGTCAAGTCGGTAAGGGTGATATTTTCCAACATAATAGTTTTGAAAGGTTTACAGGCCTAGGTATGCAACCTTTATATATTAATTTCTTAACTTAATATGGTGGTTCAGTTATACCTTATAAAAACCATTGCGCCAGAAATGCTGATTGTTCCATTAAAAACTCTTCAATTCAAAGTTATTATTGTTTGTTCAATTTATGACCATTGGATCAGTAATGATCGATGCCTTAGGCGCTTTAACATAAAATATAGTTTTAAGCGTTGACATTTCATTGATTTCGTTTTGTTTTAGTCGGGATTCAAATTGATTTAAGAAATAACCCCTGGATTAATGCTTAAGTTTGATACTCTGTCTGTGTGACATTGCTCTCCAGGAGACGTGCAAACTTAACATCTGACTATGAATTATACTTCTTTTTTGTTTTTTTTTATTAATTTTTTTTTTATGAACTAAAGCAGTTTATATTTTACTATGTACGCATTTTGATGAAGTATTGAATTTAGTTTCCTCAGACTGATAATTCCCGTACTAACATGAAGCAACAGGGGAAGTGCAAAAAAGTTAAAACAACTACTTGGTCACTGATATTTTATTTTGTTGCATTGCAAGCATTGGGACATTAGTGTTTGTACAGAATAAGATTAATTCAACTGTGATTACTGGGTCAAAAATGAGGCCTCAAGAGTTTATCATCTGAATATGTTTAATTAAAAGAAAATCAGTTTAAAAGTCATGATATTACAAACCTCAAGTATATAAAAATTCAATGACAGTAACAAATAAAAATAGTCATTAAAATTTTGAACCCAACAACCCATGATGTTGCCACAGCTAGAATAAATATTTGTGTCAGAAAACTAACAATGGAAATGTTGCTGAGGTACAAGCAGGATGAATCACATGCCTCTTGTTTTACTCTTACTTTTCTTGTCCTAGGATTGCCAAACTCTTCTGATGGTTTTGAAACACTTGCAGTTATCATTTCAGGAAACAGCAGTGCAGATAACCAGCCCTATCTGAAAAACCTTCATCGTGAGTATTACGACCGACAGCTCAAGATCTCTCAAGACTCAACACAAATACTGGAGAAAGACCCTTCACAAGTCATTTGCAAGGAGTGATTTAGTTGCAATAGTATAGCCATGTCCCATTTTTTTATCCGACATTTTCTTGAAAGGGCTTAAACTCCATATGGTATTTGTAATAATTTAATCCAGCTGACTTCGAATTAATTGATTTTTTTTAAGTAAGAATTCTTTTAGTTTAAGTGATTTATTGATTCATAATTAACCCAACAAATGTGTAAATCAAAACCATATTAAAAAAATAGAAACATGCGCTTGTTAACCAGTCATTTTTCAGAAACCTTAGTAAGTCTCGCTTCCTCTTCCAAGATTAACGTTTAGAGTTTCAATTGGCTTGATAAGTTAGTTCAAATAATCGATGTTACGTCGTTCCATCTCTAAACATCATTTATTAATCAAAGTACTGAGGAACTGACGGGAGTTGATTTTGTCGATGTTTATTTATTTTAAAATCAATGATATGTTATTTTGCATGACAAGTACATGTATTTTCTAATTTGAATTGCGCACATTTTTATAATATGAATTTCTGGACTTTTTAGACAAGAATGTCGAGAAACCCCATATGAATAATGTTAAATAATTTTACAGATAAAATTTATTCAATCAAACTATGTATCAGTGATAGAAATATTTATCGAAAATTGTATGGATCCAAGCAATATTGAACTCTAGTCTCGTTCAACCAAACGCTCGGCTTACACCGTAAATCTCCGACAAGGATTTACGGAGACAGCCGAGCGTCGAGTTGAACGAGACTTTACTGAACTCATACGACTGCAAAAAATATTTAAATTGTTCGTACCATTTAAAATCTGACTATATATATTTTTTCAAGGTATTCATAAATAGGTTTCCTTGAAAAACAATGCTTTAGCATACATTACATCGAATTCATCAATTATTTTAAAGAACTAAGTCATGTCAGCAGCAATGATTTGTGCTGAGGTCCAAACACTGTTTCACTTTCGGTTTGTCTGAGTAACTGCATAGGAGAGTTGATTAAAATCAACTCCCAAAAACGATATGTAATGAAATATTAATATTGACCCTTATTTAATTTGTGTTCTAAAAAGGTGTTTCTACATTTAGTTTAAGATCTTCATTGACTGCCCTTATTTATAGCAATCAAGGTCAGTGAACATGGCAGGAAAATTCAATATTTATTTATGTTATTTTTTTCTGCGGGAGTCAGTTGCACCATTACAAGGTTCCTATATATATATGAAGCCCCTCCCCCACCTATGAAAAGAAGAAAATAGCGGAATAGGACTATATTGTTGCAACCTGGTATGATTATACTATATTAATAATTTATTCCACATTTTATGAACATGCTGTAAAGTATTGTTTTTTAATATTGGCTATTTAACAACTAATTTAAGCATTTAGTGTAATGTACTTTAATTTTATATATGCTTATGGTATACATACCATTACTAGTCCATGTGTATGTTTTTTTCTAAAGATTACTTCTCAGATTGTTAGATAAAGTTATATAATATACATGTACTATTTTATTTATGTTTGAATGTGCAAGAAATGTAAAGACGCGTTTGATTATTTTACATGTAGGAAGTTGACATGAATTCATAAAATACACTGATTGCAATTTAATTATATCTTTTGCAATGGGAGTGCAGGGCATATTAGAATTAAGATGTATGTGTACCTGTCTGTCTATAGGTTTTTCTCTATTTTTAATGTTTCCAAACTTGAGAAACTTAAGCACGGTTTTGTCTTTATTTGGTGTGTGTTTACAGATAAATAGATAGATAGAAAGATAGAGAAGTTTAATGCAACATATGATCTGTTCTATAAGTAGCACGTTACTTTCTGAATCGATCACTGACTGTAATTCAAAATAGATGTCAGAGGTTACATTGTTAGTACATTTCTGTAGATATGAAATATAATAAAAAAATTATTAGGTCTTCCGTTTCCAACGGAAGACCTTGTACTGATTCTGTAGGTAATTCTTCATTATAATGTATCCCCTTTCAAAGGGGAGACATATTGTTTATTGTTTTTATCAACTTTCTTCTTCTTCTTCTTCTTCTTCTTCTTTTTCTTCTTCTTCTTCTTCTTCTTCTTCTTCTTCTTCTTCTTCTTCTTCTTCTTCTTCTTCTTCTTCTTCTTCTTCTTCTTCTTCTTCTTTCCTTCGTCTTCTTCTTCTTCCAAATTTGTCAAGGCCATAACTTAAATATTCTTTGACATTAAGACTTCAAACTTGGAACATAGGTAGATAGTATTGAGAAGGAGTGAACGCCACCATCATTTTTGACCTTGACCTTGTTCTTCAAGGTCAAGCGTTTTCTAAAAAATATTGTCTGGACTATAACACAAGACTCCTTCAACATACAGACTTTCAATTTGTATCATAGATAAATGGAATATAACATAGAACCTTTCCAAAATGTTTAACCTTGATCTAAAAATTTTATTTCAAGGTCAAATAGAAAAATAGTCATTGTTCAACTCCTAAATATACTTCGACAGAAGGACTTCAAACATTAAACAAGGAACACTGATAATACACTGAGGTGTACTATTGATTAATATTTGACTATGACCTTGTTTTTACTCAAGATCAAATTAAGAAAAAAAAATGAAATTTTGTCTGGGTCGTAAGGTAATGCATAATAATGAGTTTACCCCTGTAGATTATCTTTAACAGGCTTAAAATCGACGCAAAGCAGATCCACTTGTGGCTGATTCTTTGCAAGTATATGGGAGGAATTCTTACTGTGACCTGAGCGCAGCCTGGTCACGGTAATATTATTCTTTCCATTCACGTTGTTTTTTGTATCGGGGCATAATTGTTAGGTAAACAAAATGAAAAACTATGCTAAAGCTGTTAATTTCTACGAAATAAGAAGAAGATAAGGAACAAAATGTCGTGGTTTTTTCCATATTGAGTAATAAAATATATCTAGATTGCCTACAGTCTCTCCGAAAACGGCATTAAGCACGTTTTATACCCCCTCTTTCAAATAATGGCAAATTTAATATCATTTTTAATGTTTATATCAGGATTATTTTTCCCACGATTTCATATAAAATGTTTAGAAAGTTTATCATTTCTGTAAATCTGTTAAAGTCGTTAAGTACGGGGAAAAGATTCTTGAATGCAATTATGACATAATTATGCTTCAGCACTATTGAATGATAAACTAGATTTGACCTTAAGACTTTTTGGTATTTTATTTTATTTTGACTTTTGAGCATCAATGGTTTATGCAAACACAGCTGTGCATGGTTTTGTCAACATCATAAAATTATCAAAACTGAAAACTGGAACTATTTTTTTTTTGCATAACACTGATACATGTAATAACTAAATCTCGTACACGCACGTTATTATCGAGTGCTACGCAATATAAATACAAATATACCTATCAATTAAAAAAAAAACATATTTGTTGTTTTACAGTGAGTGTTTGCTTTGGTTAGCATTTGGTTGATATGAACAGTATTAATTTTGGGAAAATGATTTTGTACATACATTGTCGTAATATTCATTGAAAAATGAAATGTTTAAATATCACCATTTGTTTTCGTTTGTGTAAATTGGTGTTGGCAGTTTTTTAAAGAAAATAAATGTTGAAAAAGGTTAATATATGAATGTTATGTCATTTACAGACATATCTTTACCAAATGTGTTTGTACCTCACCGAACGTTCCCAATACTTTTTATTTACCGCGTCGTCCTTTTGTTGGCGTGTCTGTCCGAAGGGGGCGCTCGCTAAAACAAATTTATTTCATTTTAGTTTAACCAAAAATAGAATAATATAACAATATCTTTCATTTATTACATCTCAGTTTCGGTTGGCATATATGACTATTATATTAATGCCAGTAAAAATATTAGGATTCTAGTAAAATTTCAAATGTAATCAAACCTTTTCAGTAGACATCAGGAAGGGAGTATATCTGTTATTTTTTACCAGACTATATTTAATAGTGATCTACATGTATAGTAAACATTATCCGTTTTGAATTTATTGTCCTCCTTGTTTTTTGAAGGTAGCATGATTTGATTCATTCTAATTTCCTGACAAATTATGAGATCCCGGAAAATAAAATGTAGCAGCCCAATGGAAAAAAGTTCCATATATTAACAACTAGTCAGAATGTTCTCCTTTTTTATTAGCAAATCAATTGTAACTCATAGCGCTATTGATTCTGAAATATTCATGATCCAATTCTAACCAGTTTACCGACTGGTCAAAGCCCCAGCACATACAACAAATTATGAAGTGCATATCATAATGATATCAAACTCAGATTCCAATATGGGAAAAAATTGTCATTTTTCTATCAAAGGTACTGATGTACATCAACAATATTTTACCTTCTTGAACCTACATTTTATTATTAATTCTTAAAAAAAAAGAATTCTGTTAATATAAACAACAATGTGCTTGCCGGGTGTTTTATTGCAGAGAAAAAAAAGCATAACCATCGAGGTTTACGTATTTGTTCTGCAATGTTGAAAGAATATAGATACGAATAACCAAAATACTATTCTTTGTTGTTTAAATGAACCATATGCCATCCTACATTGACACTTATTTAAGGTTCCCATTAAAATGATGCTATAAGTTTATGTAAGCGGTCTTGTAAACTCAATGCCTTGAAAATTTATGGTCCACTGGATAATTCAAGTTTAAATGCCTGACCAATATGTAACTCTTTTAATAAAAGCATCACATAGTATTATATTGTATTGACCCGACTACATGTAGCTTTTCATATTGAAAAAAAAAACGTTTATTTTATTTAAGCTACATGTACATGTAGTTCTATATATATATATATATATATATATATATATATATATATATATATATATATATATATATATATATATATATATATATATATATATATATATATATATGTATATATATATATATATAAAAATGTTTTCAGTAGACGATAACACAATAATCCATTTCTTTCAAATTTAATCCAGAGCGCTTTCGCCTGATCGGCTCTTCAGTGGATTTCAAATTATAACATTTCTGTTATAATTTGAAATCCACTGAAGAGCCGATCAGGCGAAAGCGCTCTGGATTAAATTTGAAAGAAATGGATTATTGTGTTATCGTCTACTGAAAACATTTTTCTATATCGTATACCAAGGACTTATTCGTTTATATATATATATATATATATATATATATATATATATATATATAT
The DNA here is from genome assembly GCF_902806645.1 of Magallana gigas. Classification (NCBI taxonomy): domain Eukaryota; kingdom Metazoa; phylum Mollusca; class Bivalvia; order Ostreida; family Ostreidae; genus Magallana; species Magallana gigas. Next base: position 51,165,564 of record NC_047563.1, read on the forward strand.
ATATATATATATATATATATATATATATATATATATTTATATATATATATATATATATATATATATATATATATATATATATATATATATATATATATATATATATATATAATAGTATAAGTATTTTTTGCATAATCTATTTAAGAATACTTTGATACACAAAAACCAGAATTACTCAACAAATAATAAGAACAACAAAGAATGACTAACAAAAGACCCTTTTATTGTTTAACAAAAAATGATACCAAAAAATAGGAATACTATGTGTATATGTCACCATGATATTTGTAGTTAAATTAATATACATATTTATTTTCTTACGCTTCGTGTTTTGTGGTTGCATTGAAATTCTAAAGCAGTACTTATTTTCCGGTGCTTGGAAACATTCAATTTCAATATTTTCATAGACTCTATTAGGCTTGAAAACAATAATAGGTATGTCTATCATTATGTTTGATTTACGGTCATACACAGAGACAGCGCAGTACAGACAAAAGAGAACTAAATAAATATATCCAAATAGCTTAATGTATATTAGCAAAATGTCATTGTCTGTTGATCTTTGGTTTTCATTATCTGTAGAGTTTTTTGCCATCAATTTTGTGTTGTCGCCAGGAGGAAAATCAAGTGTCATAGGTTTATCTGAAAAAAAGACAAGTTTTCAAGACAATATTCAGAAAATGCTAGAAACATTAGTTATAAATGCTCCTAAATATAAGGTTTGTGGTATGTTTTAAAAATGTTCCTCCAACTTTAATCAAAGTACTGAAAGTACTCATGGGAGTTGAACTTGCATAAATTTAATTTCAATAGTATGTTTGTAGTAAAACAATGTACATTAATAATTAGACAATATTGAGATGGTCACCATCTCAAAGGGCCCTGCTTAGATAATGGACAATAAATGAAAAGAAATTCAAAAAAAGTTTGCTTTGACATTGACCCATTAGTTAGAAATTTTCCAGCTGGCTAGAAACGTTTCTTTACAAATAAAAATAGCGGTTCGAGGCGATTCAATAAAACACATAGATATAGCCCACTCTAGGGACAGAAAAGGACCATTATCCACAAATGATTTACTTGTAATAAATTGCCTCAGAAAGCATCGTAGCAATGTGTTTTTACAACAAAAATAATTTGGCAGATCACGTGGATTTAAATAAAAATGTTGAGCATACTGACAAACGTCCTGATATGTGGCTCATCTCCATTTTTCAAAATGAAATCTATATCTCCTTAAGTCCAATCCAGAACTTCCTTTAAATTGAGATATATACTTGCACAAAATACTGATGAGTGCATTTGAAACACACTGCCCACCTCGACTATATTCTGGAAATATATTAGAACCTTTGTGAAAATTACCAACCACACTTTTTTCAACATCACTGCTACCACAAGCACTTTTCTGTTGTGTCTTCCTTTCATTAGAACAAGAACGTGATATATATCTCTTTGGTATATTGGTTTCAATTTTAAAAACAAAATTCACTCATAATTAGTTGATACACTGAACATACACATATCAATACGCCCTTCCCTTTTATTGGTGTATGTCAGAAAAATAACTGTTCTAGTCCCATATCTTTGATTTGCATTAAATTCCTCTTTTTTGAAAGATCATCTCCAGATTGTTCATCTCTTTGTTTGTTCCATTTACCATTGGATGCCCAACTCTACGATTTTATCTCAATGATCAACTCTACGATTTAATCTCAATGATCAACTCTACGATTTAATTTCAATGATCAGCTCAACGATTTAATCTCAATGATCAACTCTACGATTTAATCTCAATGCTCAACTGTACGATTAAATCTCAATGCTCAACTCTACGATTTAATCTCAATGATCAACTCTATGATTTAATCTCAATAATCAATGTTAATTTGTTCATCTCAATTTTTTCCAACTCTTGATAAGTTCTTTATTTATTAAAATCAACATCGCAATTTTTAGTTCAACCATACATGCATTTCTTGTAAAGAGCAAAACTGAGTAAGATTTCTAGCATATAAGAGGTTTCAAATTAACTTTTTCTTTTATTTCACAGAATAAAAAAAATGCCAACTCATAAAATTATGCCTCTTACACCCTGCAGCACAATGATTTCACAGATTACTACCATGTACAGTTACAGTAAATACTATTGCACAAATAAATAAATACCTCTAAAACATCAACATCATATCATTTACACACACCCTCAATCACTGTAAAAAGATATTAAATTACTTTTGAGATTCAGTGCATTTAAGACTTCAATTATTAATTAATCAATTATTATTAACTCTCAGGTTCGCAGACTATCAAAACACACTAATTATTAATATAAAACACATAATTCAAGACAAAAGTCTTTTTTCAGGTTCATTCTAAAATATTCAAATAATAGATTTTAATATCATAGACATAAACGTAATCAGAAGAATTAACATAGGCCTTATTCTACCCCAACCACAAAACGAAAACACGTGAACATCGAACATCGGCTTGCACATACACGGCTCTAATCTAACAGAATTGCTGACTTTCTGGTGAAAATACGAATTCGTGCAATACAAAAAAATAAAAATTGACAAAAACCTGATTTTCTTTTCTTCTCCTATAAGCAATTTTCTTCGATCCTCTTCGAATGTAAACAAAACTTGATGACGCTATCGTGTATAAATATTTTAGTGTACGAAGAGTAAAATTAATGAATTTTCACACGAAAAATTGTGAGGTATTCGTATACAAATTGTTCCAATATACTCAGGGTATCTATTAGTTAAAAAATATAAAACAAACAATGAACCCCGCGTCGTCAAGAGCACTACTTTTAAAAACACGTTTCGTTACAAAACATAAACAAAAACAATAATTCACTATGCTCCAGATATCAATCTAAAATTTAATGAGAACTTGAATAGAAAATATGAAATTGATATTATTAACATCATATTCATCTGTTCATGTATTTTGTCAACATCAAATAACACCGATTATTTGAACGCAGAATACAAAATTGACAATATATTGAGAAGTTTGCCCAACACAAATTAAATGTGTTTTTACAAAGTCAGGTAAACATGCCAAGAATAAAATGTCGGTAATTCCATGAACAATTACAGGTGTTGATAGGTATTTTGATATTATTCTTAATGTTTTTAAGGTAGGTTCAAATCTTAAATGTGGAAAACAATTCTTTGGTATAATAAATATTATTTTGTAAGAAAGAAGTTGATTTTTTTCAGTGATGCTTCACAACAACAGTTTTTATAGTGTGGATAGTGGCTTAAATTTTTGGTAAACACAAAAAAAAAATCTTGCTGTCATTTCCTATTGAATATGCTCTAAATCAGTAACACACTTAGAAGTTTTGTTTATTGTTTACTAATGAAATATATAGAGAATGCATTCAGTCTTTCCAAAAAAGGCATTGAACAGACTCTTGACCTACTCTTTACAATGACGTAATACTGAATAATGTATCGGAACTATTTTTAGCTAAATTTGATGCAAAAGAAAAAAAAATAGAATTTGGTGCAAAATTTCAATAAATTTCTTCTTCTTTTTTTTTTTCTTTTTTTTTTTACATATTTCGTAAAGAACGAGGAAATTATTTATCAAATCATTTATGACGTAAACATAAATATACCCTGGAAGTAATTACTAGATCAAAGGTATTAAAACAATACAAACTTCTATAAATAAGATTTTAAACAATGACAAGGAAAAACGATGCCTCCGTTTACGACAAAATAATTTTTCATTCAAAAGCGACCAAGAAGTGTTCAATTTTTATGTGACGAATTCTTCGGATTAAACACACCTGTAAATGAAGTTGTGTCCTTTGTAAATAATAGTTTCCCGTAATTTTATATGATAATTTTGATTTGTTTGTGTTAAACACACCTGTAAATAAAGTTGTGTCCTTTGTAAATAAAAGTTTCCCGTAATTTCATATGCTAATTTTGATTTGTTTTCTAAACAATTTCGAAGTAGTTTGTATTTTATATCCTAATAAAATATTTACAGAACATTATATATCATAATATAAAGTTAAATATAACCTGATTATGAACAACAAAGTAATTTCATCAATCAATACATTTGAAAGTGCATGTAACAATAACTACAGGTGTATATATTCAGAAATTTATCAAAGCATTATATCTACATGAACACTGTATACATGTATTAATATAGAAAACGTGCAATATGTCTGCTTATTACTTGTGAGTTGCAATGGGTCTGTTTTATTGTTTGTTTTTTTTGGTCTTTACAGCCTTAAATTTAATTTTTCTATATGTATACGTTTCCAATAAAATAGTAGTAGTCTGACTTGTACACTAAAAATAAATGTTTTGACTAGCTGTTTTAAAGAAGACAAAATAATTTGATACTTAAAAATTGCTTTACCTGACACATTTAACAGCACAACAGAATCCGTAAACCTAGTGCTGATCTGTATATCTAATTATTTTAAAAAATATAAATTAATAAAAGCAACAAGTGAGTATATCGGAAGATTAAAAGGAATAAGGAACAACGTACAAACGAGGAAAGAAGTATACCAAATTGTTTCATACCACTACAAACACGTGACATGTCTCGATATGAAGACAGTGAGAGGTGAATCATTTACAGAGGAAGTTGTAGCATATATTTTAGATTTAATTAGCAAAATAGCTAGATGATCATTCATTTTATAACAGAAAAGATAATTTTATATCAAATCACAATTAACATCGGTATCTCGAACTTTGGGGGATATCAACAAAACTTCATGATATCCGAAGTGGCTCTTCAATTTTAATTAAGCGACGTTCTTTTGAAATACATATTTATATTTGTAAACCCAATCAAGTTATAAAATCAATATTTCGTTAATAATAAGATTTCACGTCTTCTTCACTCTCGACGGTTTACAACTTTATCATGTAGGTAACGAAAAATACGGATTTGAAAATTAAAAAAAAAACCACAAATAATCTAGAATCAATGAATTCACAGAACATATTTTTATATCATGTGTGTTTGTGAAATCGATTTTCCATACACAGTTTGATTTTTAAAACACATTATCTGTAATCGTGGCTGTGTTCTAATCTGAATTTTATATTTAGGTACTAATCTTACCAAACACCAAATCTATCATCCTATTAACTTACATCGTGTTGTTTGAGGTACCACTGGTTTTGACAGGTGTGAAAACCGACGGGACAAAAATGTGTGAAGCAATGGCACCAATTATGTTCAGTTGACCGGAAAAATGGCTCCACTTCAAGATAAACTAAGTACAGTTAGGGCTTTGGTCTTTCAAAATACTTCGACATAAGCAGGATCTTCGAGATAACCTTATTCGAGATATCAGGAGTTTTTAAAATTATTTATATAGAGAAAGGGGGGAGTGGGAGGACACCGGCGGTAGATATCGACCTAAGCGGGGTATTTGGGATATCTTATGTTCGAGGTACCGATATTTACATGTACATCTTTTTTTTTTTACTGAATATAACTTTAAACATAAATGTTATGTAACATTATTTAGTCATAGCATTTTCCCCAGAGGATATATTTGTTTATGTAGTTAACATCAGCATGTACCCTAATTTGTTGATTAAAATTACAATAAGATAATCTGTTTCAACAAATCAATCCGGTTTGTTTTAACTGAGCAGTTTTGGATTATTGCTGGTCACAGTTGCTTGAAGACAGGACCCCCCCCCCCCCGTATTTAGACTTCCAGGTCTTTACTCATTTTTTCTTTAAATAATCCTTTTATGATATATTTATAATGTAATGTGTACATTCACCCACTAAATTACGCAAAGCAAGCATAAAGAAAATCATATCACTTTTGTTAATGAGGGGTATCGGGGGGGGGGGGGGGGTCTCGATACCGGTTCTGTCCTCAAGCATCTATGTTTCTGGTAGTCTATACTTTTAAATGCATCGTTGCAGGGATTGGTTTTTCATGACGTTTTATCTGCTTGTATCCTAATATAATATAATTTACAAAATATTTACAATTCATTCTCATGCTTGAAGAACAATCAACAAATTGCATTGCATACTTTCCCATCTTGTCTTGTAACGATAATAGTGAAAGCTGTTTTTTAAGAAGGAATAAAAATGTTGTTTTTCTATTACTTCCAATTATCAAATTATCAAATAAAAAAAAACAATGACAAGTACGTGTGACTATATGTGAATTGAATTAAAGGTTGTGTCTTTGGTTTTGCTATAGAATAAAATACATTATAACCTGTGGTAAAACTTTGACATCCAGTAAATACATCACACATAGCTTTGCTACTGTTACACAGTTCTTGGCAATCCCGTCCGTACGTAGGATAAGGACATCGTGATGAACAGTTTATCCCTGAGAAACCCAGCAAACATGCTAAAAAATAAATAAATAGAGAAATATATACATGCATGTAGAATATTAAAATCCGTGATACTAAAGTATGGAACCAAGTTTTTAATAATGTATAAAAACTACTTACGCTCACACTTTTGATTTTGACTATTCCAGGAAGTATTCGGGCAGCAACCTTTAAAGCTACTAAAATATCAATAACAATAAACGGTTATCTCCTCATTCTCACAAATAAATATATCAACACATCAATACTAGCTTCCTCTGAACAAAATCAAAGTGAATACTTTTTACATGGTCCTTGCGTTGCTGAACCTTTACAAACCGTATTTATCCAAAATGATATAAACAGAATTGAATGCTCAACACAAAACATTGATTTTCAATGAAACTTATCATGACATGATTTCACTAGAAGTTGAATGCGATAAATTGGTTGTGCTCATAATTGGTTGTGCTCATGCGTTTTATTTAATATAAAAACTTCCTTCCTCCTTCAAGATGTGTTATAAAGTTCGTAACATGATATATAAAACATTGGTTCTGATTGATTTCTCTCTTAATTAATGCATAAAGGTATATTCCGACTACTTAATGCAATGATATATTCGCCCACGTATTTTGGTGGGAGATTTTTAGCCCTCGTTGTCAGATCATTTCTCTTAAAACACAATTTTATCTTAGCGAATTAACAAAAAAGGGCAAACCGTTTGCAGGTGAAGGAAATGCCAAAATAATAAATAAAAAAAAAGTGGACAGAAAATAACCATATATACACTGCACAATGTTTCCGTGCTTTGATCATTCATTTGAAAATTCTCGAAAAAGTATTTGTCATTCTACCTAAACGAATGGTACACTTATTGTAAAAATCACAAGATGATACATTGTATTTACATTCAATGTATATATGCCTTTACGTTTGCATTGGAAATCTGCGACACTCATTTTTTTTTAGGTCTTTCCACCTTTCAGGCGAAAGACATCTTGTTTTCTTTATGTTTTTTTACTCTTCTTCTTTTTTACTATTAACCTCGAGGTTACTTTTTTGTTATTAAGCTTATCCAAACAATTTAAACTTTATGTACTTGCTCATTAAAAGTTATGATACCAATTAACCCTGTGTCAAAAAATCCCAAAACCTATAGAGTTATTGCTCCTTAAGAAGGAAATGCTTGTTATCGCTTCTCCTCTAAAACCACGGGAGATAGAAACTTGGAACTTTTACCAAATTGAATGTTCATGTACGATTAAAGGATTCTTCAATCTATTCATATGAAATGATCTGAGGCCCCCTTCAAGTAGTTATTGCCCCTGAAAGTATTTAAATTTCTATAAAATCACCTCCAACTTTTTTATTACTTATCATATAGAGTTTAGAGCACTTGAGATGGAAGTGTCTACCTTGGCCAAACAAAATGACATTAAGGTCAAAGGTCAAGATCTTTTGTAAATCTGATTATTAATCAGTTTTCAGATCTCTTTTGTTAAGGGTGCTCGAAAAAACGTTTCCATCGACGAAGTAGGACACCTTAAGTCATTTAAAAATATAGCCCCTTGGCTCACGCTTTTGAATAGTTACAGAGTTATTGCCCCTATTATACAAAATACTTGTTGTCACTACTCCTCTGAAACCATAAGAGATTGAGACTTGGAACTTTTACCAATGTACATGTATTCAGTACACTTAGAGGGTTCTTCAATTTATTATACCGAAAGGATCTGAAGCCCACTTATAGCAGTTATTCCCCCTGAAAGTATTGAACTTTCTATAAAATCACTTCCAACTTTTTTACTATCTATCATAGAGAGTTCGGACCACTTGACATAGAAGGCTCTACCTTGGCCAAAAAAAAAATGACATAAAGCTCAAAGGTCAATGTCATTTGGAAGTCTGTTAACTAATGAATTTTCATATCATTTGAAATACAGAATTATAGTAAGGGGTTCAATAGCTTGCTGGATTGCGCAATAAGGTATTCACTTTGGTCAGCAAGATATCACATCACGTCCTGTGGTTACTCAAGTGGAACTTGTTTTTACAGCCAACCCATTCATTTTGTACAAAGACAGCTAGCCTCTAGAACACTCTCTTTAATTCTTTACTGTTTATATGATTGTGTGAAGAATATTCACTTGGTCAGTTTTGTTCATAGTAAGTGAATTGTTACGTTTACTGTTTATATGATTGTGTGAAGAATATTCATTTGGCTTAGTTTTGTTCATAGTACATGTAAGTGGGAAAAAAAATTCCGGAAAGTAATTTAATAAATGTTTACGATATATACAACATGGAAGTCTTAAAGAAATGGCTTGAAAATAAATTTAAAAAAAAACTCTTTAAAAATCATTGATCATTTTATGGCTAATTACACTAATCACAGAAACCACAAATATTCCTTATTTTACTTTAAAATTCTATGATAATATTCTTCTTTTGTTAGGTTGAAAGACAAATACATGTAATCACAACTGTCACTTTTTCTGACTTCTATCACATTGAGTGACTTAAAAAAGCATTAAATGAACTTGAACTTCTTACTTAAAAAAATGAGCCTAATATAAATCTGGAATATAAAAAAATTAAGTTTAACTTTTCAAGTTGTATCTATAAAACTCCATAAAATTGTATTCTAGTTCTTTGAGTTTCTTGATTCTCAAAAAAACTTAAGTTGTTGATTTTTAAGTAAAATTTGTACGATTAGAAAGAGGTTCGGTCGCTTTGTTGCCTTCAAACCCTCTTAACCGCGTTAGTTTTACTTCTTTTTCAAAAATTAAAATGATTCAACTATGAAATGATTTTTAATTTCTTACATCGGTCTAAACTTGTGTATTACGAAAGAATTGATAATACTCTACGGAAGATTTAATCTATAGTTCTTCCTGTTCATTCCAATTATAATCAATGTATAATAAGCAGTACCAGTGAGTAACAGAAACATAATGTCTATGTTTATAATTTTGTTTTTCTCTTCCTGTTTCCCATGTCCCTTGAAAAACATTTTTACGTGTTATTAACAAAGTTAACGGAAGAATTTGTTTATATTTATACATTTCATATCTATTTGAAAAATCAAAAATAAAATTGATGGAGAAAAGTGAAGCTAAGTAATTCAAAATATTGCTGATATTTTTTATGAAAGCAATTCAACAATATATAATTTGAGGTTTTAACCACATATTTATTAATGAAAAAGTTAATCATACGAAGTGTGTTGATAAGCATATATATCATCAAAAACACTCTCTTTTTTTAAGTTATAATGTACTAAAACATAAAACTTAATATATTGTATAGTTTTATATACTATACAATATAATTCGTATTTTATTGCAACCTTAAGAACTGCGTTGTTTGATTATGTTTATTGATTGTAATTTTGGTATCGGGTTTTCTAAAGCGTTTATTTGTCAGACAGTCTAAAGTATAACAAAATTTTAAAGCTGCTAGGTCCAATTTTATATCAAATTTTGTACACGATTTTAAACGATGGTTATGCTTAATATATGTATAACAATAAACATTACAGTAGTTTTCCAAGTCAATTAAGCCAATTTTCAATGAAAAAAATATGAACAAAATTTGTTAACAAAACAAACGACATAAAAGGGAATCGCTGGGGTTTTTTTGCCTCATGTTAAATTTCACCACTGACGTCAAGACGGGTATGGTTGTACACTACGACTTTGAAATCGCTGTAAATAAAGGTTGTAATGTTCAGACATATTAAAAATATTCTTGTGTACGAGTTTTTCGCTGATATTTCTGAAGTTTGCTTTGTTTACAATATATGCATAGCATGCGGGTTGAATAACACCAATCATTTTTGGGACGAAACAAAACGGTTCTCTGTTCTAAACATTCCATGATGCGTTTCGGTTTGTTTTTTCATTTGCCCAAAAAGAAATTATTTTGAATATTTCTAACTAGATCGATTCTGCTGGTGTAAATAGTAGAAAGTCCATAACTTTCCAAGATAAATGGTTTGTATGGGATATTAGTTGACACTGTAATAACAACAAAATCAGACCAAGCAGCTTTAAATTGAATAAATGTTGACAACGTAAATCAAATTACGAGGGTCAATAAAAAAAATTACAGTTTACAGTAAGGATAACCCTGAACGTCGGTTGACGTTACGTATTTTTTTTTTTACCAAAAATTAACAGATATTCTACTCTCTTTCGGACTGGTTTATAATCAAATTACAACTACCACCACAACATATATTACAGTTAAACACAAACTTGCAAATAATTGTTGAGATATTTTTAGCACCATTGAGCATTTTCACAACTTGTATCGGCTTTTTCCTGAGTTAAATCCATTTTATTTGTAATTCTCGTTGCACCGTGACGTCCGGCGACGTCGATGTTTTTAGTCAATTTTAAAGAGGATTATCTGTCTTTAGTTACTTATATTTGTTTGATTAAACAATATACCCCGTCATTATTTGGAAGATAGAATACCAAGACAAAACTTAATCTAAGGTTTCAATATTATTTGGTGTAAGCCCAATTTATAGATATATTACTTTCAACATTATATGGTTTATTGTTGAGATGACACAAATTTTGACCGTGAGCCGTGACCTTATTTTTGCAGGATCAGATTGAAAATAATTCTTATAAATAAAGGAATTTATTAACTTTTTTTTCTTGCAATTTCTTTGAAACTTTTACCAAAGTATGTCTTCCAAATTCAGTAATGATATGACGTTAAGTAACATTGCTATGACAAAAGTCTTCGTATTTTTTTTATTGACTCTCCTATATCATGAATTGAACATTTTTTGAACTAACGAAATTTCTATATAAAAACATTTTGCTGTAAGCACGGTTGTACGTGGAATTATCCTTCTTGTGTGGAACACATGTTTACTTAGCTCCATCATATAAATTCTGTAGCGTCTACATGTAAATACCATTATAATACAAAGTTTAGAATACGTAATTTTTAACCATTTTGACACAACGCATTTATGCAAATCAATTTCATGTATGTAAAACTGGGCACATTGTATAAAGCAATGGTATTAACTGTTTTCAATAATGATATATATGTAGGTAAAAGCATGTAACAAATAACTGTTAAGAAAGTTGCGGTTATGCTTCATCAAATAAACTATTGTTTAGGATACCGATGCCTGTTTGAGAAAAATCACAAGGTGATATATTTTAAAAAAAATGTGGACACGGTTTAACTAAATATGACATTTAAAAACTAGCTTTATAAATAACTAAGTAAACATAATATATAAGAATTTTTAAAATCATGATTAAAGATTACATTAGTATCCATCTATGTAAATAGAAGTACATGTACTTGTAGAAAACGGCTTCGTGAATTCAAATGTTAATATATAATTCACGTAAAAAGCAAATTATATCAAATATTAAATATCGATTCAATTCACATTAAGTAAAAGTGTACATGTATTTTTAAAGGGGTTCTTGATATAGCTCTTACACAATTGGACCATTTAGATGTGCTTTTAAACACTTCACTTCATATGAGAACCTGCAGGCATGTTCACGAAACTTTCCTAAGATATGACCAAAGTGTGTTCCTAAGATATGACTTAGAAAGAAAGTTAGGAACATCCTAAGATCAACTTAGGACACGTCTTAAGATGTAGCTCGACGGTAACTTAGGAACATCTTAAGTTAAGATATCCTAACCTTCTACAACCATTCTTATTTTTCCCATTTATTCATTCAGATCGAATTTGAGAGACATGTGTAGAGATGAATCATTAAACATGTTGCCAGAAAATTGTACGCATCGGTAGTTAACACAATAGGCCTAAAACCAGTAATTTTTAAGTATACATTTTAGAAATTTACATTTATCTAAATATATATCAGTGACCAATAATAATTTATTTTTTTTTAATGAAACACCCCCCCCCCTCCAAAAAAACCCCAAAATATTGAAATAAAAAATATCACACGCCCCAAAAAATTCAAATAACTGTTCATTTTTTTTAAAGAAAATATGTATCAGGACAGAATTGGCTTACAAGCAGATTATTATGTAAACAACACGTGTGTATTGTCATTAGATAATTAATATTTGAGAATGTTGTCATTCAAGTATATGTAATATACATAAACTCGCGACTTTCATAGAATTTGAAACGTTATATAAGAAATAAGTTGTGATATATTTCTATAAATACAGTTCATTCAACATTACAATTTTTTTTAAAGATTGTTTTTTTCAGAATAAGGTGATAAAAATTAGGAATGATCACGCATGTCTTATATAATCCGATGTAAATTTACTTTTTAGCAAAGGACATCTAGATAATTATTATCAAAAATTATTAAAACCAAAGCAATGAATGTAATGCATTAAGTGTACAGTGTAGATAAAAAAAATAAGTGAATAATTTTCATTCGTAAAACAGAGATAGTATTTGCAAAAAAAAATCTTTAAAATGTGTAGCTCCCAGGCAAGCATGTAGTAACGGGGAAGTGGTGAGAGTTCGGGGTCCCCCTCAACGTCATTTTGTTAAAATGAACACACATGATAGAATAAATGACTATCCCCCCTCTCAGATTAGAATTTGAAATTTGTCGAAAATGCTGGAACTGTGGAAAATATTGCTTTATCATACCGGTCTTGAGAAAAGGCTTCACAACATCCCAATATTAAAAAAACCCTGATTTTATAGCTTTAGGATGGTCTTAGGACAAGGTAGGTGTTGTCCTAAAGTTAGGACAAAGTTACGGCCGGTCCTAAATTTAGGAGAGCTTCGAGAAACAGACTTAAGACTAAGACGTATCCTAAGATGTACTTAGGATTCACCATAGTCCTAATATACCTTCGTGAATATGCCTACTGAATTTCTAATTGATTTTTATTATCGATATAGTTCAAACAAATTTTGATGGACAAATAAAATACGAGTGCCCTTTAGCAATTGAAAAATAACTTTACAATGCCCAACTAATTTGAAAGGCGAAATCAAGCAGATGTCAATTGACGTCTAAAATAGCAAGGTAACTTTAACAAAAGTTTAAATTAGTTTAAACTAATTTTTGTTTTAATTATCGTTTTTTTCCGGAAAATTGTGTGGAAACAGTTGCACGAAACATTCTCAGCACTGTTAAGGCGTATTATGAAAATATCAACGAATTTAAACGTTAATAAAACGATGCATCTATCATTACAAAATATTAATGTACAGTTATTTTATCATGATATAAATGTGATATTAAATGGAACAGTACAGTAAATGCTACTTTGTATGACACTCAATGTGATCCCGTGAATTGATAGTCACGTGATACGTGTTGATAATTCTCCCAAATTGAGGTAAAACAAATTAATATTTCAAGGGCATACCCTTATAGAATAAACATTTTACATGATCATCATATTCTACTTTTCTGGTAGATTCTAAAAAGTGCTGCTGCTTTGTGTTTATTTTTTATTAGAATAATTATCAATGAAATGAGCTCCGGTTGGAATTTATATGACTTTTGCTCAATATTTTACGTATCTAATAATTCATTCTCTAGATTTCATTGAAACAGCAGCCCTTTTTATTAAATTTAACATTCCCTTATTAATATTCACAACATCGAAATGATCTATTGAGTGTATGCCCTTGTAAAAAGCCGATTAAGATAGGCTTCCCGATGCCACACACATCGAACTAGTACATTAAACACTCTAGAAAAGAAATAATATACAATCTTAATAATAATTTACACACCGTATCAAAACAATCATAGTAGATAAGATTTAATGGTAAAATAATTTGTTTTATGATTATGCTCCCTTCATTGATAAAATGTATTTTTCATCTGAAAAAATTGAATGATCCGCCTCTCTCCAAAATATGATAAGCGTCAAAATTTAAAATATGACGTCACATCGACATTTGCACCGCGATCAGTCTGTTTTTTTTATATTTATCGTTGTTGGATTTATTTGACAACAAAGTTGCACGCATAGGTAATATTTAAGGTAGTTTAATGTTTTCGAACCCATAATAATCGGAAATAACTTTATTTATTATTATTTATTATTATTATTTATTTGACAACTTGTTGGTTTGTATAATGTCATAGTTAATATTTCCCGTACTTTCTGGTCGGCGCGACCACAAAGTAAACCCTCACAGTTCTGCGTTGTTTGACGTAAATCTAAAAATACGAATAATAGTAAAGTTCGTTAAATTTAAAACAAAATGACTTCTCCATTGACGGGCAAAGCATGTATGTGTTGCGTCAACATTTACATTTGAAGAAAATATAAAATTGCAACATAATTATATTGTATTAGTCATTCATATTAACCTTCCATGTACACAATATAATATTCTGGGTGTTTTAAGTATATTGTTCATAATCTATCAATATGTTTTCCCTTTGTTGGTAATCGAAATAGTTGACTCTACAATACTTAACGTATTTATGAGGTTTAAGATATACATTAAAACTAAAATCAACCAAAAAAATACATGGAGCAATTATGAACATGTGTTTGATTGAGAGGGCACTTCATGCTGATATGATGCTTTATTCATTCATGTATATAGCGTTTAACACGAGATTTGATTGGCTAATAAGACGGATATTTGTTTCTGTACATCCGACGTGAGCCGCGCGTATTCAACGTAAAGTTGAAATGCAGTAAATGTAATACAACGTTGATTGAACATGGGGAAACAGGTTTTGGTTTACATAGAAAATAAATTCTTCATCCATAGCAAGGGTGCTAACGAAGATTTACCCCGATCCGTATTCCATACACCTTCGGCTTCAGGTTGTATGGAATACATGGATGAAATATCAAACTTGGAATGACTACGATTCCACATGCGTGGAAACTATATACAAAAGGTTGTTGTATGGTTTAACTTCAGGGAAGACATTAACGGCTCAATGGTGTTTCAGTGTAAATTCCTCAGGAATGTAAACGTCAATATTGAAATTTTTTTTGAAGTTTCTAACATTTGGAAACTTCAAGATTTCGTATAATATCATTCAAAAGGATATAGTAACTTCGTTCAGAAAATGTAAATCCGTTCGCTTTGTGTGAAAAGCTGATGATAAGTGGATTTAAATTATCAGTTAGTTTGAGTGGAAAAAAAGATAATGCGATATTTCCAGATCAATGCTGTTTTTTATGAAAAAGCAAATCTATTGATTTACTTAATAACTTTTTCAGAATTAGTAAATAAACAATGTTCAATTTTTAAGTCAATCGTAGACACTCATATTAATTATGACTGTGTTATAAATAAAATTAAACTTATTTTTTGTTTGAAATCGGTTGTAAACAAGCAACAAGAAGGACTACGCCACGTTTCCACATGCGTGGAAACTGTAAAGAATATTGAAGTTTGCAATGAATGTGTTTGCTAATTCGACAGGGAAACAATAAAAATCTTAGTTTGTTTATATCAAACAAACTTTGTATCGGAGTGCAGTCGTTTCCGTGTTATTCACTCATCAATGCAAACCCCCGACGTTCACTATAGTTTTCACAAATTACGAAACAACTAAAAACTAAAGCACATATGTTTCTATATTGCTTCCTTGACGTCGAGATTCGTAGATTTTATCAGGTTTTAGTATTATTAAGTAATCTGATATAGTTTAATGAGGCAAAGTTGTTTCATATATCTTTGAAAACCTGTTCAACATCAATGAAAATAAAATGCATTGTAGACAGTTTGCTTAGATAATGTTCAATTTGTTCTCATTGTGTTATATGTCGATAATAGTAAAACTTATTTATCATTTATACTTTTGATTTTAAAAAAAAAGTATGCAATATTCTATTTCTTTTAATTTATATAATGTACATTTGTATCAGATAATTAGGGCCCCACTCTGCAGCCGCTCCATAGTAGTCAGTCTGTCCGTCCGTCTGTTCGTCCGAGATGGCTTGTTCGGACCATATCTTATCTCCCCTTAGCCCAATATGGCTCACACTTCACCCACAGAGTGCCTTTGTGTAAAGGGTGTACAGTGGCCTTGAACCCTGTTTCTAATGTTAAGGTCATAGCAGAATTATGTTTAGCATTCTTGTTCGAATCACGCGGCTCGCAGGACAGTTAAGGCTACATCGGTAGAAGATATGCTAATAAGGAGATAATGAGATGTGACGTAACTCTGCTAAGCTCCGCCTCTTTTACCAAATATGGATTCCATGCGATTTACAGCATTATAGAAAACAATATATTTTAATTTAGCTCGTCAACAAGTTTGACTGTTAATCCTATTATTTTTTTTTTCAATTATGAATAAGAATAATATACATCTTTTATCAAAACGTCCTTTTTGCGAGTCGTTTGGTGCGACATCTGTGTCGGTCAGGCGCTTCCGCTGCGCACTTGTCAACACAATGGCTGGAGGATTGTCAACAGAAGACGCGCTGCTCAAAATCTCAATTTTCAGACGTTTCAAAGAAAAAATAACGTGAGTAGCTCAGATATTATTTGAAAGATATCAATGTTTTGTCTTTTTGTGTGTATATTTTAAGAAGTCAACGTAAATTTAATACGAAAACTGTTGAAAAAGGCTAAGGTAAGAAAACCACGTGTTGACCCAATTACCAGTAGCTGTGAAATTCGTGTAGAAATTATATACGCACAGTCTTAATCTTATTTTTAAACATGGTAAAACTTTATCGCAATGAAGTAGATGATAATTGTTTTGTGTCATTCCATTTATTTATGTGCAAAATTTACAATTGGAGAACTTTCTGCGATTTAGCATAAAAACGTGCAAGTAGGTCAGACGACAGATTTGTTGTATCACTATCGAGGCTCGTCATTTCAGAATGGCATGTTTGCAGACTATAAGATCACGGTAGGCTTATTAAATACTTTCCTTATATATTGTTTGAACCCTTAAACGCAAATATTAAGCTCTTAAAAGATATATGGATCCGCAACTCTTGACAATTTACAAAATGTGTATTTTCACCATAAATAGCCAGTCAAACCAAGGTGCATTACAAAAGCCAGAGACGCCGGGTATTTCCCTGGCAGGATTTCCCTTGCGTATGCTAACACATAAAGAGAATCCTTACTACAAATGTAATGAACTTATACATGATGGGGCTTCTGAACTGTCTAATGGGATGTTACCTCGCCATGTTATTTAAAATCTGTCCCAAGATGATTATTCACAACATTTTTCCAATCAATTTAAAGCTGCTTGGTCCGATTTTATATCAAATTTTATGCACGCTTTTAAACAATGGCTATGCTTAGTATATGTATAATAGTAGACATTGCAGTAGTTTTACCCGTCAATTATGCCAAATTTCAATGAAGAAAAATACGTACAAAATTTGCTAACAAAACAAACGACATTAAAAGGTACCGCGTTATTTCGCCTCATGTGAAACTTCACCCCTGACGACGAGACGGGTATGGTTGTATTACGAATTTGACATCGCTTTAGATAAAGGTCGAAATGATCAGACAAATTACAAATAAACATGTGTACGTTTTTTTTGCTAATATTTCTGAAGTCTGCTTTCTTTACAATCGATGCATAGCATGTGGGTTGAATAACCCCAATCATTCGGGGACGAAACCAAGCGGTTTCCTTTTCTAAACATCCCCATGATGCATTCTGGTTTGTTTTTTCGTTTGCCTAAGAGAAATTATTTTTATTTACTTTGATTATATTTCTAACTTTGAAAGGAGACTGATTCTGCTGGTGTAAATAGGAAAAAGTCCATAACTTTCTAAGATAAATGATTTGTATGGAAAAAATGTTGGTACTGTAAAAATAAAAAAATCGGACGAAGCAGCTTTAATATTTAATATACAAATTTCCATGTCAAAACTATATCTGAAAGCTTTGTACTTTCATATTAGGCTGAGGACTAAAAAAAGCTAATATATGAAGCTCAAATATTTTTGGAAAATAAAAAAAAATCGCTTAAGTATCGTTGTATTAATGGTAAATGTATTGATCCAAATATCGTCAAAATAAATACCTTGATTCACCGGTGCATCGGTGGATCGTCCCATCCCTAGAATACATGTATTATACAAGTTTTCCTGAAGTGTCTCTTTAAATATCAAGAAAGGAAACAACAATTTATACCAATGTATTTAGATGCTATTAATTTATTTGAGATGCTGGCATATTAGAATTCATTAATTGTCAATGATGGAATATATTGACAAGTTGAATAAATTCAAAAATGATATATTTTCCAATGTGTAAGTAAGGATTCTGCCAATTTTCTTTTTTCTTCCAGGAGAGGATTATTCTTAGTTTCTCTCTGAAATTTGCAGATGGCAATCTGTACTTTGGCTAGTGCAGCATCATAACACTTCCTGAAGCTTTTGTCATGAGGGCTGGTTTTACACAGTCTCTTGTATTTCGTGTACTCGGCCACAAGCTTCGAGTTCCCAAGTAAGGCATTCAGAATATCAGCCGTTGATTTTGGTTGATCTACAGATTTTATTTTTAAAATAAATTTCTTGCATAAAAAATCCTGGATCCATTAAAAAATATTTAAAATGTTCCAGTGAATTACTGGTGTAAAAAAATCTTATTTATACATGTATTTTTAAAATATAAATAGTAAAATAAGTGTTTTTTGCTTAAGAATTGTTTTAAAGAATTTTCTTGTCAAACGTTGTCCTTGTGCTTTTTCTGTTATTGGTCATTTTAAATGTTTACCTTTAGCTTCAATGAAAAGTCTCTTTTTGCAACTTTTTGGTTGAGGGTCTGAAAAAAAGAGTTTACAATGTCAAGTTTTGTCGGTTAAAATGGTAACTTTTAATTTTTGTTAGTACAATAAACACCATTAAGCAATTTGTATCAGATACTTTACCAAATTCTACAAGCGAACGTTTCTTTCGTGGAAGACTTTCTTCCAGTGAATGTGCATCAGAATCTCTTGTGCCTAATATATTCTGTGAAGATAAAACGTCAATGAAAACTTTAAAATTGGTTTTAAAAAAGAACGAAAATTTAACATAGGCCAAATTTAAAAAATAGTTGCGTTGCTGGTAACATGACAAAAATATTTAGAGTAGGTAGTTAGGCAAGAACTTTTTTTATTTTTACTATTTATTTTAAATACATTGTCAATATACATACACATATAAATAAAAACATGCAACAAAACAAATGTGAACTCTTTAAAGTACAAGACCAGACAAATTCTATGATGCAGGTATGCATTTTAATAAATACTGCATGAAAAATATGCATGCGCAGAGAAGTACATTTCCAAATCCAGATGTGGAATAAAAAGTTGAAGGGTGGGGTGTAAAAATTAGGGTATGTCAGGTTACAGGAAACACACTTTTTTTTCTCAGCCTTACCAATATTTTGATAATTCATTTAACACCTTGCCTTTTTTTTATTGTAGCATTGAAATTGTAGGTTACCTGATTCAATGACTCTGAGTCCTCCCCTTGTCTGCAAAAAGGGTCCTGTTCTGTCACCATGTTGGCGCAAGGATCAGTCGTGTCTAGAGGTAAAAAATTTTATTGTTGAATTTTTCATTTGCATGGTTAGTTAAGTGCTGTTTTGTGACCATCCTCTGCACCAGTATTGATTATTAAAAAAATTGTTCTTACCTTCCTGAGCATCATGGGGGCAAGCCTCTGCCCCATTGCCTTTATTGTCATTATTGGGATGTGTCTCTACAGCATTGTCCTGGT
Organism: Magallana gigas; assembly: GCF_902806645.1. NCBI lineage: Eukaryota > Metazoa > Mollusca > Bivalvia > Ostreida > Ostreidae > Magallana > Magallana gigas. Next base: position 51,185,601 of record NC_047563.1, read on the forward strand.
AATGCTGGAAACATTTTCCTGCATCATTCTTCATCTATAAAATACACAGGTTTTTAACACTAAACATCAAGCATATAATTAATAAACAGTAAAATCAGAGAAAAGCAAACAGATGCAAGTTCTTTTGTACTAAGTTGACATTTAGCACCTTGCCTTTTTTTTAAATTTAACATTAAAATTGTAGGTTACCTGACTCAACGACTCCGAGTCCTCCCCTTGTCTGCAAACAGGGTCCTGTTCTGTCACCATGTTGGCGCAAGGATCAGTCGTGTCTAGAGGTAAAAAATTTTATTGTTGTATTTAGGCAACTAGTTACAATATAAGTGCCACAGTTTAAGTTCCAAAAGTTTATTTTTTTAATAGCAAGGAAATGTTAAGATATGTATTTACCATTTGGTGGATATATGAATTTTGCTTCCTTTTCATTGTAGACCTTGATTCTCTTGATGGGGAGTTTGAGGAGACCTTCTGCAAATTTGTCAACACATGTTTTCCAAACAGAGGCCAAAAAGGATGTTTCTCTGTGCAGATTGAAGGAGGTAAAGTTGTGAATTCGTGGACCTTCCTGTCTCCTGCAAGGCTCATCCTCACCATCATAGAATTCAATGCCGCCTTCTACCCATGACCACAATACATCTTTTCCTGCCAACATGAAGTCCGAGATCCTTTCCAGATGGGCTTGAAACAGAACTGGATTTTTTTTAACAAATTCATTTGAGAAAATGGTGTTGCCACGTTTCTCGAGGAGCTTGGATTGATGGCTGATCATCGAGTTTTGTTTTTTTAGAGTGTCCGGTTTTGAGTTAATTTGTTGTTGAATTGTAAATCGTAGAACAGCATTGTCCACCACATATTCTGCGTGTCTGTTGGTTGTTTGTAGGGAAAGACGCCGCAGATCCCCAAAGCTTCTTTCTTCTTGTTCCGGTATGATTGACTTCAAACAAAATATTCTGTAAGTTTCCGGGAGATGGACAGTTATCCCATGATAATGGCTTCCAAAAAATTTTCGAGCTGTTAGTTTTGCTGGTTTTCCAAAGATGAGTTTTGATAGTGTTGCAAATTTAAAACATTGGTTATATAGTCTCAGGATCTGTCTCGGGTTTCTGTTTTTGAAATTGGAATATGATATTTGAATGAATTCAACTAAGCTGTTCACAAGGAATAGGAAATCTTCATGGATTTTGTTTTCTTCATATCTTGTACTGATAAATTTTGCTAGCTTTATTGCATATAGACGTGCGTCTGATCCCTTGATTTGGTTTTTATCTCCAATGGTAGTGTTTGAGAACTGCTCAAATTCTTTTTGAATTTCTTTAGGGACATGAAAGGGAAGCTCTGCAATGATATTCTGGACCACATTGGTTATGTCATGCAAAGGTTCACAGAAGAGTACTTCATAATCTTGGATGCTGATGTCATTTGCACTTTTCGTTGGGTCGTCACACATCAGTGCAGCTGGTCTGCAAATTCCATGAAGTTTTGTTGATAGCTTGTCCATGAGTTCAGCTTTCTTCTCATTGTCCACCCAAATCTCATGGTGTTCTAGTTCAGTGATGAGTTCATCCTTTTTCAGTTTCTGAAATGGATTAGTTTCTCCCGTTTCCAGCTTTTTCCAAAGATCTCCTTTGATGATTAGTCTCCTTCGCTCTTCTAAGGACAGGAATTGGTTTCTATAGCAATGAACGAGGTTGCTATGTTCCTTCACGTTCACTCCACAAAGACAACTAAAATTTCCTCCCCTTTGCTGCCCACCCTCAAACTGACGAGCAGGGTTATCGCCTGTAAATACTCGCAGCTTCACTTTGATATCTGTATCTTTGAGGGACATGAGGTCTTGCAGTCTGGTCTTTGTGTATGATAGCTGTTCCTTGTCCGAACTTCCTAAAATATGAAAAGGTAAAGTAGGTATATACTTAACGGGTAAATAATTAAAGTATGTACTTTACAGGGAGAGAGGGACTAGACAGAACTAATTGTGTGCAAAGAATATTGTTTAGAGCAATTGAAGCAGTTAGACACTTGAGTCCTTTCAGTAATTTGTGAAAAATTAATTTGCCTTGTGACCAATTAATGAATGTTTGAAAATGTACATACCTGATTTTCCAAAAATGTAAAGCTTGGGTCTTTCTACAAAGGTTTGTACATCCATTGGGAGATTTTCTGGGAACTTTTCTTTGTATTCTTTATCTGTAAGGAAGTTGTTGGTGTTGTATAAAAAAGACACCATGAAGTTAACATAGGAACTGTTTAGAATGTCGGAGTGGTCATGCCAGAGTTTTAGGTAAAAGCTGTTCTCTTCATCACTATTGTCATTTTCCTTTGGGGCTGAAGTGTATGCCGGTCGGTTTTGGCTTTGCAAAATGCCAGCTGCCCTGAAGCGTTCAATCTCCTCCTGTACTATTGTTGTCAGTGGAATTTTTCTTCCATAAACAAGTGTTTCCGTAGTGGTTAATTTTCCATTTGTGTCAATTTTGTTGATTTTTGACAATTTTGGTGCTATTTTTTCTCCAATGTTGATTTCTTGTGTCTTAAGTTTCATTTTAATTATGCTCTTGATTTTTTTAGCGGATCGTGATGAGGGAATAGAAATTTTACTTTTTCCAATTTTGATTTGGGATCTTCTCACTCTTCTTAAATAGTCTCGCCCACTGACTCTTTTTGCTGGATTGAATGTGTTGACATTAACTCCTTGAGTTTTTGCGTAGTTCATTAGAACTTGACCTCCATTCATGGGTTGCTTCCCTTGGCACTTAACGTCATATTTTTTGGCTAGCCTTGACCAATTAATTGGTTTGTTTGAGGGATAGCTTTGAATTTCGGAGATGAATTCTTCTTTTTTAAACTCATAGTTTTCAAATTTCCCATGGTGGGTTTTGGGTTTTATTTTCCCTGTTTTTTCCTTGTCAGTCTTGTATTGTGAGTGTTTGCACGCGTCCTCTTTTGAGACAAAAGTTGAATTGAATCTGTCTCTGTCGATTTGATTATAGGACTTTCCAGAGCCAAGGAAATGTAAAACATCAATGTTTTCATTTGACATGACCTGTTCGATGTTCTTTTTTGATTTTTTGATGCTCATTTCTACACATTTTTTTTGTTCTCCAGGGGAGACAACGCTGCTGCTGCATGTTATGTTTTGACTTAGTTTTGTTCTAAATGTTGTGCCAATTTTGTTTTCTACTATTGGCTGCAGAATGTCAACAACATCTTTCATTATGTTTATACCTTGTCTCTGGGAAGACTTTGGACTTGTTGTTTTTTTGAATTTTGAAATTACATGTTCTGTTAAATTTTCACATGCTTCATAAATTTGCTTTTGATTCTTAATGAAAGAAACATGAAGTTCTGAAAAATCTTTGTGTAAATTTGTGCATGTTTCACACTTTGATAGTGTATGCGTTTTTTGTTCCTTCTCGGGAAGAGTAAGCCAGGTCTTGTATGAGAAATGATTTGAGAAAATTTCTCTCTCTCTCTGCTTGTTGTTTGAGCAGTAATAGGATGGCTTAGTGAGCAGATCCTGCACCCTGTGTACATTTAAACGAAAGGTAGAATATGGCATGTGCAGTTTAGGAAATTTTGAAACCAGGGATATGTAATTTGAAAATCTTTGTTGGTCAGAGAGGTTGTGAATATATCTTGGTTTTGACGGACACTCCACTGTTTTATCACTCTGTAACCACTCCAAGACATTTTTGTCCTTGGAGGTCCTGGCTTGAAACACTTTAGAGAAATTGCAGTAATTCATTTTTCAGATTATCTTCATCATAAGTCTCATAATGTTGATATTATAGTTTTCTATTTTTTACCTTTTGTGACATAGTTTGGTTGGTTTAAGTAAGAACTTTCATCTCTGGCATCAACAACCTTGAAATTTCTCCAACAGGATGTTTCTAATAATATTTATAGCAGGTCTGCAGCAAATACATGTAAAATATGTAATAAATTTAAATTTTATTTATTGACCAATTATTTGCTTTTTTAATGGAAAATATTTGTAAGAATATGTATATATATTTATTTTGTTTTGTTTGATTTTTTTACTTGCAAGATATGTACAGACTAGCCAGATGCTTAAGCATAACATCTACATGTATCTGTATCTATTAATTTTGATTTATGTTTAAAAAACATATGAATACATGTATTGGGTTTACACTAACTTATAATTTGAATTTTTATACTTTTTTAATTGACATTAATTGAATTTTGTATGCATCCACATTCATGCCGAATATGTGTATAATAAATTTTACTGTTAAATAGAAAAAAACTTTTTTTCAGTTTTAATATGTTAAACTATTAAATGAAATAAACAATCGTCTTTCAATTCATTTTCTTGGCGTTATTTTTTTTGGTGTGTATGATTTGTAAAACATTGACCCCCCCCCCTTTTTTTTTCAAAATTTGTTATATGCCTCAGACTCGAGTATATCTGAAGTTTTTTTTAGTGGTTTAACTCCTTTTGTATTAAACATTCTCGGTATACTGTTGTAGATATATTGTGAGTCAATAAGACAATGTTTTTTCCAACTTTATTTAATATTGCAAAAAGTTACAGAGGAAACGCGGATGAAGTGTCGTCCTTTAAAGCCATCTCGTCAGCAGCCTGAAATGAAAAAGAAGGATACAATGAATGAGAATATAATATATTTATTGAAATATACTTTATTTTTTTATGAAGTAATGGGCAGAAAAACAAGAACAGTAAATCATCGGTTTCAAGTACATGCCGGGAGTTGTCCTCCCTGAATATTAGTAGATTTAGAGTTGTGTCCCTTTCTTGGTCTCCCGTGCGTTTGTTTATCACGCAATGTCATGGAGTTTTCAACAGATGTATATATAATGGAAAAGTTCACATACAAAACGGACACACTGGTATGAATTAAACACATCATTGGTTTCCTTTTTTGATGAACTTTCAGAAAAATAATACTCATTTGTTTAAAATCTTATGACATTCACACATTTCACTTTAAAATGCCGAGAACGTAAAAAAAAAGTTGAATGTCCTCACAAATTCGGGATTTATCCCGGAGAATTAAATATTTTTAACAGAATGAGAGTTGTTAATCAGGAACAGAATTAAAATGAGTTTCAAAATATATTCGGGTTTTTTGGATACATGGTCATCTTGTATTTGAACTTTTCACTTAAATATGCTCAACGTAATATGTGTCAATATTTGTGGTGCACGTGCATCAGAAAGGTCACGTGACCTATATGTTTTCATGATTAGACACGAGAAACCTCATGTTATTACTAAAATATCAGTATAAGTTAATACGGTCATTCCTTGGTTTTTAAACGTGTCTTATATTCAACATAGTCATTTTTACATGTATATACACAAAATGTAGCCTTAACTGTCCTGCGCTATGTTAAGGCTGTCCGAAGCTAAATATATATAAAAAATGATACTATTTTAATTATCGAAAAATACTTTAACCGAGCGAGTTTCTTTAAAATTTTATTACATAAATTAACAGTGACATTCTACACTATATTTGATGTATTTTTGTGACGTCATATATTTTTCTTAAGCACGTGACGGGTGCATTCAAACACGGTAAATAATCTATAAAAATTGCATCGGCGCAAGTGAATAATGACATTAAATCTAAAATATTTTTATGAAAAATCCTTCGATAACTACTGTATTTTGCAGTTCTTGCTGGGGGTTCATATAAATATTTCGTTTATTTGAAATATTGTCAAAACATTTCGCACTGCCATCGAAATTAGTCACATTTTTACCTTTTAGGCTCGATTTACACAAAATCGGGTCAATCGATAGGTTTCCCCCAGAAAGATTCACATTGGTACTTATTTTCTCTTCCGATTTCACGTAAAATATACTAAGATTGTTTTTATCTTTCACTTGCGCCAGGCCGTTTTTTATATGCATATACATATCACCATTCATTAGATTACACGTAGCAGGGGGAGTCTCAAAACCATTAGTTTATGAATAGTTATTTACCTATTACGAAGCTTTAAAACTGTTGGTTTTTTTATACTCCATATCGGTGATATTGAATTTAGTATCACTTGTATTTACAACAGTGTCTATGTAAAGGAATGAAGCGGTTTTATCATGCACAATGAATATCACTTATTACGTTACGATACATTCCCTAAGAACGATCGCAAAGAATGCAGATCGTGATGTCAGTTAACTATTACGTCATATCTTAAGAAGTACAGACAAGTGACTATCTACATATCGCTGTGAAATTAATCGGGCAGCCTTAACATAGCCGCGCATATCTCCTTGGTCCAATCTAGCTCATATTTCACTCACATAGTGTCTATGGTCAAAGGGTGTCCGGTGACCTTGAAATAGTTTGTATGTCAAGGGTCAAGATCATATCTGACTTTGCAAAAAACAAATTTCAGAGCATATATACTTTCCACTTAGCCCTTTTTGGCTTATACTTCAAACAAACAGAGCAAATTAAGGACGGGTGTATGGTGACATTGAACCAATTTTTAAGGTCAAACATGAAGGTCATATTAGAAATATATGAACAATCCTTATCCACAGATTATCTTCTTTCCCTTTTCTCCAGTCTTGATCATATTTCGCTCACATAGTGCCTGCGATTAAAAGTTATGCAACGACTTTATATGATGTTTGTAGATTAAGTGTATATATATATATATATATATATATATATATATATATATATATATATATATATATATATATATATATATATATATATATATATATATATATATATAAAGTCATCTTTTTATACGCAGCCATAGTATTTAGATGTAAATAGCAACTAAGATACCCCCTCCCCTGATAAAAATAATGTTTCATACCCCCCAAAACAAAAGATTAATAAAATACGAATTAAAGAAGTTCGCTCCTTATGTTTTGGGTAGCCATTTTTGGTCACCTCTAGTCTAAAAAATCTGCCTTATATATTGATTCTAGTGATTTATTAATATTTTACAATGCCAAATTAACTATATTGAATAAATTGTTTTTATAAAATGATGTTTTTACATAGTTTAGTAAGGGACTATATTTTGTGGCGGAAGGTTTTCAAGAAGAACATGTACAATTTTCATAAATCACTAATTTTAGAGTACTGTTAATTTAGTTTCCTAATTTTCAGCGCAGACCAACCTTCTAAATAGTTTGTGTATTACGATATATTCATGATGTTCCTAAAAAAAACATATCTGAACAATATTTTGGTATTTCTATCGATACATTTTGGCATATTTAGCTTATACTTTACAGATGTTAAAAAAAGATTAACTCCAAGTTAGTTTAGCCTAAAATTGGCTTATTCCATGCTATATGTAAGCCTTCTACCATAGTTATCTACTGGAGATGCGACTCAAGCTCAGTAATTACAAAGTCCAGTACTTCTTTCATCAGTAGTGTATTAATTAGCGTGATCGTATAGTCAAAGTTACAACAATTAAAAGCAGCCCAAATCATAGAATCTATATAAGCGGAATCGAAACCCAAAATACAATTCTAAATAAACATTCTTAAGTTCTCAAATTCTCAAAATCTCAAAATTTTCCTAACATCATTTTAAAGGAGTATATAACATTTTACTTATGAATGACAGTTCTGACCAGTTCGGCCCATCTACGACGATCATTAGTGAACATTTAGTGTTCAAATCCCAGACTCATATTTTATTTCAAAATAAAGTAACAAAACTGTCAAAACTGCCTATCGAAGAGTACGGATGCAGGATTTGAGTCTCCGAGTCCAGAGTCTCAGAGTCTCCCCCTAGTTATGAGGCATCACATACTCAAAATACATTCATTCATACCTGGCATAAAAGGTTACAAAGGTTATATAAAATATGCAATACATGACTCAATATAGAGTACCAGAGTTATCGTTACAGACACAGAATCGCCAAATATGACACGTATTTATAAGCTCTCAATTTGGATATTATAATGCCCGTATTATGCACCTTGTTTCCTAATATCATTTAGGAATACTAAGCAGTGCTACAAGAGTCACACAGTTCATTCTGTTAGTTATCATTACCACAATTCATTGCACAGTACTTAGGTATAATTATCATAGTGACCAATATGTAATACTAGCAATTCAAGGTCATAGAATGGCTATCTGTTTACACATATATCTCAAATTTTGGAATTGGTCCCCTTCTTGTTTTACTTTTAAATTAGACATCTAATGTATGTCTATGGATGCAAAGTTTTGGAAAGATAACATTACTTTATTTTTTTTATGTGTGTAATAATTTGATTATTCCAAAATGTTGTAACATATGTTGCTGTGTTCATTATGTACTGGTCTATGAAGCCACCAGTAAAGCAAGAATTTTTAAGCTTTGACTTTGATTTTACTTTTATAGCCATTTCATGTGTTCAATTCCATACTGTATGTAAAGCATGACTAAATAATAGTTCAAACTATAAATATTTGTTTGATTTCTTGAAATTATCAATTTCTGTGTCAAATGTTAGCAATTTCAGGAAAATTATCATTTCTGTTTGGGGCACTATATTTCCAAAGAATGGCATGTGACATGGGTCACATATGAAATAAATGAACATTGTAGGTCCCCATTTTTATATCCGAGTGTTTTTCGGATGATTTACATTACTATGATTACAAGTTCATACCTCCTTAAATATATTATCATACTTACTGATGTTGACACAGGATATTAAAATTACTTTTTTGTTCTTTTACAAGTGTATGCAAGTGGTAATAAAATATATACCTGTGGTGTTAATCGAACACCTATTACAAATATCACAAAGGTCTACCGGGCAGTTACATAGCATTTGGCATCCTCTCCCAAAAATGGATAAGAATATTGTAGGGAACAGTTTTCGCCTTGGTATCCGTCCATACATGCTAGAAATTCAGCAATATTGATTGGAATTTTTAATGTTTGATACCTGATATGTACTTGTAAAAGTTTATATTTTGCTATAATGACAAATAGACAGTATTAAAAATTTCCTATATACTTCTCAATAACATTAACGCAGATTACTAAGAACAGAAAAAAATCTACCTTCAAATATTTGTTTTCTATAATTCAAAGAAAACAAAATGGAAATGTTTAGTTTGAAAAGCGGTATATCCAAGCTGATTTTTTTCTTGACTACATTTTGAGATGACTGAGAAACCAACGAAACTCAGGATAGTATCCTAAAACAGACTAATTGGTACGTCATGTATATCTGCAGGAATCCTGGTGAAATCAGCAATTTTCAAATACGTTAGCGTTACATGTATATCAGAGTACTTTTCTCATATCTAGGATCCATTACCCAAACCTTTATATCTTGTCAGCCCAATTGACTCGTAAACGAAGATTGATTTGTACAACAACTTACCTATATATGTAGCCCGATGAATTAACCAATTGTTGGATTCTGCTGAAATCACCAAGCTTTCTAAACATACCAGTGGTCATATAGATGCTATTCTATTTGTGTATCAACAAGATTATCCTAAGACCCAATTCAGACCAAGTATGAAGGCTGTAATGTTGAATCCTGGTTTGTAAGCTATATCCTCGAAAATTACCATGGTAGTTTTAACCCTATCATATAAAAATTGTTTACTTTAATAGACCAGTGAAACATGTCAATGGTCGGGTAAACTTAATAACTCCTTTTGGAAATCATGTAAGGGATTAAATGTGTTAATCCTTTATATTGTGAGGATTTGATCACCATTATTACAAGATCAAAAGTGCACCATTACGGCACATGTTACACCTGTCTTGAACTTCACATCATTCCACAGAAAAGCTAAAGATTATACTATAATCCAACTTTTATTCGCGACTACTTTATTTCGCGAACTACCAGAAATAAACTCGCTCGCGGTGACTTACTTTCGCGATCAATCCTTATTTGCAGCAGTAAATTACACAAACAGGGCAAGAACTTGTTCACATCGAGAAAAATGTTCAACAGCAAGGCCCTCGCTATCTTCGGGAAATATATATATATATATATATATATATATATATATATATATATATATATATATATATATATATATATATATATATATATATATATATATATATATATATATATATATTAATTGAATTAATATAAATATAAAAAATAATTTCATTTTTTTAAAGTACAAAAAGGTATAACTTCAACTTGTGTCTTATACTGAATTGTTAGTTCTGGTCTTCATCCTAGATTGCAAAGCAGAGAAAAAACATATAAGCACGTCTATCCACTTCTGTCAAAGATATTACATGTGATTCCTCAAAGGCAACGTTTTGATATACAGAAAGCCATTTGGGATGCTACAAACTTGATTGTCACAATATGCAGTGAGCAGAATGATTAACAGGTCACAGCGCGTCATTGGACTGTTCTGGCGAAAGCTAAGGAAAACAGAACTAGTGGAAGACAACTCTGTACGACCGCCTGGCAGGATCACCAACTTGCACAGCAAGCACATCATAACCAATTCAACTGGCTAAATTCACATGGTTCAAATTTCATAAAGAAAATTGCATGAATAAAGCTACCTTTTAAGCAAGATAGTTTGCTACACGAACAAATTTTACTGCAGACCACAAAGTAGAAACTCGAGTATGCAATAAATCATGCATATCGACAGATACGTCATTTGAAGTCCATGCTTTTTACAGGCAAATCCAGTTTCTGTATGGATTTTAATACAAAAATCACAACAACAACAAAATTCGTAACCCTTAACTTTTTAGCTTAGTGTATATGATTAAATATCTTTTTACCATATCTAAAGTCACAGTTTGAAATGTGTGACAAAGAATTGCCGATACATAAATTGATCATTAGAAATGAATAGATCTCCTTAATAATATTGTCATTCCAATTAATCAAATGATAAAATCATGTTAAGCATTTTAAAACTTTATTTGTGCAATATAATATCTTGACGTTTTTTTTTTAAATCTGAAAGCATTAAATTTCAAAATCAGCTTGGTTACTGTACAATGAATCGTACTGATTGTATAGGTATTTTGTCTCAATAAATCATTCAAGATTCATATATAAAATGTTGTGATAAAGAACAGTATTCAAAATCAAAAGCTCGAAAGGAAAACACAAAACAAGAGTAGAGCAAACACAAACCCCTATAAAAATTAGAGGTATGATTATAAGGTGATCGACTTATAAATATGATGTTCCTAGCAACTTTTGAGCTAATTGAGTTCTTAAGAAATAATGCATACACAATTTGAGAAATATAATAAATAGACAATTTCAATCTTCGGTTACAGTGACATTTACACTTGCAGCCTGTCAATGGCCACCCGGGTTATGGTATATATTGAAAAAAATGGAAAGCATTGAAACAAACGTCCTTCAATATTTGTTTCATACGTAATGCATGCATCCATTGTTGTGGTCATTAATGTAGCCCTAATTAGTCGAGCAATCCCCAAAAACTCTGATGCCGTAATTTGACTCAAATTAAAAAGTATCTGTTGAAATGATCATAAGCATTTGATAAGTAAATGATTTTGCATATTCACGTATTAGAGCAGGGGTATCACTACTTACCACTGGCTAACAGATATCTGACTCGTTCTTTAAATACTTATAACACCACTTATCTGATTTCTAAGGATCTAGTAAGAATAATACAGAAATATAGAATATCTGAGCATTCTGTCACATCGACACTGTTTGTTTTCCTGTCTGATTTTTGGGAGTTGATTTTTAATCAACTCTCCTATGCAGTTACACTGGCAAACCGAAACTGAAACAGTGTTTGGACCTAAGCACAAATCATCGCTGCTGACAAGAAGCTGACTTGAAAATAATCTCGATAAATTCGAATGTAATGTACGCTGAAGCATTTTTTTTAAGGAAACTTATTTATTAATACCTAAGATATAGTCAGATTTTAAATAGTACGAACAATTTAGAAGTTTTTTGCAGTCGTATGCATTCCTACGTCAGAGTTCAATATAGTATCGTTCAACCATCGGCTGTCTCTGTACATCTCCGACAAGCAGAGAGTCAGTCTATATTTAGAGGTAGCATCATCAAGCTATCACGTGATCTGATATCTTACTTGTCGGAGATTAACGGAGACAGACGAGCATCTGGTTGCACGAGACTAGAGTTCATTTTTGGTTGGATCCATACATTTTTTGAAATATTTCGAATACCGATACATAGTTTGATGAAATCAATTCTATTTTTAGATATAACACAACGAGTTTTATCGAAATTCTTGTCAGAAATGTGCGTAATTCAAATAGAGATTATAAACTACTTGCCAAGCTAAATAACATATCGTTGATTTTAAGATAAATAATAATCGATAAAATCAACTACCGTCAGTACTTAAGTACTTTGATTTTCTGTTATTACATGTTTTATACATTTGAATTATAAACTTAGATCTTCTATTGTGATAAACCTTTCTGGTTCAAAAGATTTGTTCCATTGTATTATTACATTCAATTTAACACTATTTCTTAATAAGTAAAATTATGAAAAATTGCAATAATTCTCAAAAATATTGTATTTTGTTGTCAACATGGCGTGATTGTATTGAGTTAGAACTAGTTCATTTTGTTGTTTTGGAGGAGACATTGAAAATGTAATGGTAATTTAAGATGACACCTACGGACGGCGGGAAAAAAGTGAGAGTAAAATAAAGTAATTACATTTTATAGAGGTGCAAGTTGTACATAATGTTAGTATTAAATCCTGTCTTAGTGAATCAAATAGACATCTTGAAAGAAAATAAAGAAAAGAAAATGTGAAACCAGAGGCGAATCGTATATAAAACACTGGTTGTAAAAGTAAAGTTTTCATTTGATATAACACATAACTACATGTAATTAAAGCAATGAATTGTGCTTCCATAAATTCATAAATTTAAACCGAAACACCCGAAAGGCAATGAAAAGGTCATTGATACGCGTATGGTTTTATTTGAACTATTCACTGGACAGTGATTTCAAATCTCTGACATTCATGCTTTTGTCTTCGTGTTACTGAATATGTGTATTCAAATGATATGTATTACTAAAAAACTTATCTGATCATAGACACTATATATCAAACGGATATTTAAATTCCCCTATCTCTGAATGTATGCGATACATTTAATATCGGTTCGTGTCAAAAAGCAAGACGGAAAGGACGTTTTAACTTTTTTAAGGTAGGTTAATATTTGTGTTAATCTTATCTATATGTTTAGGTATCTATGGATCCTACTTTCTCTACTTTTCCTTCTCCTCTTTCTCTCTTAATGTCAAAAAGGTGCACGTGTGAAAGTGTATTGTTAAAAGTGTGCATCGTGTAGATTTAGTTTAATCACTGGTTACTTTCAGATCTAATAGCTCAGAGGGATAAATAATTGTGTTGCCGTACTTATAGGCGAATTAGTATCTAGCATGTTCAGTACGAAAAAAATAGTGTACAAAAAGTGAAATTATACATTTCCACAATGAATACTTAAAAGTGTGTCTTTTAACGTTTAACCACACTGGTGTTTCGCCACCACCTCAGTAGCTATTAACGAGAAGTTATCAGTATACAGATATTTACACTTGTTTATACATGTACCCTCTGTGGCAAATTTTCATATTCAGTTTATAGTCATTTTGCCTTATGTTTCACTACACTGTCGATCGTTATGTCTTTATGCCCACAATTTGCAAGGTTTATCGCTCTCCGACAGTAGAGCAGAGAGGCTCTTTTGCTTGTCGGAGATTAACGGAGACAACCTAGCGTCTGGTTGAACGAGACTAAAGTTCGATATTAAAAGTGCTTTTATCCATACAATTTTTAGAACTTCTTCGATTACTAATATATAGTTTGAAATCTATCTTTAAATATTACACAACATGATTCATATGGGATTTCTAGAAAGTCTTGTAGGAAAAGTCTAAAATTCATATTGTAAAAAAGTGCATAATTCAAATACAGACTAGAAACTAATTGCCATGCAAGATAAGTTGATTTTAAAATAAATGATAATCGATAAAATCTACTCCCGTCAGTACTTCAGTACTTTGATTTATTTGTGTATGTTCACCTTTGGTTATAGAATGAAAGGGTGTGCTACATTGGGTATTTTTGGTTTGTGTAAATGAATTACCGCGCATGTTAACTTTAATATTGTAATTATGATCACGAACCTCTATAATTAATACATGTATCATGACGCTACCGAAGACAGAGCATGGTTATTAAGAGCTTCTTAGCCTATCAGTCTTGACTGGGTATTTGTTAATAACTCTGTTGAACTTGGACACCATGTATGGTTTGATCTCAAAAGTCAAAGATCCGGAGAACAATAAGTGCAGTATTTTTCTTCGAATTAAATACTCCTTTATATAAACTAAGGATTTATATAAAAGAAATAAAGAGAGAAATTGTCAGGGTTTTTAATTCGCCGATTTGTTGAGGGTGCTAGTTTTAAGGGGTGCCGGTATTGAGAGGTTTTACTGTAATTAACAAATGAATTTTGCTTCTAAAAATTCATAAGTCTGCACAACACATGAATAGAACAAAATGATAACCAAAACATTTAAAATTGCTATATTCACAGATAAACGACTTTTTCATGTTGACAGATAATTACTTTTGATATTTAATTTCATGGATGATTTAACTATTTCTTTGACACACATGAGTTTCTCTTTCAACTGTTGAGCAAGTGGCATTAGAGGTAAACATGTGTAAATTATTATTTTCTCAGCGACCCTATAATTCACTGTATATCTCCTGCAAGGTGATATTTCTATTATGTATTTAAATTACCAGGTACTGTACATGTATGTATTAAATGTCAGTTTCGATAAAAGGACTGGAGATTAATATATGTTCTTTAAAACAGATGGAGGAGATGACTGTTCACGGTGAGTTAATCAAATGTTGTAATTGCCAGACTATCATTAATACTACTTTTTTATCGTTCACTTTAGAACTCTCTCTCTCTCTCTCTCTCTCTCTCTCTCTCTCGTTTCTCTCTCTCTCTCTCGTTCTCTCTCTCTCTCGTTTCTCTCTCTCTCTCTCTCTCTCTCTCTCTCTCTCTCTCTCTCTCTCTCTCTCTCTCTCTCTCTCTCTCTCTCTCTCCTTTTTTTATTCAATCCTGTTTTGGAATGGTGTTATTCAATGCCATGGTTAAATCTAAACAGCTGCGTTCATTTCATTTTGATGAATTTCAGTCAGAAAATGATAGAATATGTTAAAGCTTGTTGAACAGTAAGCCAAGCGGGAACAGAGTAACTTGGACATGGTCCTACCGATTCAGAATATATTTCATTTGTTTTTACTCGCATACATTTATATCGAACATACTTAAATTTCATCTTATACATGCACGCTTTATATGTTCCCAAAAATGCTTAAAAACGAAATGCACTAAACACAGATAAAAAAGAATACAAGTGGAAGGGTGTTTAAAGATAAAAATCAGTTTCAATAGAATTGGCGTTGAAAAAGATACATGAATCTCGGTAGGGGTTTATTAATTTGCATATATTCAGTGAACCTTATACATGGACGGTGATGTTTTACTTTTTATCACCAAACGAGAGTAGGCGCTAGCATGAACAAAGGATATAGATCGCAGGACGTCAAGGTTGGATATAAATATATATTTTTCGAATAAAAAAAAAAGGGTATTGTCACGATTTTGATCAAATATTATTCTTCCGGGTTTTTTTAATGTTTACAATGCTTCATTAAGGCATTTCTACGGGTGAAAGTCAACAAACCTTTGACTTTTTGTCGTTGTGTTATAAGCGAGATACAAAGCCCACCATTCTTTTTACATTCAAAAAATAAACATAAATCTGACCTGAGCTATGTTTACATAACAAATAATTGTATGCTCTGTATCTTGCTTGCTTATAGAACCGTTTTAACAAGAGCTTGGACTCTGTGGGATGTTACTCTCTACAATGAAGTTTGCTCAGCAAAACAAGCTGTCAAATAATGAGCTGCTTTCTTCTAATTCGCTAAGAGAACCTCATTAATATTCATAGACTGTCAAAACCGGAAAGTTGTTTGCCAAGATCCGCTCTGCTGTGTGAAATTGTCGCTGTTTCAGCGAAACATACATCTCTTGGTGAAGTCGGGCAAGGCGAGTGTCATTGCGTTCGATATATTCACATCTATCAGCCAATGACTGGACAGTTAACAATGTGTAGACCCCGCCTTCGTCAACTCGGAGTTTGTCACCAACTGCCAAAAGTCCAATCTCTTGTTAAAACGGTTCTAACTCTTCGACAAAAACTCGATTATGTTTTTGTTGATCATTGAGAAATAAAATTTGACCAAACTCATGACCATGACGCTTTAATCATTATTAACCACATAAGTAAGAGTAATGGTTAGATTGTAAATAGAGTTATGACTGTACTTCTTCAATTGATTGATGATTACCTTTTTCTTGTTCTAAACATGCACGTCATGGCATTAATAGAAACGCAGGTCAGGATTAAATTTTTGTGTAGTAATTTACCACGAAGCCACGGAATTTGTAAAATAAATAAGTTCCCCGTCTACGAAAAAAGTCCGTTCCATAGGTTCCAATTTAATTGTCGCTAGAACAGAAAACGAATCGTTTCTTTAATTAACTCTATAAAACGCAACGGGCACGTTGTACCGCTTTATACAGTGGAAAGGGGGGGGGGTCCCCCTAAAAAAACCCAAACACAACGTATCTGTAATAATGATAGATGCCTTCAGGTAGAACTGCATAAATTGATACATAAGGGTACCTTGGAAATAGTTAAGAGGAGCGCATGGTCATTTTAAATCTATGTTTATCGATCTTCTTCCGAATCAGAGCTTTGCTTTGTATAAAGATATAGGGATATTTTCAAATTGGAAAGCTTTGAAATCTAAAATATTAATCAAGATTTGTTTTACTTAACAATAGGTAATTGACCACCCAGCCTCCTAAAATATGACGCTAAAACATCTAATAATGAGGTGCTATTGCCAGATTGTAAATATCTAATTATTACTGCATGTACATTTTGTAATTGACATTTACAATCTTAAAAAAATGCAGTAAACTGGATATGTAATGATCCTTTCTTATACATCTATATGAGCTAATCAAGACCATTTTTTAAAAGGAGAAGGGGGGTCGAGGATTATTTGAGTTTGCTAGGGTGTCCGAGACATGTTTTTGATAAAAACAAATTTAATGTAATTTAATGAAATTTGAATTTTGCAAGGAGGGCCCCCCCCTCCGAACCCCTCTCGAACAGTGCATGTTATACGTATGTATGTTTACGCACTGATTACATGACTTATAAATAAAGTATGAACATGTCTAAACTGCGCCAAAGGTGCATGTACCGAAATGTTTCTGCTCAACTCTTAGGTTTTTTTTCTCTCAGAATGCTGACGTTTGATTTAATTTGATATTCGCAAGGTTAGAGAACTTAAGGAGAGATAGACCCATTATCCCTGTTGGTTTATATCGATAAACACCGAAATATGAAATGGATATACCACAGTTGCCATGAATGAAATGAATTTAATTTATTTTTTTACTTACTGACTTGAAAATCAGCGCAATCTATTTCGGGACCAGGTACATTTACTTGGGCAAAATATTATGCAAGAAGACATAAATCGGCAAAATCCTTGGCACATACCATAAGTAAACCTGTATATACACACGTATTTTACCTCAGCAAGGATACGTGCAGTCATCATTTATCTGTGAAAATATCTTTGATAAACTTAAGATGTGTAATTTAAAAACTGCAATGTATACCTGCTACCTATACATGCATTAGCTCAAGGGGCAGCAAAAATGAAGCAAGAAATATTTCAGCGTTAGAATATAAGAATATAAGAACATATAAGAGACGGTCCATTATAATATCCATTTAGGCCCTTTGTTAATGCGCGAATCAGTGGACAGGTCCATCGACTCTTCTTTAAATAGAAGTTTCAAAGTCACAGTGTTTCTCAATTTAAAATCATGAAACATTACAAAAAATATTCTGCTTCATATTAACAACGAATTACGCAAAAGAAAGGGAATCGGAAGTAAGGATTCGTTTAGAAATTGGAGCCACAAAATTTATAAAAAAAAAGAGTGCCCGGCTATTATAAACGTAATTTACTTGGGCTGAAAACTATTTGAAACAACAGCATAAGACAAAATATTTCAACCCATACAATACAACAGGCACGTAGCATTGTTTTTAAGGTTGGGTGGGACAGACTTTTCCAAATACCTTTATAAGCAAAAAAAAAAATAATAATAAAGCCCAACTCACTTCTACAAATTATAACCCCTACGGGGGAGGGAGGGGGGGGGGCTATTTATATGTACCGTCGTATAGAATACGATCTATATTCCCCTATGTTTTATATCCTACCATAAAAGTGAGAAACGGTCGTTGAAATCATTTTACAATTAGTTTTAAAAGTAGTATGTTTCTATTAAAGGGGAACATGCAGCCAAGGCCAAATATGGACTATTGAAATAAAAGCAAACAAAATATCTCTTGAAGTTAAATGCTATTCAAAAGAGTTTGTTTTGCTTCAGAAATCCATTTACAATAGGACATTTAAAAAGTTTGTAGTGTAAATTAATAATACCTACTTGATTAGCTCTGCGGCGTTCAACCATTTATTTTACTTTTGAAGAGGAATGAATAGCCATTAAGAAGTACTGTGGGCTATTGATTAACACAATTGGTGTGTACAAATACTTAGTGAAAACAAAATGAATGTACTCCTATTACAACAACAATTCTACAGCAATGAACAAATATTTTTTTTTCACCTATGGTACATCGTTTCCGATTTCTTCAATGAATTCTATTTAGACATCCAAACTTGTATTAAGGATTTCAAACTTCCTATAAAAACGAGACAATTTTACTTATTCACGCATACACATACCTTGACAACATTATGTAGTCTAAGGGGACTGAAAAGATGACCAGATTAAAGTCAAATTTTAAAAGCAAGTCAAATAAATAGAAACGCATACTATAAAGGAATATAGATAAGATGCAAGCTAAAAAATTGCCATGTATTGACTGTTTGATATGCAAACTTTTAATGCTTTCTTAAATGTCAAATATCAAGTTACAAGCGAGTTACAAAGTTAATTGTTCTTTGTTGTGTAGGTAAAGCTCGAATCTTAGTTTTGTGAACAGTGTTATATATAAGATTCGATCATATCTTGAAGAGGTCATTTCTGAACACTTTGAATCAATGTATGTTGTTTACCAGACGCAGAATCAAAATTGATCTGATTTTAGCACTTTTTTTTCGTTTAGGGCAGTTCACTGTATTCTCCTCATTTTCACCGCATGTAGATACGAAGATACGACATCGATTAGAGATCTACCTTGAGAGAGAGAGAGAGAGAGAGAGAGAGAGAGAGAGAGAGAGAGAGAGAGAGAGAATTACCTCTCCACAAAGAGAGTAGATTTTACCAAAAAATACTATTTCAAAAGCCTGAAAAAAATAAGCACTTCTGTATCAAAATACAAGTTTACAAGAGATCGCAGTCTATTGACCGGCGGTCCAATAGATCAAAGTCTATTGACCGGCAGTCTAATAGATCGCAGTCTATTGACCGGCAGTTCAAAATAGACGCAAATATTTAATTTGTAATAAAACAACAAAATCCCTTTGATTAGGTAATAAAAGAATTTTCTTAACGATTTACCGAAGGTGCTTTTTGAGACGGTCCATTATTATATCCATTTAGGTTGTTAATATGCGAATCAGTGGGTATGGTCGATCGACTCTTCTTTAAATAGAAGTTTCAAAGTCACAGTGTTTCTCAATTTAAAATCTTGAAACATAACAAACAATATTCTGCTTCATATTAACAACGAATTACGCAATAGAAAGGGAGAATCGGAAGTACATGTAAAGATTCGTTTAGAAATTGGAGCCACAAAATTTATCAAAAATAGAGTGCCCGGCTATTATAAACGTAATTTACTTGGGCTGAAAAATATTTGAAACAAGAGCATAAGACAAAATATTTCAACAGGCACGTAGCATTGTTTTTAAGGTTGGGTGGGACAGACTTTTCCAAATACCTTTGTACAAAAAAAAATAAAAAATAAAAATTCAACTCACTTCTAAAAATTATAACCCATATAGGGGGGGGGGGGGGGGGCTATTTATATGTACCGTCGGATATAATACGATCTATATTCCCCTATGTTTTATATCCTACCATAAAAGTGAGAAACGGTCGTTGAAATCATTTTACAATGTTACCTTTAAAAAAGTATGTTTCTATTAAAGGGGAACATGCAGCCAATGCCAAATATGGACCATTGATATAAAAGCAAACAAAATATCTCTTGAAGTTAAATGCTATTCAAAGGAGTTCTATTGCTTCAGTAATCCATTGACAATGGGACATTTAAACAGTTTGCTGTGTAAATTATTAATACCTACTTGATAAGCTCTGCGGCGTTCAACCATTTATTTTACTTTTGAAGAGGAATGAATAGCCATTAAGAAGTACTGTTGGCTATTGATTAACACAATTGGTGTGTAAAAATATTTAATGAAAACAAAATGAATGTACTTCTATTACAACAACTCTTCTACAGCAATGAACAATTTTTTTTTTCACCTATGGTACATCGTTTCCGATTTCTTCAATAAATTTTTGTTAGACATCCAAACTTGTATTAAGGATCTCAAACTTCCTATAAAAACGAGACAATTTTACTTATGAACGCATACACATACCTTGACAACATTACGTAGTCTAAGGGGTCTGAAAAGATGACCAGATTAAAGTCAAATTTTAAAAGCAAGTCAAATAAATAGAAACGTATACTATAAACTTAAGGGATATAGATAAGATGCAAGCTAAAAAATATTGCCATGTATTGACTGTTTGATATGCAAACTTTTAATGCTTTCTTAAATGTCAAATATCAAGTTACAAGCGAGTTACAAAGTAAATTGTTCTTTGTTGTGTAGGAAAAGCTCGAATCTTAGTTTTGTGAACAGTGATATATATAAGTTTCGATCATATCTTGAAGAGGTCATTTCTGAACACTTTGAATCAAATTATGTTGTTTACCAGACGCAGAATCAAAATTGATCTTAGCATTTTTTTCTTATAGAACAGGTCACTGTATTCTCCTCATTTTCACCGCATCGATTAGAGATCTACAGAGAGAGAGAGAGAGAGAGAGAGAGAGAGAGAGAGAGAGAGAGAGAGAGAGAGAGATAAAGACATGTAGATTAATCACCTCTCCTCACAGAGAGTAGATTTACCCCCCCCCCCCCCCCCCAATAAAAATACTTTTTGAAAAGCCTGAAAAAAAAATACAAGCACTACTGTATCAAAATACAGGTTTACAATTGAAACAAATTAATTGACTAAAACAAGTGTCACCTATTTGTCTGTCTGAGACAAGCGCCTTGCGATGAGACGGCCTCTAACACTCACACAGTCATTGATGGTGCCGGGTATACATGTAGATCTGGGTATAAATATCCCCTTATTCTCTCAGCGTCTCAAGGTTTCGGACCTTGAAGTGGATTGATATTGTGCAGTACAACACAAATAATGGTACATATGCGTGGATCCAGAAAGTTTCTCGAGTGGGGGTCTGAAGGATAATTGTGTTTGCCTGTAATATTGCACGTCTTGTGGAAAGAAGATAAGAGAGTTCCTCCGCTATACTCTGTCCCGGGTTTTTGCTTCCACCACTTTTTGCTTGATATTTCAATAATAGTAAATACCTTTGTGCTCAAACTACGTTCATCCACTAATATGAATCAAAGTACTGAAGAACTGACGGGAGTTGATTTTGTCGATGTTTATTTATTTTAAAATCAATGATATGTTATTTTGCATGACAAGTTCATGAAGTTTCTAATTTGAATTACGCACATTTTTATAATATGATTTTTTGGACTTTTTCGACAAGAATGTCGAGAAACCCCCTTATGAATCATGTTAAATAATATTTAAAGATAAAATTAATTCAATCAAACTATGTATCAGTGATAGAAATATTTCTCGAAAATTGTATGGATCCAAGCAATATTGAACTCTTGTCTCGTTCAACCAAACGCTCGGCTGACACCGTACATCTCCGACAAGGATTTACGGAGACAGCCGAGCGTCGAGTTGAACGAGACTATATTGAACTCTGGCGTAGGAATACATACGACTACAAAACATATTTTAATTGTTCATACCATTTAAAATCTGACTATTTTCAAGGTATTTACATGTATAAATAAGTTTCCTTGAAAAAAACAATGCTTTAGCATATATTACATCGAATTTATCAATTATTTTCAAGAACTAAATCATGTCAGCGGTGATGATTTGTGCTAAGGTCCAAACACTGTTTCACTTTCGGTTTGTCTGAGTAACTGCATAGGAGAGTTGATTAAAATCAACTCCCAAAAATGTCCAGATTATCTGTTTTGAAACGCCCCCTCTACCGCTTCAGGTTTCAATACACATCCCAAAATTGAAAGTCTACGGAGATTTTGCATTGCATCAGCCATTAATAAGCCCTGATGATAACGTTAAAAAATTGCGCGAGGTATCCCGAGTACTTCCGAATGGAGAAAAGATGTAAACATTACCCATTATAAGTATCCGTAAGAAAATTGTTTTTATTCCTGTGATATTTTATGAGTGAAAACGGATAATTGTTCAATGAAGATATCTTGGATATATTCCCTTTTCTCTATTTCAAATGTATTTTTTTCACAGGTATGTGTATTTTAATTAAAAATAATCAAAAATTGATGGAAGTAATAACTTGTGACAGACTATAGTATTCAGATAACGGAAATACGATTTTAGCACACAGAACGTTGTGAATGTGAACAATATTGTATCCCTCCTCTGTGTAAGTCGCAGGATTGTTAACGGCCGGGAGTCACTGACCATGGGCAAACATATAATGTGTATCCCCGATCCCAAGCAACCACACTTCTGCTATGGTTCCTTTTGTAAATAAACGACTGAGGGCCGAATTTGCCCAACTATAGGCATCGTATGTTCCGCCTGGCCATTTTGTTACAATGTATTAAGTGAATGATGATTTTTCCGTTTACGTATGATGTTCATCAACGCTGCGAGATTTAATCCTAACATCTGTTACATAGATGCATCCAATGTTATTTGGGATATGAAAAATTACGCTAGATTCATTAATAATTTGGCTAAACCATGAGAACTATCAGGCATTGTGATGTGTATGCTGGACATTGGGTCACATCTTAATTTGCTGTTTTGCTAACAATTGGTTTTGAAATGTTGTGTACATTGTACATCGCCAACAGCTGCCTGAAATTTCAAAGTTGGGCGGAATACTGTACACATGAATCATTGATTAGGAACCTTGATTGTCTATTATGAAACTGAAACCTTCTCACAATAGTTTCAGCATCCAGATAATCATAGGAATTATCAATGTCCCTAAACACTCTGTCACGTCTGATACACCGATTTCGCCAGATGAGTAATAACATGAGCGTGAAAATTGTCCCAAATATTGTCCGACATAGGATATGTCATAAGTTTAAGGAACTTTCTTAAA
Organism: Magallana gigas; assembly: GCF_902806645.1. NCBI lineage: Eukaryota > Metazoa > Mollusca > Bivalvia > Ostreida > Ostreidae > Magallana > Magallana gigas. The sequence continues at coordinate 51,209,156 of NC_047563.1, forward strand.
TTAAGATTCTTTCGTAAACACAATTTTGACCGAAAAAGTGCCTCAAGTCTCTTTTAGTCATTTTATTCCTAAGATAGATTCATAGAGATCTCAGCATGCCTGTAAATTATTTCGTTAGAGTCCGTTGTTTGTAAACAAACACAAGACTCACGCTGTACCCCTCCCCCCCCCCCCCAAAAAAAAAAACAAAAAACAAAAAAAGAAAAGAAAACAACGATGATTCTGGCCTCTGTATCTCCCTGTGACTTATCTTCTGGTGTTCAGATGGATTTATAGTAGCTACTTAATAATATATTCATAATTTGTCACTCCTACCTTTGAATTAAGTTGAATCATATTACCTGGTTGATATGATTATGATTTTATCTCTTTAACGTATGAGAGCGGGGTGTCTGTAAAACTTTGAAAAAAGGTAAATGTGAAATGAATTCAGTAAGCTAAACGAGTTTTGTGTAGGTCCTAATTGATGATAAACGGCCATAATTATAAACCTGTAAGCAAAAGTTTATTTAGATTTGCTGGCAGAGTATGCAACAGCGACATATATGTATATATATATTCTGTGCTTGCTGCTGCTATATCAAAATGAGTGGAGACACAGATGTACAGTTCTACAAAAATTGATTTAATTGAAAAGATATATGATTTTTGATAAAACCAGTCAATCAGTTCAACCGCATTTGACCATCGAGTCGTTTTGCATTTTAGATAAAACATACACCTCATAACACGAAAGGTTATCAAAATTATCTAAAGGGTGCAAAGCTACAAAATGTGATAAAAATTGACAGGTGTTCATGTGATATTCCTCTTCGATATAGACCACGGGGATTATTTTACATATGTACCCAGTCAATTCTTAACTGTGTGTTTAATATGTGTTCTGTAACAGGATATTGTGTCACTCTTGCTACTTTTTTTTTAACTTACGAATGTGAACCGTCAATTGTCAATTGTAACATTTCCAAAGCTTGTGTTGTCGGCATGCAGGAGTCGCTGAGTGGATATATATGTTAATGCTGGGACATCATACATCACAGAAATCGTACCTCGTGATATATCCTTTTTTAGACTCTTAGAAGCCGACATCGACATCGATCTCACTGAAGTTTGAATTGTTCCTCCATCGAATCTTGGTTTTAAGGCGTGTGTGTGGATTATCATTCTAAACGTTCGTTCAATATGAGAGATATGCGACTTCAATTAAGTTATTACAAGGGAGGTCGATTTTGTTATGTTTGACGTTTGGTTTTTAACGAGACATGTAACGTGCTGAACTTGCGTAAACCGATATCTTTTACTTCGATGTAAAATTAAGAGACATTGAGACAGTCATGGGTGTATCGACACGTTACACAGATGCAAGCAGGTGGGTTCACGTGTGAAATCTAAACAGGAACAAGTTACAATGCAGATGTGCGTATGTTCAACAATCTACTTGCGTTTTAATGCATGTACATATAGTACACTTTGATTTTGTTTCTTGTATTCATACATGTCAGTTTTTTTCTGTTGACGTTTCAGGTGTTCTAATTTGGAATGATCAGGGGATATGCCATTATTGTACCTATTTATAGGCTCGTGCAATCCATTTTGACTTGGTTTTTTCCAAGATAGGTACGTCATAATTTAAACATAAACATAATGTTTTTTAGTTGTGTTTAGTTTATTTTTTTCTCATTTGGCTATAATAGTTCGCTTTACATGGTTAGTATTTCTTTGCTTTGCGCCCCATATAACCGATTGCTGATTGGAAGCAATTAGGGATATGATTTAGTGACACTACAAACTACAAGAGAGAGAGAGAGAGAGAGAGAGAGAGAGAGAGAGAGAGAGAGAGAGAGAGAGAGAGAGAGAGAGAGAGAGAGTCTTAGATGTTTCTATATATTCGGTTCGTTTGGAGCTTTATCAAAACAGTAGTGTAGAAAGATCATAGGCGACCGAGAAGCCAAATTGAGACAGATTAATTGGGACTTTTTAAAACTTTTTTAACTCGAAGATATTTGGATTGAAAAATGTTGATTCCCTTTCATACATTGCCTGTCTAATTCTCTTCCTTTGAAATACACTTACTCTGTATTGAAAGAGAACCGCTTAAAGTGACATCTCAACGGACTATTCAGTGGTGTTTAAATACAAATAAAACATAGATAACATCTGTATTAATCAAATTGGCGTTGAATAATGGAGACAGATATCTCGGTAGGGATCTATTAATTTGCAAATGTGCAGTGAATCTGTATTTGCGTTCTGCATGAAGAAGCAGAAAGTTTACTTCTTTCACTGTCCTATTTTTCGCCAAACAGGAGAAGTACTAGCATTGAAGAAAAGGGTGTAGATCAAATTATCTCAAGGTAAGAACAGATTATAACAGAACAAACGGTTTATTACCACTAGCTATCGCCAGATTGTGGATGGTATTGATACATTATCGGTATAAACAAAATACAGAATTGAGATACTATACTTGATCTTTTTGATGCATATTTCCCCACTGTTAAAATGAATTACAAGTAAACAAAAATCATAAATAAATCAACATGTCTGAACCGAGTCAAATGTACATGCATATGTAATGTCGATATATTGAAGATCTTACATGTATCTGCTTAATTCAGGTGACCTATAGCTATCTGTTTTCGTCCGCCGTCGTGCGTTGTGCGTCGTCCGTCGTGCGTTAACATTTTAAGCTACTGAACCGCATTTAACCAATTTTGGCATAACGCATTTATGGATGAACGGGAGTAAACATCGTGAAATTCGTGGCCCCTGAAGGTGGGAGTAAAACTTTCACACAGAGAATTTCTCTGTTTGTGAATATGATTAAGTTGGGGAATAGCTTGGTAGGATGCCACTCGGCTTTCTACTGGTTGCTAATGGAAAAGAGAAACAATTCCGTAAAATTAAAACAAGTTCTTTATTCTTTAGACGTCGGATGGAAAGTGTATTAAAACAAAAACATATTTCGAAACACCCTGTAGTAAAACACCGCAATGCGAGAAAGCGAGATCGTTTTTACGCTTATAATCTAAGGATCGATAATTCCGCATAAGTATGAAAATGCATAACGCTTATAAAATGCAAGAAAACTAGAAAACAAAATATAAACTGTTGTCATTAAATAATTAAAGAGGAAATAACTTACAAATATTACTTAGCTGACGAATTTCTACCGATTCTTAAATTCACCTTCTCGCACTGAAGAGTTCACTACAGGTTTACAATAATTACGCGGCGAATTCAAACTTTATAAAAACAGCATTTAACAGCATAGAAGTTCAATAATAAAAATCACACATTTAAACGAAATGAAGCAAAATTATGTATCATGGCATAATAAACAATGACACGAAATATCTTTTATAGAAATGAAAACTAAAATTCTGGAATGACAAATTCATAGTTCCGCCGAAAAATAAGAAATATATAGTTAAACCTTGTTCTTAAGTATTTTAAACAAAACAAACTAAAATTTATCAAAATTAGCAACAGAAAAAAATATAATAAAATAATATAATGAAAACCTTAAATACTGAAAATAGATAACATTTCATTCAAGCTTACCTAATGGAAAAGAGAAACAATTCCGTAAAATTAAAACAAGTTCTTTATTCTTTAGACGTCGGATGGAAAGTGAATTAAGTAAATTCACCAACCATCCGGCTTAATTTGGAATTGCTCTCATTGACCAATCAGGATACTTGATTTAAATGCTAGCGGGCTAATTTCACAGAATTTCTTCTACGAGCTGACACTGATTACTAAAGGCCAAAAAGGTGATATAGTCAATTAGATGAATTTCGATGTACGTATGATAACAAAGAGAAGATTAAGTAAAGCCGAAATGAGTAAATAAGTTTTCTGACGTAATGAAAATAGAATAATCTTCGCGAGTCGCTAAAGTGTCGCTCTGATAACACAAAGAATTTATCTTCAAAGGTTTGCCTGAACGAGGAATTTGTCAGTTTATTTAACAAATTAACTTATTGTCCGACAATCTGTCGTAACTAAATAATTTCCAGAAAAGTGTCAAATTGTTTAGATGCCATGGTTATACAATTAAAAAGTAAAACGCTACCAATAAATTTCCTCGATTAAGAAATAAAGTTTAACTTTTAACAGTGAGAAAAAAAAACAAAGCATTTAAAATAAGTAAAATTTAAATGATTTTGAAATAAAAATTGTAACTCTAAAATGCTAAAAATAGAAAAATTAACTTGTGCTGAGTTAACACTCAGAAATTATAACCTGTTACATTAAAGTTTTAAAATTCAGAGAATTTAAAACTATCTATAACAATTTCCCCCCTTGCCTAAGAAAGCTTTGTCCTCAAAGCTGATTAAATTTTCTTTTCTACAAGCTACATATATTTTTTTTTGTTATATCAATTATTCAATGTAATGCTAAAGTATGCTACTGTGCAAAAATATCTATATACACACAATTTGAGAAATAAAAATTCATGTACCTGAGAGGAAATATGACAAATGCAATACATGTATTAAACATCATTAAGCAATATACTCAATTAGAGGATAATGTTATAGATAGTTTTAAATTCTCTGAATTTTAAAACTTTAATGTAACAAAACCATCAAAAACCATAAAAATTAATGCAATCTTTAAAAATATTCTTTTTTACTCCTGGCATCAAGCAGTCAAACTGTTGGAATAAAGCATTGAACCCTCTACCAAAATTGTAAAATTTATGACCCCATGGTCACAGGTTCTGGTGTTAGGGTGGTGCTCTGTTGAATATATAGTGAAAGTACATTAAATCTTCTCCTCTGCTCCTGAACATTTAGCCAATGAACTAAGTACATAGTAATGATGAGGAAGAATGCCTCTTCCAAAATTGTGAATTTTATGGCCCCTGGATCATGGATTCTGTTTCTAGGGCGAGGCTCTAATGATTATATAGTGAAAATACATTAATTCTTTGTTAATTTTGTTGCTCCTAGGTATTTTAAAATCTCATTAACTAAGTACTTATAGCCATAATGAGGAAGACTTACTTACTTACTTACTTATGCCTGCTACCCCTTCTGGGGCATAGGCCGCTTGCAAGATTTCTCCATGCCCCTCTATCCTGTGCAATCTTTTCTACCTCTTTCCAGTTTTTACCCATTCTCTTCATGTCCGTCATTAAATCTCTCCGCCAGGTGTTTCTTGGCCTGCCCCTTTTTCGTTTTCCTTGGGGGTTCCAGGATAGGACAGGATGTTATCTTGTGGTTTGCGTAGTGAATGCCCTATCCAGCTCCACCTTCTCTTCATTATTTCTTCCTCAATAGGAGCTTGGCTTGTTCTCTGCCACAAATCTGTGTTACTTATTTTGTCAGGCCATCTGATCTGGAGGATACGTCTCAGACATGAGTTGGTAAAAGTCTGGATCCTGTTTGTTGTAGATAAAGTCATCCTCCATGTTTCTGAGCCATACAGGAGCACTGCCGTTATGTTGCTGTTAAACAGCCTAATTTTGGTTCGTGTTGTTATTCCCTTGGCTTTCCAGATGTTTCCAAGTTGCAGGAATGCTATTCTGGCCTTTCCTATTCTGGCTTTTATGTCCTCTTCTGTTCCTCCTTTCTGGTCAACTATACTACCAAGGTAGGTAAAATGATCTACTTCCTCTATTTCCTTTCCTTCTATATTTAATGTATCATTTGATGTTGTATTTGCTCTTAAGATCTTTGTCTTGGCAGTGTTGAGGAAGACTGCCTCTTTAAAAATTCTGAATTTCATGGCCCCTGGGTCAAGGATTCTTGTGTCAGGTTGGGACTCTAATGATTATATAGAAAAACTGCATTAATTCTTCAAAACTTTTCCATTCTGCTCCCGGACATTAAGCCCATGAACTAGGAACATAGCTATGATGAGGATGCCTCTTCCAAGATTGTGAATTTCATGGCCCCTGAATCATGGGTTCTGGAGGTGGGGGGGGGGGGGGGCTCTAAATGAATGCAGTAATTCTTCAAAAGTGTTCTCCTCTGCTACTGGGTATTAAGCAGATGAATTAAGGACATACTTATAATGAGGAAGAGGGCCTCTTCCAAAATTATGAATTTCATGGTCCCTGCTGCATGGGTCAGGGGTACTGGTTTTAGGGCAGGGTTTTAAATATAATATACATGTAGGGTGGGGTGGTGTATTTCGACTGATTATTTTTTTTGTACTTAAGATTTTGTTCAATTATGTCACAGTCTGTTATGCTAAATTTTTTCAATGTTTTTTTTTAGAATTAAAAAGTTAATTGGATGTCCTGGAATATTAAAAATGATTTCATTAGCCCTGTAAATAAAATGCACATGATTATACATTGCAAACTACACACTGCAGTTACCCAGGTCACCGAGAAGACCCTTGGGCCTCTTGATTGCTCTTAGATTAATGCTTAGGTTTTATTTCACTTCCTTTTAAGAGAGAGAGAGAGAGAGAGAGGGGGGGTCCACCTTATTGGTTTACAGTGTGTCTATAAAACAGTTTGACACGTGAAACGTTTCTGTTGACTACAATTCTGTATGTGTAAGTATTAAAAAGTTGTAATTTATGGCGCAAAAAATTGCGCTAGTTTCGATTTATTCCGATTTTGTTTTCAGACCGGGAGCGACAGACTTACTGCTAACTGACATTATATATGAAATCAAATAAATGATTAAATTGAAATTTATATATGGATGTAAATTGCGACTAGTACATGTAACTGTGCGTTGCAGGTCGGTATTACCTGCGGGTCAGAGTTTGTCTTGTTACCGTGTAGATTCTTTGTGTAAATATTTAACAGTCAACAATGTTTTTGTTTTCTTCATGAACATGACCAAAGTTGAAATGAAATATATGTATTTTACAGGCAATTAGCGAAATCATATACAATTACTCCACTGTTAAATAGGCAATTAAATTTTAAACAAATAAAGTAGATTTTGCTTTCGTGATAAACAATTCTTCAGACATGAATATTAATCAAAGTTGTTTTAAGGTCATCCAAGGTTAACTACTATAATTCATTTACATGGAATAAGTAAAAGGAGTGTTGTTTCCATACAATCGGTATAAGATTAAATAGTGTAAACTTGCGCAGCGGTGATTCACCAATTACTAGCATTCTGCTATTTGAATTGAAATGATGTACATGTACTACCGGTAGTATACATTTCAGGGGGTGCAAAGGCAAAATCAATAAATTGAGGTTTAAACAGTGATACTTTTTATATGAAGACATGCCTAGATTAAATATTTACAGTCAAGTTAACCTTGCTCTAAATTTGTATAGGACATATTGAACGGGTATTTTAAATCAATCTTATTTTCCTAACCATGCAGTTTTTCTTTATCATGATGAATGTTGAAAATTACCGAAATGAGAAATGCAGGTTCATGTAAGAGTTAAACCTTGCAACCATAAAAGGACACAAAAGCGACTGGCGGACAATTTTTTTTTAATCTCGTATCATTTTACCTAGCTCCCATAAACCTAAAAAAAAAAAACCAGAACATTATATGCACTGTATACCTCGGCTAATATTTCAACCACGGATAAATATATAGGTAACAAAATGCAAAACAACTTTGGAATCTTTTACCATTCATGATCAGGTATCTCAATTGAATATTGAACGACAGCGACAGTGGCATTCATGTATTATTTGAAAACAAACTTCATTGAAAAAAGAGAGCCCTCAGCAACATATACTCCAGTTGATAATTACACTGAACCAAGTTCACATTACAATTACATAAGTGTGTACTTACAATATTTATAATAACGTATTGGTAGTTTTAAGTTTTTTCTCCCCTCTTTTCCCCCATTGGACAAACATGCTGATGTTACTGTTGTCACGCAACTTCTTGTAGAGCTCTAACAGAATTAAACGTGACGCTATCGGAGAAAGCATTCAAAAGCAGTTCTGAAAATAATTTGAATTTGTTTGCCGGGGGGGGGGGGGGGGTCCATTTCTAGATTCGCGCATGTGACTTATGGATTTAAAACGACAGTTACAAGTACATGTAGGATAAACAAAGATTCATATCAAACTCAGATTACGATGCATTCCCACAGCTATAGTAGATTGTGTAGGATAAATATTTTCTCTTTATCTATGGGAGTCGGGTACTCAGGCAGCTACATGTATATGCAACCAGGTAAATGTAAATTGATTCCACTTTTCTATAATTAAAGATTTGGCAAAGTAAATATTATTTTTATTTGATGGTCATATATATATATCTTGCAGGCACGTAGCATCGGGGGGAGGGGGCAGCCCCCCCCCCCCCCCCCACACACACACACACACACTTTTACGTGCAAAAAGATTTTTCTTATATTTACATGTACATACAAAAAATTGAATTAACATAGTGCCCCCCCCCCTTTTTTTATGGAACCATGTAAAAAAATTGAATTGAAACTTCAATTTGTTTTCAAAGTATACACGTGTATAAACTACCATGATATGTCAATCATATCGGAACAAAATGCAAGAACGTAAACTACATGTATGTAATTTGCATGTGCATTGTACCCTTTTTAAGAGGAAGAAGTGTTTGTAACCCAATAAACATTTCCCATTCAGGTCGATATAATATGTGATTAAACTATAAAAAATATTCTGTTCAAGGAATATGGCCGTTTAACAGTTTAAGCAAATAGATAATACAAATGTACATACATGTACACTATTATCACTTTTATCTCGATTTTCGACTTATCGTCGACAAGATGCAAAGGAATAATGTATAAATAGTTGTTGATTAAATTATTTTTTCATCCTCCAAGTATGATACCCTCAATTTCTTACGGAAATTGTAATGCACAGTTCAGTAGAAACTGACAGGACTAAAAAGTACACGCCCACGCACCTATCGATTGGTCGAAACCTTCAGGAACTTAAAAGAAAAATCACGGACCGCACGAAATAATCATGACGATGTCAGAATCACATTCGTACAGAAAACTTTTATCTAACGTACTGATGTACACTAAGGCTTACCCATCCTGCCGTCCGGGCACCTGTCTCCCTTAAGTTAAAGAGAAAATGTTTCTCTTGCACACTAACTGCTCACATGTAGGAATTTATCACAATCTGAGTTTGATATGAACGTTAATTTATTCCTACCTTTACTTATACCCATGGCATCAGTCACATAAGCGGATCTAGACATGGACCCCCCCCCCCCCCATCCCCTCCGGCTGAAAAAATATCCCTAAATTTTCTGGATCTGCCCATAGGTCAGTTTACTTAATTTTCCTTAATTTTAACATTTGATGAATTTATTAATTAAACGGGATGCATTCTTCCCTTGAACAACTATAAGAGATTTCGTTTCTATGTGCATGTAGCCCTACAGTATATTTTTACGGTCGAGAAGTTTGAAATCATTTACCAAAAAAAAGCAGGTGGTTTTATTATTATTTAATGTAACGTGATTTTATTTTTTTTTTTTATTATGTCTCTGCAAACAATGACAAAGCGATTCTTTATTTTTTCATCGTAGGTAGCGCCGGTAGACCGGGTCAAAACGGTACGGGTTCTATAAAATAGATGTCGGACGCTTAATTTCAAACAAAGCAAAGTTGATGTGCCGAACAAGGAGAGGAAGTTGGGGCTCCCCTCTCTTACTTTTAAAAAAAATGGAGGAAATCCTCATGTGTGTCGCTAGCACCAGCAATCGCAGCTTCTCGGGCATTTCCGGCAAGCTCGGAAAACATTTTCCGAGCTTGCCGGAAAGGCCCGAGATGTTGCGATTGTAGCACCAGCTGGCAAGTCACTCGGCACGCCTCAACCGATTCGTATTATAGACTGGATAGTCTGCCCTTGATCTGCCGCTAGGAAATATTAGACAGGGCGCACTGTAAAGAATAAACATATTCCAAAGAACATCCGATAATTGGTTCTCTTTTTGATACTTAATACACAATAATGATTTTGAATAGTTTGTAAATTAAATATGTATAAACTTCACTACGTTCTGTACGTCACCAAGTCCTTTTGCAATATTGTTCACTGACGGGCCGAAATATCTTGGCCTCAAATTGTCTTGCAACTTCAAGATTATTTCTCCAAAATTTGGTCAGAAAAACTACATAACCTATTCTATTATAATTATTTTATCCGTAGATAAATTTTCATAGCTTCTTTATATTTTTTAATTTATTTTTTTTTGAAATTACTATGTAGACTGGTCCTCTGTCTCTATCGTACAGACAGCATACTATGATGCATACGAAACCGAAACCTGCAAAGGGTCATGTTACTCATTCTGAACATTGTTTCATGTAAATTTTAGATGGCAAAAATACCTTTCCTTCATTTTTCGTTAAAGCGATTTGTTACAATAGAAAGATAGATCAGCTACAAGAATGAGTAGATTCCAGAATAGCATGCGATTAAACTTGATCGTAATGCTTTTTACAATACATGGATGTTGGGTAATTTTTTTTGCTTTGCTCATGAATGTCTTTTGTAGTCTCGTTGGTCATGCTGCTGAGCTTATTCTAAGCCAGAAATATTTCTCAAAACGTTAGCACATTGCCAAAAGATCAACTGTACTATTAATTTGAATTACTGAAGATAATGGTCTAATATGATATGAATGAAATTTCCATGAATTGATAGTTTAATATGCATAACAAAGTATCAAAGTGTAAGATACCAAATGTCTAACCATGTACTTCCAGTGGAGAAAATGCTGTCGGAAAATGTGTGACCATAGTGACTAAACTACACAGTTTATTTTTTGTTTGTTTGATGCTATTTAAAAAAAAGTTCATCTCTATATAATTATTTTGAGTAAATCTATAATACAGGTGCTAGCTAATCCTAGCACTAACACATCAATGCCAGCTTTTAGATTTTAAAATGATTTGATACATGTATGAAAAGTTTAAATATTAAAAGAATTAAATTACATATCACTTTCTCACTTTACAAGAAAAGAAAATATCAAAGAAGACTAAATAACATAATGTTACATTTGTAATTGGTATTACCTATAACAGAAAATGTGTAATCTCACTTATTTAAAGCCTCATTTCTGTGACTGTCAAGTTTTGGATCCTCTACAACCATTATGGCAGTTAAGTTAACTGTGCAGTACTGTTACCAACAACTTTCAAGATTCACTTCCCAGTTTAAAACACTTGAAGGTTTAGCGTGACATACTGTTAGCTTATTGTCATGTAGTGGTCGTTATAGGGCACTATACAAGTCCTTAGTCGATCATATTCGATTTACTTTTACTAATAAGAACGGTTTTTAATGCATGTATATAAAGGATTAGGTCTAACATTTAAATTTATTTATAGATTCACTTATCAAGTATAATAATGTGCCGACATGTATCTTTTAACAGTTGTTATTTTAAACACGTTTCTAAATTGATATAGGTTACTTTAGAATAGTGCATGCTAGATTATTACAAATATTGGAATAATAGGGAAATTGGAGCATGGTCAAAGATTAATGATAAGCTTTTTTAAATGATCTTTCTGGTATAAGCTCTTTGACTTAATAAAATTATTAACATAAAAGACTTTGATTGACCATCTTGACAAGTCTTTTTAGATTGTGAAGTGAAGGCATACATGAGTGTTCAAAATATTCGGAGACTACTGTGGTAAATGATGTTAAAGATTATTTAAATTGTGTAATGAAGTCATTAACTGCTATAATATGTGACGCATGAATTTTAACATGGCAAATCATTCTATATATACACATATACATAGAGTTCGTCAGTACTTGAATGACTTCCCAATCCACTCAAAGGCACTTAATAATGGGTAATTATTTGTTGGATAAATTGGCCATCCCCATGCACATGAGATTGGGTTCCCCCTTTCAAATTAATCCCAGGGGGATCCGAGGGATAGTTTTGTTTGTCAGGGGTTGTTAAAGGCCTCTTTGCAGTAACTTCCTAAGTTTGAATTTTGCAAAAGGGGAGGGATGTACTAACCTGCTCCTTAACAACCCCTCACTAGAATCCATTGCATGATTCCCTTGACCTTACAACAAGTGCCTCTTCCTCCACCGTCTAAGTACACGGTACATATTTGATTTTCTTTCTTTTGAATGTGTTATTTAGTTGCATTTTAAAAAGAATACTGAACATTCAGAAAGAATCATTATGCCCTAATGAATGAATACCAATATATATAAATATGGGATTAGTGATAGAAGTTTTTTAGTACTTGAGTAGATTTTAAAAGTATATGTGTATTGGAAGCATGCCAGATTTTGATTTATGGATTAAATAAAACTTTTACCTATTTAGAAAGTACAAAGTCTTAGATCATATATCATGATGGTTAAAAGATGATACAGATCTCTCAAATCTGTGTCATTGTTGATTTTTTTCCATTTAAGATACAGACAGTGTATATTGTGTTTATTTTTCTTTGATATCATTTATAAATAGAGCAGTGGACAGTTTTACTTGATATTTATACATAATTATTGAATATCTGCCCAGTATACATGTCCTTTTGAAAGATCCAACCCGTGAAACATTTTTATCCATCAAAACTTCATTTTTATTGGTAAAGCAAACAAATCATAGCATTGTGAAATTTTTGGGATAATTTTTTTTTCTGGTTGTGTGCAATCTAAATCTATAGAAAGTACACTACATATATATCTATTAAAAAGCTATAAAAACCATTCTCTCATTAATATATCTCATTATTCAAAGTCACAATTCAAAGTTCAGACTCAAATAGCTCAGTATGTGAAATCAAAATATCAAGTGCATTATTAAAAAGTACTTTACATGGAGTAATGGTTGCACATATGAACTACAATACATAACTAAAATTCTGTTCTTAACAAGAAGAAAATCAGTATCTAGTATCTACATGCAGTAAGAATTTAAAGGGACCATTAAAGGGGCATGGTCACAATTTTGGACAAATTTTATTTTTCTATTTTTATGCCCCCCTTTGAAGAAGGGAGGGCACATTGCTTTGCTGCTGTCAGTCGGTCTGTCTGTATCTAGGTCGGTCGGTCAGTCTGTCCACCAAATATTTCCATTCATTTTCTTTGCAAAGGTTGCATGTTTTGATATGAATACGTATACGATAAGTATACAGATTTATCAATATAAAATCTAGGTCAAGTTTGATTTTGGGTACGATTGTGCAATTTTTGACAGGGTCATGTCTCTTGAACTTAAAAAAATAATTGCACTTTTCCTTCATTTTCTTCACAGAGTTTCACATATTGAAATGAAATTTAAATTTGTATTAATGCAGATTTATCATAATAATGACTAGGTCAAGTTTGATTTTGGTTACATTCTAGCAATTTTCAACAGAGTTTTGCCCCTTTGACTTAGAAAATTTCAACTATTTGCAATTTCTGTTCATTTTCTTTGAAGATGTTTGTAAGGGAGGGGAGCATAAGTGTTTCACAAACATCTCTTGTTATTGTTTATACATGTAATGCTTTAAATGCATTTTTAACGATCAATATAATTTATTTTGTTTGAACTCGGTGAATTAGAATTTAATTATTTTCTTTTGTAGAAACGCCAATAAGAGTAAGGGGTGGAGCTTAAAGTTTTGTCGATAAGTCTTGTTCGATATGTATTCATTCTGGCGTTCAAACTTTGCACAGGAAAGTTTAAAGTGTATGGTTGTAGCAATCAGTACTTGATAAGGTTCTTATTGAGTATACCGGTATTATGGTAATGTGCTCTTGAGAAGCTGCTTGTCAAATGAAAACTTAAGATTGAAGTTTTCAGATATGGTTGATGTTGAATATTGCAGAATATTGATATTGAATATTACAGATTGTGTTGGAGTGACTTTCTGTTATGCAAGAACACAAATGCAAAAAATAAATATTGTTTTTTGTTTTAAATTTTGTGATTTTGTGTTTATTGTTCTTGTTAAGTGCAAGTACAAAAGAAACCAAAATTTGAGTGTTAGTCATAGAGTTATTATAAGCAAGAAACAATGTTCAAAATTCTTTTCTGATGTTACAGTAAACAAAGCTTGTGCTGTGTTTTTGTTTACTGTAACATTGGTTCAATATACTGGTAAATTTAAAAGTTCTTTTTTGCGTGAATAAATAGTTCAGGCTAGCATTTATCACATTCATGTTGGGTCTAAAACTAGAATTTTCACTTCAACATTCAAACCATAAACAAAAACATGACAATTTAAAGCTTTGTTTACATGACAAAGAATTTCGAGAACTGTATTTGGCTTATAACACAATTGGCACTAAAAATTTTGTCAACCATTAGAAATGCTGTACTGAAGACTGTAGACATGCAGTAATTTTAGACTTGTAAAATCATGACCCCTTTAATGGGTCTTGTACACATGCACATTCAGTCTATTGTATTTTATTTGCCCATGAGTATATATATTTTTTTCTACTTCAGATATCAATAGCAGCATTTTTTCTCTTACAGGTATCAATAGCAATTAGGGACTCCTGTCCAGTATCTCCATCAACTGTGAAGATTGTTGGTGGCTGTCCAGACAGTGAGGAGAAATGGAGGTTGGCAGCAGCCAGGAAGAACTGCTCTGCTCATGCAAGTCAATGTGATGAACCTGAGAGGCTTATGTACCATTGTGTAATCAATGCATTTGTCAACGAAACACTTGAAGTATGCGCCTATAGGAGGAACATAGTGTTTGGTAGGATTTAATCTTACTATATTATACAATGATTTTCACAGATTCAAAATTTTTTTGAAAAACAATAAGACCAAAAAAAATTTGTCTTTCGATTCTCAGACAAAATACATGTATTTTTAAAGATGACAGGACAGGCAGGTATTATTGCAACATTAACAAAGAGGAATAACTCAAATTCTACATTTTGACTAGAAATTGAAAATAGAGTTATTTCCTTTTCATTATAGACAAATCAATGCAGCTGAGTTAGACCTAAATGAGAGAGTGCCTGAAAACTATTACATTATTTGCTTATCATGCCAAATTAATGTACTTTTTTTTACAAGTAATTGAAAATATCTTAATTTTATTGATCTTATATATATTTACCACTTAATGTTAGGTGATATTCACACTTGTTAATCAGAAGACTGAAGATTTATAATCCATAAAGAGGTAGCATTGCGCAAAGTCCTCTTCAAGCACATTGTAAAGCATGTATTTTTAAACAATAAAATAAAAAAAAAAAGGCTAAAGCAATATCAACATGGAAATGGAATTTATCCTTCAGGCTTTATAAATGAAATAAAAAAGAATGAATTTTTTTGATTGTATCCATGCACTTTCCAAAGTTATTGCAATTTGGACTCAATGAAAATAATGGAATAAATACAGGTAACTCTCGATAGCTCGAACTTCGATCGCTCAAAGTTCTTGATCGCTCGAAGTGAGTCTAGGGTCACGATTTTTTTCCCTATATAACTAAGCAAATTAACTCTTGATTTCTCGAACTCTTGATCTCTCGAAACCCTTGATTCCTTAAAGTCAAACTGCAGTCCCGTTGTTTATAATCTATAGTTTCTTACTCTCGATACCTCGAAGTCGCCGTATTCCTCCAAGCGCTATACTTAATTAACACCTACTTGGTCATTTAAATGACTCCAGGCGTTTGACGCGGGACCCATGTCATGGGTTGTTTATTCAGGCGACACTTGTCCTGCAAGGTGATAATTGTTAGATGATTGCCCATACTGATACCTAATCTATAAATCAACACCAACCGTTTTACAATAATTTGGAGACACAATGAAAATGAGAAATTAATTGAGACGAATCGATACTGTTTAGATATGGCAAGAAATTAGGACTGCGTTTTAAGGTAATAGTTTTGTACCCAAGGGTACACCACTATATAAAACATGAGTTAAAAGTTACAAACAGGGTACACTATATATTTCTACTAAAACTGAAAGTAGGGGAGTCAGGAAGGATTTTAGAGAATCGACTTTAAATACCTATATAAAAGGTTACAATTCTATGAGAAAGTGATACAAGGGATTAGAAGTCTTTATTTTAGTCTAAGTTAAAAAATCAAATATATGAGCTGAAGGAAAGGGTACAGTGGGTACAAAGGGTACACTTGGATACAGGGTAGGTTACAACACTATTAGAAAGTGATACAAGGGTTAAGGAGTCTTTATTTTAGTCTAAGTTAAAAAATCAAATATATGAGCTGGAGGAAAGGGTACAGTGGGTACAAAGGGTACACTTGGATACAGGGTAGGTTACAACACTATTAGAAAGTGATACAAGGGTTAAGGAGTCTTTATTTTAGTCTAAGTTAAAAAATCAAATATATGAGCTGGAGGAAAGGGTACAGTGGGTACAAAGGGTACACTTGGATACAGGGTAGGTTACAACACTATAAGAAAGTGATACAAGGGTTAAGGGGTCTTTATTTTAGTCTAAGTTAAAAAATCAAATATATGAGCTGAAGGAAAGGGTACAGTGGGTACAAAGGGTACACTTGGATACAGGGTAGGTTACATCTCTATTAGAAAGTGATACAAGGGTTAAGGAGTCTTTATTTTAGTCTAAGTTAAAAAATCAAATATATGAGCTGAAGGAAAGGGTACAGTGGGTACAAAGGGTACACTTGGATACAGGGTAGGTTACATCTCTATTAGAAAGTGATACAAGGGTTAAGGAGTCTTTATTTTAGTCTAAGTTAAAAAATCAAATATATGAGCTGGAGGAAAGGGTACAGTGGGTACTAAGGGTACACTTGGATACAGGGTAGGTTACAACACTATTAGAAAGTGATACAAGGTAATTAGAAGTCTTCATTTTTGTGTAAGTTAAAACATCTAATAAATGAGCTGAAGGAAAGGGTACAGTGGGTACAAAGGGTACACTTGGATACAGGGTAGGTTACAACTCTATTAGAAAGTGATACAAGGTAATTAGAAGTCTTCATTTTTGTCTAAGTTAAAAAATCAAATAAATGAGCTGAAGGAAAGGGTACAGTGGGTACAAAGGGTACACTTGGATACAGGGTAGGTTACAACTCTATGAGAAAGTGATACAAGGTATTTAGAAGTCTTTATTTTAGTCTAAGTTCAAAAATCAAATATATGAGCTGAAGGAAAGGATACAGTGGGTACAAAGGGTACACTTGGATACAGGGTAGGTTACAACTCTATGAGAAAGTGATACAAGGTAATTAGAAGTCTTTATTTTAGTCTAAGTTAAAAAATCAAATATATGAGCTGGAGGAAAGGGTACAGTGGGTACAAAGGGTACACTTGGATACAGGGTAGGTTACAACACTATAAGAAAGTGATACAAGGGTTAAGGGGTCTTTATTTTAGTCTAAGTTAAAAAATCAAATATATGAGCTGAAGGAAAGGGTACAGTGGGTACAAAGGGTACACTTGGATACAGGGTAGGTTACATCTCTATTAGAAAGTGATACAAGGGTTAAGGAGTCTTTATTTTAGTCTAAGTTAAAAAATCAAATATATGAGCTGAAGGAAAGGGTACAGTGGGTACAAAGGGTACACTTGGATACAGGGTAGGTTACAACTCTATTAGAAAGTGATACAAGGGTTAAGGAGTCTTTATTTTAGTCTAAGTTAAAAAATCAAATATATGAGCTGGAGGAAAGGGTACAGTGGGTACAAAGGGTACACTTGGATACAGGGTAGGTTACAACACTATTAGAAAGTGATACAAGGTAATAAGAAGTCTTCATTTTTGTCTAAGTTAAAACATCTAATAAATGAGCTGAAGGAAAGGGTACAGTGGGTACAAAGGGTACACTTGGATACAGGGTAGGTTTCAACTCTATTAGAAAGTGATACAAGGTAATTAGAAGTCTTCATTTTTGTCTAAGTTAAAAAATCAAATATATGAGCTGAAGGAAAGGGTACAGTGGGTACAAAGGGTACACTTGCCAAGTTGGATACAGTTAAGGATATACCTGTAACACTATTTAGATCGAGAGATCATACATGAATTTACCAGTTTTTATTTTTTCTAATATATCCCATTCTAAGAAGATGGGTGGATAAGGTGTGTAAAATGCCCATACATGGTCGGTCAAGCTACTGAAAAATTAAAATATCAATATATCCGATATTTAAAAAAAAAATCATTTAAAACAATATACATTTTTCATATCATTGATTTTTAACCTATGAACTATTTCAATACTTGGAATATGTTGACTCAAACAGGGGTATATGAATCAAAACCTGCAAATACTGTCATGTTTTAGAACTTCAAGGTATTTTCTTTTATAGAGTGCTTCTGTGCTCCATATTTTTAATTATAGTCCTGAATTTTCAGAGTGTGTTTCCCATTAAAGTAATACCACCAAAACAACTCTTTCCCCTCTCTCTCCCTCTCTGTAAATTCTCTCTCGCTACCCCCTCTCTTTTTCTTTGTGTAAATTCTCTCTCTCTCTCTCTCTCTCTCTCTCTCTCTCTCTCTCTCTCTCTCTCTCTCTCTCTCTCTGTAAAACCTTACATTCAATCCTAAAGGCCATTTAGATGAAAGAATTCTTTAGTAATTTTTGCTTTTTATATTTGACTCAGGATAGCTTTTTTGTTATTAGACTTAATGGAACAAGTTTTAATTTATGTTTTTATTAAATTGTATACTAACAGTTTTGGCACCAAAAGACGCAAGTCTGAAAACTCCCAGAGTTTACACAGTTATTGCCCTTTGTGTAAGAAATGCTTGTGACAACTCTTTGGGAAAACTTTATTCAAGTTTTGAAGTTCTCAGCTCTGTGACTCAATGCAGATCACGCTTTTGACTATGCGTGTGAAAAAAATTCTAAATGTACAATGTAAATTACCGTAAGTAAATTATGTTTAAAAAACTTGGCAAAACTCTGGGGGAATGTTTCATAAACCCTTATTCTCATTTGAAATGGAACTAGATCAGGATATGTTGTCATTAAACGGCAATACCCACACCAAGTGTTCACCCCTAAATAACACTGTCTTGTAGCAGTTTTAGTCAAAAAAGGCCACATGCTATTTCTGGTAGTTTTTGAAATCATGATTTTCATAAAGAATGATATACACATTTTTCACCTTTCATTCATGTGCAAACTGAGTTTGACCGTTGGCATGTAAATTTTAAATCAATTTAATAAATAATAATCACATTTTATGTCATAGACGGTATGGTGTATATAATTATTACTAACTTGGCGCTTTATTTACTTTTGCACGTAAACATCATCGGGTACTAGTTTTACCCAGAGACATGTTCAACAGAGCAAGCACTCGCGAGCTCTCGCAAAAAGTTCCCTACACCCACAACCCAAATCTTGGCGAGCCCTAGCTCTGTTGAACTTGCCTCGGCTCTTTAGGCTAGATGGGTTTCACCTGGTGTACATCACATGTGTTTTCGAGATTCAGAATGTATTATGATTCATCAGTATAATGTAGGCCATGACCCTGTGGGATTTTTGTGACCCCATGAAACAAGAAAATACCTGAAAACTGTTGCGATCCCCACCACCAAACCATAAACATTGTATGTTCTTGTTTCTATTGTCATTATGAAGCATCAAATGGTGTTAATTACATGACCCCCAAACAGATCGTGGAAAAAATAAAACGGGTCCAAATATGTAAAGAGAGGTCAAGATATGCCACCTCCTGCAATGTAAAATTTTGAAATTTTCTGAGGGAGCAACCGCGTACCCCTTATTGCCCTTTGGCCCTCAGTTTGAGCCTTCATCCCTCAAAAATGTAGAAAACCCTGCATGAAACAGGAAAATACCAAATATCTTGAAAACTGCATGTTCAGATCCCCATCAAAATGACATCCCCAATCATATTCTAGTAGATCATTTGGCTACTGCAAAAATATTCTTCAGGGATACAGTTGGGCCACAATGGGGGTCAAATTTTAACATAGGAATATATAGAGAAAAGTCTTTAAAAATCTTCTCAAAAACCAATTGGGCAGAAAAACTGTAACTTGTGTGGTAGCATCTTTGGGTATTGTAGAATAATATGATCACCGGGGGTAGGATATATGGGGCCACAATAGGGTTTTTTTTTTTTTTACATATAGGAATAGGAATACTTGTATGATTATAAAAGGTTTATTGCATGAATTTTCTGAATCAGGAAATATGAAGATTTATTTTCCCCTAAAAAGTCCTCGTAAAATATATGATTTTTCTTGGAGAAATAAATCTCGATATATAATTTTCTTCACCATCTTTTGTAAGACCATAACTAGAGCATATGCTGAAGAAGTTTGGTCTTTGTGTATATATACCTATAATTTGATGTTGATAAACTAGGAAAGGTTCAGGTATATGAAAATACTAGTCACATGCCTGTCAGTTATAGCTTCAAGAAGTTCACTATATACATGTACCAGGTATCTGGAAACCACAAGACAAGACCGTTTTAAATTATCAACATGCAATGTTCAAAATTGGATCAAAACATAAATTTATGTCTGCATGATGAAGAAATGTGAAAATATTCAAAGCAGTTCAAGCTTTCGTACATGATTGAGAAAGATTAACTAAATAAGTTAATTCACACATATTAGGAATGTAAAAGATTTAAAATTATACATGCCAAAAATCATGGCCTTCTGTTAGTTGGTAAAAACATGAATTAAATTATAACAATTATAATATTAAGAAATCCCCTCATGCAATTACAGACTGACTGACT